>CM038678.1:601583330-601842298 GCA_021605205.1 Aegilops longissima
CGTCGATCAAAATATTAGCTTTTGTTTTTGTTTTAGATTGTTAATATGTGAAATGCTGATCTAACAACATAAAATGTTGCAGTTCTTGTTGTGCCTTGTACATCTTTGAAGGACATCGAATTATTTACTGAGACTAAAACTGATCAAGCGGTATGACGAAATGCGTAGAGTAACACCTAAAATTTTGTCATTTTCTGAAGGTAAAGGAACGATACTAACATATCCTTGCATGCGGCGACATCGAGAAATTCAGAAAAGAGCTACTGTTGTGCTTGTCGATTCACCCTACAACAAAATGAAATACGAGGAATAGGTTCAAGCGTACCATGCTAGGCTATCGGATGCAGCTGCGGTTGAAGGCAGCGAAGATGCAAGCGATTAGTCCAGCGATGTGGAGTGTTCACTTGGCCATAAAGCGATAGAGTAGGGTGTGGTTGGGTTTTAGTCGAAGAAGGTTTCCTAGCCGTGTTCTTAGTCCATTGCACATGAGTCAAGTTGTAAAACTTCAATAATATTGGTTACTATATTTTGCTTGAAATAAATTTGGTCTCTACGGTATCTCATAGAAATCTATATTTGCTTTTTAGTACCATGTGACAGTAATGGTGCCTGGGGCAACCCTAGAAGAATAGTGGATTATGATATGTCTATTTTCATACAAGAGAAATAGCAATCCCAGCTATGTCTCGTAGGCAGGCCGCAAAGCCAAAAAAATTGAGCATAGGATAACAAAAGTAAAGCACGTACCATAGGGGGTGAGGGAGTCTCGGATTAGGGGATGTCCGGATAGCCGGACTATCACCGTTGGCCGGACTCCTGGACTATGAAGATACAAGATTGAAGACTTCGTCCCGTGTCCGGATGGACTTTCCTTGGCGTGGAAGGCAAGCTTGGCGTCTGGATATGTAGATCTCCTACCATTGTAACCGACTCGTGTAACCCTAACCTATCTGGTGTCTATATAAACCGGAGGGTTTTAGTCCGTGGGACGAACAACAATCATACCATAGGCTAGCTTCTAGGGTTTAGCCTCTACGATCTCGTGGTAGATCTACTCTTGTACTACCCATATCATCAATATTAATCAAGCAGGGTAGGGTATTACCTCCATCGAGAGGGCCCGAACCTGGTAAAAACATCGTGTCCCTTGTCTCATGTTACCATCCGCCTAGACGCACAGTTCGGGACCCCCTACCCAAGATCCGCTGGTTTTGACACCGACATTGGTGCTTTCATTGAGAGTTCCTCTGTGCCGTCGCCGTCAGGAAGGATGCCTCATCCCGTCTTTAAAGACGATACTATCGCCAAAGGAGCCTTGGCCACTGGTTAGACTCTTCAGCTAGGTGGTTTTCTTATGACCACCAGTTCGGCCACCGCACCGACAATGACCTCTCGAGTCATCGAAACCAATCTTCACGTTAATTCGGAAGTTGCCGAACAGTTGGATCCGATCGAGCTCTCCTCTGTAAACGAGCTCTTGGATTGCATCGCCGCCCTGGGAGTTGCCACAGACTACGACCGGATTGGGCCTAAAACCAATCTGAGAGAGATCAACTCTCCCCAGGCTAGCCATCATGTTGCTGTGATAGAGGAGCAATGCGGCGATCCTTCTTCTATCTTAAGGACTAGCTACATCCGGATTCCCGATCCCTCCATGCCGGATTCCAGCAGGGGGACGGATGTCGATCAAGTCCTGAACTTAAAGTCAGGTGGCGGGTTGGATTCATTGGATAGCATTCAAAAATCCAAACTTCCGAGTTCGGAAACTTCTCGGCCCCTGAGTCTTAAATTGGACGGGGTTCCGGATCTAGTTCCACCCGCCCACCCAAACATTAGCGATCTATCCCGAATTCGGCAAGAGCCCGCTAAAACAGTACATCATTACTGGGCCAGATTCCTCCTGGTTATGGACAGGATAAAGGACTGCCGAGAGGAGGACGCAATCTCACTTTTTTGCAATAATTGCGCGGACAAGGGAATCCTAAACGCCATAAGTCGTCGCGAAATTACACGTTTTGCTAACTTGGTGACCATAGTACAAAAGTACTGTGCGATGGAGAGTGCTTGGAAAACCAAAAGTAAATTTTGGGATAATCCGGCCCCGAATACATCACTAGTCCGAAATAAAAGGGTGCATCATTACCAAGCACCTGGATTAAACATCAAAAAAACAAAAAACCCCTAAAGGGTATGGAACCGTACTGGAGGGTTGGCTAAACGGACCCTGCAAAATTAATAGCACAGAGGGCGCCACTCCAACCCATAGCCTTCGAGCATGTTGGATACTACGGCAGGTGGCCAAAAGTGGCGAAGAGCTTCTAGCTTCAGAATCCCAGCCTAACAATACCAGTACGGTGTTAACAGTCTTCGAGACTTTCGCATCAAATAACATGCGGAAGCGAACACTCCATAACCTTGCGAAGTCTACCAAGTAGCAACAATAAATCCATGGGTAACACGGCTATTACCTTTAAAGCCAGTGATGAACCCAAATTCCGAACAGCCCGAGCACCAGCCGCATTGGTCCTTAGTCCAATAGTGGACGGCTTTCGCCTTAGTAAGGTACTCATGGATGGCGGCAGCGGACTAAACCTCATCTACGAGGAAACCCTCCGAAAAATGGAGATAGACTGGAACCGCATTGAGCGAAGCAGCACAACCTTTAGAGGAATAATCCCTAGCCAGGAAGCATGCTCCACAGGAAAAATAACACTTGGGCCAGTGTGTTATTTCATTGGACAATTACAGGTCCGAGGAGGTCACATTTCAAGTGGCCCCGTTCAACAGCGGATATCATGCTTTATTAGGGCGAGAGGCATTCACAATTTTTCAAGCTATACCCCATTATGGGTACATGAAGCTTAAAATGCCCGGACCTAACGGAATCATCACTCTCGCTAGTGATCCGAATATAGCACTCCGCGCCGAAAACAAGACAGCCGCACTAGCCCTCGAGGCACTATCTGAAGCCCTAGCGGCCGAGGAACTCAGTGCGATGCGCTCCACGGTGAATAGGGACGATGTGATACTTGATAAAAGATCCAAGTCCACCTCTTTTAAACCAGCGGATGAAATAGTCAAATTCCAAGTCCACCCAACGGACCCTTCAAAGACGGCCTCCATTGGGGCACAGTTAAACCCTGATGTAGACGCTGCACTATGAGAATTTCTACGAGAAAACTGGGACATTTTTGCCTGGCACCCTTCAGACATGCCAGGAATCCCACGTCGGTTGGCCGAGCACAGCCTAAATATCCTAAAAGGATTCAAGCCAGTCAAACAGTCTCTTCAGCGCTTTTCCGAACCCAAGAGACAGGCCATGGGAGAAGAGCTAGCCAAACTTCTGGAAGCCGGATTCATCAGAGATATAAAACATCCGGACTGGCTAGCAAACCTGGTGATGGTACCAAAGAAGGATAAATCCTGGCGCCTATGTGTTGATTTCAAAGACCTTAATAAGGCTTGCCCAAAGGATCCCTTCCCCCTCCCTCGCATTGATCAAATTATCGATGCTACAGCAGGACACGACTCATTGTGCTTCCTCGACACGTACTCCGGCTACCACCAAATCAAGATGGCGGAGCTAGACCAAGCTGCAACAGCATTCATCACTCCATACGGCCCATTCTGCTTCAACACAATGCCCTTTGGGCTCAAAAACGCCGGCGCAACATATCAGCGCATGATTCAGACATGTCTGGCAAACCAGATCGGCAAAACAGTGGAAGCATATGTAGATGACGTGGTCATCAAATCCAAGCATGTCGAAACTCTAGTAGATGACTTGAGGCTCACATTCGACAATCTCCGAAAGTATGACATTAAGCTCAATCCGGAAAAATGCGTCTTCGGCGTGTCCGGTAGAGGAATTGAAGCAAACCCAGCCAAGATCCGAGCTCTGTCACAATTGGATATTCCAAAAGACCTCAAACAAATACAAAATTGATTTGGATGCGTGGCGGCTCTAAGCCGCTTTATTTCCGTTGGGGAAAAGGCGTTACCCTTTACCGCCTCCTCCGGCACACCAACACTTGAGTGGGCGGATGCCGCCACGGCCGGACTCGAAGAAATAAAAGCCATATTGGCAACAAATCTGGTCCTGGCCTCGCCAACGTGGCGAACCAATGCTATTATATATCGCGCAACACATCAAGTTGTCATGATGGTGCTCGTCGTCGAGCGAAAGCGGATGGACACGGTGCCCTCTTCAAAAACGGTTTACTATGTGTCCACTGTCCTAACTCCATGCAAGTCCGGTACCTACACTATCAAAAGATAGCATACGCGGTGTTCATGGCATCCGGAAGCTGCGACACTACTTTCAAGAGTGTTCGATAACGGTAGCCTCCGAAGTACCTCTTAACGACATTATAAACAACCGCGACGACGGGCGGATTGCTAAATGGGCCATAGAGCTCCTTCCATTCGACATAACCTATAAGCCACGACGAGCTATTAAGTCGCAGGTTTTGGCCGACTTCGGGGACGAATGGACGGCCGAACTCCCTAAAGAGTGCGGCGCATACTCCAATGGATCATGCACTTTGACGGCTCTAAAATGTTGGCGGCACTGGGGCTGGCGTCGTCTGGCGTCCCCAACCGGGACACAGTCAATATGTCCTTGAGATAATGTATACGGACTCCAACAACGCGGCGAATCGAGGCCCTTACGCACGCCTCCGGATGGCGATCTCTATGGGCATTAAGCGCCTAGAGGTGCGCGGGATTCAACCTCGCGATATCTCAAATAAGCGGAGACTTTGATGCCAAAGATCCGAAAATGGCAGCGTACCGCAATGCGGTCCTAAAATGTCAAGACGGTTGAAGGGCTCGAATTTCATCATATAGCCGGGATAACAACCAGGCGGCGGACATATTAGCACGCATCGGCGCAAAACGCGATGCCGTCCGCCCAACATCTTCTGGAGCGGCTGTTCAAGCCATCCGTACTATGGGAAGGGAGTCCGGAAATAACAATCCGGACCCAACCGCACTGCCTGACACCGAACACTCTGACACAATCGGAGGCTCTGCCACCGAGATAACACCCTCCGCTCACGAAATAATTGCGGTTATCGCCCCGTGGACAGAACCATTCCTAGCCTACCTAACTAGGCAGGAACTCCCCAAAGACCAAAATGAGGCTCGCTGCATAGTACGGCGATCCAAAGCCTATAAAGTCCATGAGGGAGAGCTTTATAAGAAAAGCACAACAGGAGTCCTTCAAAGGTGTATCTCAGAAGAGGAAGGGCGAAACCTCCTGGCTGAAATTCATGCGGACTGGGTGGGCACCACGCCGCAGCCCGGCCCTTGTAGGCAAGGCCTTCCGTCAGGATTTTATTGGCCGACCGCCCGGCAGATCATGAGGATTTAGTCCAACGATGTGTCGGTTGCCAGCTTTTTGCTAACCAAAGCCACATGCCACCCACCGCCCTCAAAACTATACCCATCACCTGGCCGTTCGCGATGCAGGGGCTTGACATGGTTGGACCCCTTAAGGGGAACCCACAAGCAAAAATAGCTATTGGTCATGGTGGATAAATTCACCAAATGGATAGAGGCCAAGCTCTGTTAAAGCGGCGAATCCGGACGGTGATAGACTTCATATCGGGGTAGTTCACCGTTACGGTGTCCCCACAGTATCATCATCGATAACGGCACCAACTTCACGGCCGATGAGGTCAAATTATGGTGCAAAAACATGGGCATCAAGCTCGATTACGCCTCAGTCTATCACCCTCAAACCAACGGCCAAGTCGAGCAAGCAAACGGTCTAATCATGAGCGGCATTAAACCCAGACTAGTGCGGTCCCTCAAGGAATCTAACACGCACTGGGTTGAGGAGCTCGACTCCGTACTCTGGGGGCTGCGGACCACGCCGAATCGTACTACCGGATTCACACCATTTTTATGGTGTATGCAGTGCGAGGCAGTCCTGCCCTGCGACATAATTCATGACTCACCTCGCGTGTGCATGTATGAAGAAAGAGAAGTCGAGCTCGATCGGCAGGATAGTTTGGACGCATTGGAGGAGGAGCGCGACGTGGCAAAAGCTCGTTCCGCATTTTATCAACAGCAGGCTCGAAGATATCAAAGCAGGGAAGCACGGGCCAAAGCTTACAACGTTGGCGAACTAGTTCTACGCCTGTCGGACAAGAAAAAGGACAAACTCAAGCCCAAATGGGAAGGTCCCTTCATCATCGACCAGGTCCTGACCGGCGGAGCATACCGTTTGTGAAACGCATCGGATAACCGACTCGAGCCGAACCCATGGAACGCAGCCAGTCTACGAAGATTCTACGCCTAAGCGCCGGACTCCAAGTTCGTCTCCTTCCTCCGTCCACATTTTCTATTTTTGTTGTCTTTTATTTCTCTCCTTTTTGCTCCTTCTTCTTGAAGCCTTTAGAGGCTCGTTTGCGCTTTATTCGCACATATTTGACGTGTTGTCCGCGCTCATTATACCTGGGGCCTTCTTTAACAGAAGCTTATTTATATGGGCTTCATGCCCAACACATGTGTCAAACTTCCGCATGTACCTTTCATTCACCATTATATGCATCGATATGACTTAAGTTTTGGCCAAGCTGGGTTGCTTGGCTCCTGTGCTTACCCCTACGTTCCCGATTGTTCGGCTAGGTGGTAAAGGAGCACCTCTGCGATTATTCTGCCGGTCAGCGGATGTGTACCTCAGACTGGGTGAAGCGAAAGCTAAGCGTTCTTAAGGGAATATTGGTCGGTGAACTGAAAGATGATTGTTAACTATTTATCCATCTGCCCCGGATGATTTTCTGCTTTCTTAGCAGTTTGGACATGCACTTTAGGGCATGCCTCCCAATGAAAGGAACCCTTAACGGAACTATTCTCCTGGAAGATGTTTCTTACTATCCATGTAATATAACATAACTAGTTGGGCACTTATGCGATACAGCAATAATGACCCCTCGCCTTGTCTCCATGCATGCCCGGTTCTTATATAACCGCGAGGTATTCGGACACACTCGGACTGTTGGGTCCCGAGGTCGAAGCGAAAAGGTCCGCTATGACAAACGATCTACAATCCGGCTAGAAGACATTTTTTATGTCATATTCAATTACATAGTCAACTCGACTCATTGTATTCCTCTTCAATGCCATCTAATAGGCTATCTAATTTACAATCTTGCTGGGAATACTTGGCGGCCAATTCTACTTGGCCGTACACTAAGATTACAGGGATCTCCTTCCCATCAGGCCCCACGGGTCCGACCTCGGCCATGTGGTTTGGGTCAGCCTTCGTGTACCACGTCTTTACCATGGCCCAGGCCTCCCTGGCGCCCTGACGGCAGGCCGATATCTTCCATAGTCGGAAGCGCCGCCGTGCTCCTTGAAGCCGCTCTGCCAGCTCCGCAATGCCTTCGGGCAGGGAGATAGATGGCCACAAGGCCTGACCGACGCCTTTCATCACCTCCCGAACTCGTTCCTGCAGCTGACGTAGTTCGGGAAGAAGATCACCCGAAGAACTGGGCATCTCCTCCTCAGGACGACCTGTGAGCAAACCTACATACATGTTTATGTTAGTCGCCTTCCTCGCCGAACTCTTTCAAAGTTCGCTCAAGCACTTACTGAAAATGCCGCGACGAAGCCGTCGATTCTCCTTTACGGAGTCAGAAAACTAGGCACGAACATCCTTTAGTTCCTCACCCAGTTGGGTGTTGGCATCTTGGAGGTTATTTTTCTCCTGCCGCACCCTCGTAAGCACGCTCTCTGCCTTTAGCTGGCGCAAGAGCCGTTGCTTGTCCGGATCTAGTCGGCGCCATATGCAATATTTTTGTCAGATTTACACACCCGTCGCACTTCATAAACTATTTATCTTTTGAAGCATATATTACCAGAGGGGGTCTCTATGGCTCCCCCTGTAGCGGCTAGTGCGGCCTCAAGTTGGGCCTTGCATTCTTCAAGCTCTTGGGACAGTCGGGTATTCTTTTTTGTAAGATCCTGCGTTACAAATGATCCTTCAATCAGTTATTCTAACTATTTTAAGTCTCGGGGGCTACTGGCATATATGACTGTCAAATTTCCTCACCCGTATGTCCTTTACATCTTGCTCCGTGGCTCTGGCTAGACCATCTTGGCGGCACGGAGTGCGCATCTCCCAATTGAAGGCATTCAAGGCCTCTTGGGAGAAACATGCGTCACGAAGAACTGTCGGCGGCGCTGTGATTCATGGCGCTCTCCACCTCGGAGTTGGTGGCGGACAATCTGTCGGCATCCTCTGTCGGAGGAGCATCCGGCGCATGCCTCGTGCTCGCCTCCGCTTCGGACCCGACTTTGGAGCCCGGGCTGGCGGAGGTTCGATTATAACCTCTCCGGACTCGATCCGGCGGCGCTCTTTTTCTGAAAAGAGCACCAGCGTTAATCGCCTTCCGGAATCAATCCTAGGAATATGGTGACCGCCATACCGTTAACGGAGTTTCGATCCGGACCGCACTTCTTTTTAGCTCTTGGGGCAGCTGCCTTGTTGGCTAGCCGCATGAGCTCGGCCTCCTGCCTCAAAGGCACCCCCGTGAAACACCATTGGTATCGGTGATCAAGAAATAAGCACGGATGGGTCATTATCGAGTATTGGGACCTCGGTCTCGATTACTGCGAGGTGGAAGTATTCCGGGGTAATCGGCCGTAATGGCAGCCAAAGCATTGTCGATGCTAAGTTGGTGGAACACCCGTCGATCAACTCCACCTTTATATCCGGATCCTCTTGGAGGCGGATCGAGGACCGTTCGGATCCTCGGATTGTGAGGCGGGCTGTGTATCTTCTCCACGGCCCAGCGCAGTTCCTGCGCAGAAACCATGAAATGAGATATTTAATCACGGGAACATGGATCGGACAGGCCACAAAGATGTTTTCTTACCCAACTTTGAGGATTATTCGAAGAAAACTCGCTCGATGGGTTGGCGCGAGAAAATCGTCCTCCTCCCTTTATACATGGCGGACAAGGTCTTCACCAGTTCGGTGACCGATCCGGCCCTTTGCGCCATGGCGGGTGGCATCGTCCTCCCGTTGAAGTACCACATGGGTGGCCCCTATATTGGGCGGCTGCACTCCTCATAATGCAGATTGCCATGACTCCAATCATGGTCAATCCGGCATGAGCCAATAATCTTATTCGGCTCATCAAGTAAAGGACATCCCGGTCATTTTCCCTCAGGGGCTCATGGGCGCCAGCTTAGGCGCTTCTTTAGAGGAGCATTGCTAAACTCGGAAGGCCGATCCAACAGGATCCGGCAGCGGGCGTCCTCCATGTAAAACCATTCCAAAGGCCAGTCTTGGGCGCCTTCTTGAGGTTCGGATAGATATCCGGTCGGCGACGCGCCATAGTTCGCTCCGCCCACTTGATATATTGACCCCTCATGAGAGCGGGGTACTAGGCAGAATAATCTCTTCCACAGCGCAAAATGAGCCTCGGCGCCAAGAACAGTTCGCAAAGGGCCACGAAGCCCGATGTGCAAAATGGAGGCAGGCGTAAGGTGGTGCAAGCGGAGGTCGTAGAACTCCAAGAGCCCCGGAGAAACGGATGGATTGGAAATCCGAGTCCTCTTACTAGATAAGAGACAAAGCATACCCGCTCTCCTTTAGAGGGATCAGGGACACTCTCCGCTTGCTTTCCGCCCTTGTAGGTGGCGAGTCCGGCTCGCCGGAACCATGAAGGCTGAGGGAAGAAATCCCTTGGTTTGGAGTATAACTAGCTCGCTATCGGGACTGAGCATCTCTCCCAATTTCCGGGCTAAGGGTTGGGGCGAGAGGAGGAGCGAGCGCGTCGGTATCCATGATGGAGTGGGTTTTTTGTCGAGGCGCTCCGATGAAAGCTTCAGAGAGGGAATGGTGTGACTCAGATCTAGATCCTCGTCCCTTTATAGGCGGCTCATTTGCGCAGCTAGGGGTAAGTGTAAAAATACCTGGCTTTTCACATTCATTCAAACACGTGGAAGATGGCCATTATTGGGCGTAGAAGCCAAGGAGCGCAGCATTTATCGAAGCGGACACTATTTGACAAGTATATGGAATTTGGAGAAGAACCCGCCTCGCAATGCGAAGACAATCAACGCGCGGACTCATCGTCATTGAAGCCTGGTTAGGGGCTATTGAGGAGTCCGGATTAGGGGTCTCCGGATAGCGGACTATCACCGTTGGCGGACTCCTAGACTATGAAGATACAAGATTGAAGACTTCGTCCCGTGTCCGGATGGACTTTCCTTGGCGTGGAAGGCAAGCTTGGCGTCTGGATATGTAGATCTCCTACCATTGTAACCGACTACTGTGTAACCCTAACCTATCCGGTGTCTATATAAACCGGAGGGTTTTAGTCCGTGGGACGAACAACAATCATACCATAGGCTAGCTTCTAGGGTTTAGCCTCTCGATCTCGTGGTAGATCTACTCTTGTACTACCCATATCATCAATATTAATCAAGCAGGGGTAGGGTATTACCTCCATCGAGAGGGCCCGAACCTGGTAAAAACATTGTGTCCCTTGTCTCCTGTTACCATCCGCCTAGGCGCACAGTTGGGACCCCCTACCGAGATCCACGGTTTTGACACCGACAGGGGCCTCTGCAGTGCTGCAACGCTGAATTGAAGCGATCACCTTGAGGAGCACAATGGTGTGGCCATGGTACATCCATCCTGCCTCGGGGAATCACATAGCATGTTCTCATAGCCACTGCAAAGCAGAGGAAAAATACTACTTGTACTAACCTTGTCAAGTGTGTGCATGTAACAAATGTTGGACATAACTAAACACGGAAGAATGAAATGCAACATATGGAAGAATGAAATGCTCATTCCTTTCTCTCTGCTTTTTGCGAGGACCATTACTCTCCCTTTAACAAGGCTAAAACATCATAATAAGAATTAACAGCAATCTTGAAAAGGTGGATATCCCATGTGAATCTAATTTTTCATATAAAGCACATGCCAAGTCTGTTGATCCTAGTCCAGCAATTGCATAAGAAGAAGCGAGCATCATAAATATTGAGCAACATAAGCTATGAATTGTTTATAGTACATTCTAAAATTAATAGCTTATCATCCCTATTGATCTCCAAATCTCACCTATCAGCCAAATTGAAAGAATACATGTTGAATACAACGATTGAACGTTCGTAAATCATGCAGTCGGGGCTGGACGAATGGGGCTGGCCGTCGAGGCCGGCGGCCGGCTTCATCTAGTCCCTCAGAACATGATCCATAATGCATGGCCAGATCAAAGCTGTAGCCATGGCTGAGAAATGATATGTAGAGGACGCAAATTAACAACCAATTGGAGGACCCGCATGGAGGACTGGGAGGTGGGAAGGCGCCGACTCTTCGTCGGTGGCCGTCGCGTGGAGGGCAGTGGGCCTTCTATACTGTTTGTTGAAAAGGTGGTGCGAGATCGCGAGGGAGTTAGATCCTGCCGGCGACGAGGGAGGGAGGGGCCGCGACACGCGGCTAGATCCTGCCGGCGACGAGGGAGGGAGGGGCCGCGACGTGCGGCTAGATCCTGCCGGCGACGAGGCAGGGAGGGGCCGCGACGAGGAATAAGAACGGGAAAAAACCCTAGCGGCGGCGAGGAATAAGAACGGGATAAAAACCGAACCGAAGAAAGCAATGAAATTCGTACCGAGAATACCCTCGAAATATTTGGGAGGGAAAATCAGATCAGTTTGAAATATTTTTTCTCCCGAAAATGCCCCTCGGGGTCTGGTATAATACATGTGACATCAGCGTATTGCATCGGATCTGGACCGTCGAATTCGCTCCAATGGACAGTCCATATCGTCCAGATGCACCGTAAAATGACTCAAAGAAAAAAGAACGGGGCTGGCTGCCCTGAGGAAAAGAAGAAAAGTCAAGCCGGCTGCTCCTCGCGAAAAAAAAGAAAAAAGAAAAAAAGAGATGGGATGCGAGTCGCCTGCTTGTTTCCAGACGGACGACTGCCCAGTTGGATGAAAAAATGTGTGTCTGGCTGCCCACTGCCGGACTAACAGAAGAAGAAAGAAGACAAAGTAGTCACCGGGAGATCCGGCCCGACTGCTTAGTAGTCGGACCGAATCTTGGGGGCTACACCCAACGGGTGCGCTGACGCGCCTCCGTGAGGAAGAAAACAAAGTATTTGCCGGGAGATCCGGCTCGACTGCTCAGCAGTTGGCCCGTATCTCGGGGGCTACACCCTGTGGGTGCGCTCACGCGCCCCCGCAAGGAAGAAGACAAAGTAGTTGCCGGGAGATCCGGCCTGACTGCTCAGCAGTCGGCCTGAATCTCAAGGGCTACACCCAGTGGGTGCGCTGGCGCGTCCCCAGGGAAGATTGCAAGAAACAAAAATAAGAGACAAGAAGAGTTTTGTCCGGCTGCCAGTAGCCAGCAGAAGAGAAGAAAGAAGAAAAAGGGCGCTGCCAGATGCCACGCCGCCTGGCCGGCTGTGCCAAGCTGGCTCGGCCGTGTCCCGCTGACCGCCAGGCCGGTCAAGCCTGACCGGCTGGACCCCCTTTGAGCACTCAGAGGCTCGAAGGCTACACCCAGCCGGTGTGCCGGCGCGCTCAGCCAGCGCTGAGCCGCGCCGATTGTCTCCGGCAACTCCACCTCGGCTACACGAAAATCCATGTAAGCTACTCACCCGCATATTTTTGCACCGCGAGAGAACGGAAAACCTCGAGCGATGCTCAGGGGCTATCTCCGCATTTTATTACAGTTGCATCACTGTTCGCCCCGGCACCAGCCAGAGTTGGCCTGTAGGCTGGTCGCTTGGCCTGAGACGTTAGTTCCCGCAGACGGCTTAGTAGCATGCACGGTACTGAAGGCCCACTCTTAGTCACAGACCGCAGAGCGGCTGTCCGGCTAGCAAAAGTGAACGCTGGAGGCCACCCACGCGAAAAACGTCCGGTAAGAAAAACGGTTCGGGCGACCCGGCCGTTTCCTTTACGAGTATCTGCTCGGTCAAATCTGCTCCCGGAGTCTGAGTACCGTACACTCCACTTCGTGACCCACTCTCAGCCACAGACCGCAGATCGGCTGTCCGGCAAGCGAGAGCACAAGCCAAAGAGCGGAGGGAACACGAAAAAGATTAAGGGGGCTTAGATGAAACTGAGTCGGCACCCTCCGCATAAAACTTGCAATGCTAAAAGCAAACATTTGATATATCTGTGTGGACTAACTTTGTCTTTTGCATGATCATTTCTGTGGGGAACCCCCCCCCCCCTCCCTCGCTCAGAGGCTCGGAGGCTACACCCAGCGGGAGCGCTTGCGCGCCCCCGCCGGAAGCAAACCGCGCCGGCTGCGGTCCGCAGCCGTTCGTCATCTACATCTTCTACATCAACACCCGCTAAAAAACCTCCGCCCAACTTCGCCAAGTTGCCCGGAGGCTCGGGGGCTACTGTCGTGGTAATTGACCACGGGTACCCCGAAGACGGCAAGACGATATGTCGGTGGGAAACAACACCTATGGGATACTTGGAATCCCTTCTACGGTTGCAGGGCGCGGGGATCATGAGAAGAGTGGGACTAGCAGACAGCACAAAGGGATTTACCCAGGTTTGGGCCGCAAAGGTGCGTAAAACCCTACGATCCTGCTTTGGTGGATGTATTTAGTGTTCTTGAGCTCTTGAACTAGCTCTAGGTGCTGTGGGGTTTGAAAAAGCCGAATCCTCTTCCCGTGTGCCTGGGGCCTCCTTTTATAGGCAAAAGGGGCTGCCACAGTGGCACACAGGAGGTGGAAAGTGCTACTGCATTGCGAACTTATCGCTGGTATTACAGGACAAAGCACATTTAATGCGGGGCTTAGGTGTCCCTTCACTTTATCGGGGACGGGGGCGAGGCCCGTCCCGTCCGTTGCCGCTTCTTCAAGCCTCGACACGCGCCCTGGCCAGTGATGCATGCGGTGCCATGTAGGCAGGCAGGCAGCTGAGGTGGTGCGGTGGTGGAGCCTCCATGAAGGGCTGCCTGATGCCACGCAAGTGCCTGCCCAGCTAGTCGGGTCAGCAGCTGCATGTGAACGACGGTGGAAGCTTGGCTGGCGCAGGCCTGGCAGTGGCCCATCTGGTGCGCTGGGCGAGGGCCTTGCCAGGTGGCCCGACAAGGGTCTTGACGGGTGGCCCGGCAAGGGTCTTGCCGTGGCGCGCAGGCGTCCCCGACAAGGATCTTGCCGGGGGTCTCGTGGGTTCCTCCGGTGAGGATGGTTGCCTTCCTATCCTCATTTGATCTTGTCCATTCTTTGTCTTCACAAAGATCTGCATGCCACCACAGAGGTGCCTCCCGAGCCCTGTCCCAACACGTTTGTCGGGCGTTCGTGGGCTGGCTCGCTTCGACTGGCGTGGGTGAGCTGCCACGGCAAGGGTCTTTCCGGGGCTGCTGAGGCTGCCCCGGCAAGGACCCTTGCCGGGGGGACCTGCTTCGCCCATCTGATCTTTGTGGCCTTGGTCCTTGTCGTTGCTTTGTCTGTCTTGTGTCCTCGGCTTCTCTCCGGCTTCCCTTTCCTACCATGTTATGCGTGGTCGTGGCGGGGGGGGGGGCTCTGACTGCCCGTGCACAAGTAAAGGGGGTAAAAAGGAGAGCCCCTTCTTTTGTACACCGATAGGAGCCCCCGGGCCTGGGCCATACATAAGCGCAGCGCGTTGTTGGGCCAGGCCCAGAACTGTGCGCGGGCAGTTGGGGCGGATTATTACCGTGGTAAGACTCTTCGCGCACTCCGCTTCCCACGACCCGCGCGCGGTGCAGCGTGGAGGGGCATGCGTGACGTGGGCGGCATGCATGGGGCGGTTTCCACACGCACGCGTCACATCGCAGTAAATGGGCAGCGCGCCCCGCGGCTCCCCCATAAAAAGGAATAACCGCGGGCGTACTATTCCTTTTACCCTTCGCGCAACCCCAATCTCAGAGACCTCCGCCTGCCTTTCTCTTCTTCTTCAAGCTTCGCTCCTGCTCGCCGTTGTTGCGTCTCCGCCGCCCTCTGTCCTGTCCTCCTCCCCCAGCCGCCATGGCGCCGAAATCCACCAGGGGCAAGGGAGTGGTCAAGGATGCCGGAGCCGCGGAGCCGCCGGAGAGTGCGCTGGTGGTGCAGCAGATGCAGTCTGCTATCCTCCCCTCGATGGTTGACGTGTTCGAGCTTCGGGACTCCTTCAAGCCCATGTGGGGACTGAAGACGGGATGGAAGAATTCAGGGCATCCTGCCATGCGCGTCATTCCTGCCGGCTGCGCCGAGGCTGCCCCATATCCCCGTCTCCTCACCCTGTGTTGCTTGTCTTGACTTGTTATAACCATTTGCAGGGACGTGGAGACGCTGGCCCAGATAGTGAAGAGGGCCAAGGTCTCGGCGGCTGGCCAGCCCCCGGCTGGTACTTCGAGGGCACCGTTGCTGGTGTTGAGCAGCCCGGACAGCAGCCACGGCATAGACCCCAGCGTAAGTTCGTCACTCTTCCTCCGTCGACACGTGCCAGGGGCACGACACTTTGGCGCTGACCTTGCCGGGTATGCAGGAGGAGAGCAGCGGCAGGAGGAGCCATAGAGGGCAGCTCCCAACACGCCGACCCCATCGACCACGCTGCCCCGAGGGGCATCCCCGGCAAGGGCGCCAAGTACCGGGCCCACGCGCATGGAGGAGGAAGAGGAGAACTTGGGTGCTGGCGGCTTTGCCTCGACGCCAAGTGTTGGCGGGGAGAGGACTTCTGTTTCCCGGCCCGGTACCGGCACTGGTAAGCCGTTCGCCGACCGTCCCTGTTCCTTTTTCTTTCTGGCCCTTGGTCCTGGCCTTGCCTCACCCCTTCTTCGGCGCCCAGATTCCTCCTCGGTGAACCCAGAGGACGTGGACGCCGTCATCGAGGGCGTCGCCAAGGCCGTTGAGGCGGACGCCGAGAAGATTGCCGCCGAGGAGGCCGCCAAGGACGCTGCCAAGGACGCCGCCGAAGGGCCTGCCGAGGAGGCCGACAAGGCTGCCGCTGAGGAGGCCGGCAAGGGGCCCGCCGGGGAGGAGGAGGAGGAGGCTGGCGACCAGCCTTCCTCCTCTGCTGCTTCCGGCTCCGGCAAGTACCTGAGGGTGAGCGACGACTTGTTCGTCCACCTCCCATGCGCGTCGAGCACCAGGACACCCGTTGAGGGAGAAGTGTCCGACGGCGAGGTGCTTGCCGCTGCCGGGCTCGAACGTCGACGAGCCGATCGTTGGTGGCGGTGGTTCGCAGGAAGAGCGGCTCCTCCACACAATGGGCGCCAGCTTCCGAAAGCTCCAGAAGCTCCACCGCGCCCTCCTGGACAAGGCTAAGTCCAGGACGGCGGTGGTGGAGAAGGCGGAGGCGGACCTCCAGGAGCGCGTTGCCGAGGCGCAGGACTGGCTCCGCGAGGCCTACGAGGAGCTCAAGGACGCCTGGAGTGAGCAGGCCAAGCGCGACATGTAGCTCACCATGAAGCTTGCCGACGTCGAGAAAGCTCAAGAGGCGGGAAAGAACTTGGCCGCGGAAGCCGAAGCCGTTCGGATCCAGCGCAAGGCTGCGCTGAATTCCCAGGAGGAGGACCTCGCCGCACGTGAGGCGAAGCTCGCCGCCATGCTTCGCGGCAAGGATGCCGAGGTGGAGAAGCT
The DNA here is from genome assembly GCA_021605205.1 of Aegilops longissima. NCBI lineage: Eukaryota > Viridiplantae > Streptophyta > Magnoliopsida > Poales > Poaceae > Aegilops > Aegilops longissima. The sequence goes on from CM038678.1 coordinate 601,599,911, forward strand.
TGTCTTGCAGCAGACCAGTGAGCTGGAGTAGAGGCACAAGGAGGCACTCGATGCCCAGGCCCAGGTCTACGCCGGCAAGGTGGAGGAGCTAGAGGTGGAGCGCGACAGGCTGAAGGAGCAGGCCCTGAAGCTGTCCCAGGAGAAGGACGCGCTCAACAGTGCCCGGACCGAGGCACAGGGCACGGTCGTCGGCAAGGCTGGATAGCTCTCCGAGGCCAACAACTCCATCAAAGATCTCCAGCTGAAGCTGGAGGGTCTCGAGAGGGTGCTGTCGGAGGCCAAAACCCAGGAGGGGATCCTGGCCAAGGAGCTGGAGGCCGAGAAGCAGTTGCAGATGAACAAGGGACTCAACTTCGCGGACCACGTGGCGGGCGAGAACCGTTGGCTAGAACGCCTCGCCACCGTCGCTAACCAAGCTGCCGCGCAGCTGGCCGTCATGGGGATGCCAGACGTGAGGTACGCCCCGGAGCTTTTATCTTCCAACTCTCCAAGTTGTTGTCTAGCTTAACCGACTAGCTCAGGGGTATCCAACACAGATTTTTGGAGAAGGGTGGTTCACAAGAAACCAACGTGATCACGAGCCCAACATAACAAATCGAGGGAACAACCCGGTAACACTTCCAAGAAGATATTTGGAAAGTCACGAACCACCGTATGTTACTAGGCTCGAGAGCAATCTTGCTTTTAAGGGCAAGACGATATGATCAAATGAGTGAGGACTTGACACAATCCTAACTCATCAATCGAAGTGTGCACCAGAAATAAGGACTAGGTAGCACGATCAATCTTAGGATGATGGGTTAATAACCACACGCTAAGAATGAGAATATTGTCCATTCACTACCAAGCAACAAGTTGCTCGGAGTATTGATTTCACACATCACCATTCACTTGCCGGCATTCCGGTTACAACAACACGGAACCGAGGAATGAATAATGATAGCGAGAGTATCACTGCGTCAAGAATTCCTAGGAGGTTGTGCAATTCCCATGACACTCTTGACATAAAGATGGCAACACTCCAAGGTAGAACAGAACAAAAGCTGAATTGGCGTTTTGATCTGCGGGATGCAACTACTTTGACCCAATCCTAGAAATGGATGAGGTACTGGAGTTTGTTTCTCCTAGTCATTCCGGAATAGAATGGCTTGACGGACCACAAGAATAAAATGCATCGATGAACACAAATGCACACATACCCTTGGCTATCAATTGATAGATGAAGGTCAGAAGGTATCTAAGAGAACAACTCAAAGGAACATATAATTTTCTGAGTTGTGGATGCACGGATTAGTATGTCGAGCGAAGCTCAACATTTCTTCCGGATAATCCATGCAGGAAGGTAGAATTGGCGATTCACAATTATGAATGGAGAACTCCTCAAGAGCACTCTTATTGTGATCTTTGGTTCAAAAGAACTTCGCCATAATTAGTTCATGGTATTTGGAAGAAGGAGAATACCACGGACTTGAGGACTATCACAAAGGGTACTAATATCCTAAGGCACTAGCAAATACTAACAACATGAAGTAGGATGAATCTCGGGTTCAACAACCCGGAGTAGAATACCTACTACTAAATGGCATCACGGGATGCTTTGAAAGTGATGGCCGTAATCATCACATTTGGGGATACAAAAGCATTGCTAAATTTCTAGGTGACTTCCTAAACATCTAGGGTCATAATAATAGTTCCAACATATATGTCAAGGCAATAAATTACCCCAACGCAGCGGTTAGTGTGCTTATTACGACCAAAAGGGCATCGAGGACGGAAGAAAGGATTTGCAAATGCATCGGACTATTTAGAGACACAGGATGACTCGGACAACATAACGATCGTAAATGCTCAAAATGATTTGAGACATCCTGTGAAAGCGGTGGCATAACCACTCAACAACATCATAACAAGATTACGAGATCAACAGCTATCATTCGGAAATAGTAGGAACTGAATCGGGATTAAATCCAACAATCTTATAAGTCTATGGATTAGTAACACGTCATCCTAATAGATAGATGAGAAGCCTAGTTCTTAAACCCGTGAGAGGAGAAGAGGATGACTCGGATCGAAGGTCATGAGGTATAAGGAGTAAAAGAGCCTTCGTTCCTTCACAATCAATTCCCTTATATAACTAAAGCATTTCTAGACACAACTTCGACCAGTTTGGCTTGGTAATCCTCTGAGCAATCGGGCTCGATACCAACGCTGTCGGGACCCGATCCTAGGTCACACCGATCTAGCATGTAACACATCATATCACTTTGCGGCCTCACGCACGGTATTCCCACGGTGTCGCCTTACCATGGCCCGGACCGTTTATGTCTTTTGGCTCACGTATATGATAGTGTCGCTAGCATCCATATGACGAAGAACCGGGCCGACATGGCTAGTCGTGAACCCAAAGCGGCACTAACCTATGGGGACAGGCATACATGAAACACTTGAGCATGTCGGTCATCAACGTATGAACTTGGGCTGTAGCACTGGCTAACAGGACTCCGGTATCCCGGCTGTAGCAGCTAGGCAGGACTCAAGTATCACCGCGTGACATTTCCCGAAGGAACGGACATAAGAACGAAATGAATCACATGCCGGCCAGTCAAGTGTCCAAGCAGTAGTGCTGGGCTAGCAGGACTCCGGTGAACCGGGCTGTAGCGGACTACTATCGCTCAGAAGCACGAGACTACATTTCCCCATATGAGAGGCTGCCAAGGATAAACAACTAGTTTGTCGGATCCCACACATACCAAGCATTTCAAACATGCACACATTATGCTCAATATGCGTAGATACAACATGGCATCACAACATAACTCTCGACTCAAAATATTATTCATTAGGCTCCGGGAGCGAGATATTACAAACATGGGTCTCATGACCCAACACTCGAAACATACAAGTCAAAGCACAAGCGGAAGCTAATCATGTCTCGAGTACGCACAACTATAAATGAAGAAGGCTGAGAAGCGACTATCTACCCGATCCTGCCAAGGCACAAGATCGTAGCTGAGGTAACAAGCTAAGCGTCAAGTCCACGTGGAACTACTAGCGAGGCCGACGCCTCTCTCGCAAAACATAAAATAAGCAAGCGTGAGTACAATTGTACTCAGCAAGACTTACATCGAACTAACTACATATGCATCATTATCAAAAGGGGTGGTGGAGTTTGACCGCAGCAAGCCAGCTTTGACTCGGTGGCTATCTGAACTACGATTGCGAGTAACTCTTTTGAGGTGGCGCTGCGAGTCCACAAATTCACCATATCAATACACCACTATGGATCCGCTCCCGTCTACCTCGAGAACGCCATCCATAGCACTCACGCTTATCTTGCGTATTTTAGAGTATCCACTTTCACTTGTCTATGAACTATGCAAGGGTCCAAGTTTCCATATCCGAGGAATCCGGCTATTGAATAGATAATGATAACCCTGCAGGGTGTACTTCTTCACACGCTCTCGCCACTTACCGCCTCAGACATCGTCATGTACCTCGGCAACCTTCAAGCGGAAGCCGGGCGAGGAGTCGGCCACGACCGACTAACCACACAAGTCTCTCGTCCGGGTTTATCGCCTATTCGGGTTCCATCCGCAAGGAGATCCGGCGGGTGTCGCTCACGGCCCCAAGCGATGTGAGCAGGGTTCCCAAGCCCACCAACCGGTGCCACTTGGTACACCGTGCCACAGGTGCCTAGTCATCCCAAGCCCACCTGCATCGGTGCCACTTGGTAGACTACTAACACTACCTACAAACACGAAACTAGTTGCAACTCACGGACAGAGATCAAGTTGATTAATAAGTCGAGAGGGTCGAGTTACGGAACCCAATGTGTGGTAGTAACTGTTCATGGATCACAAACACAGAACTCAGTTCCTGAGGACGGCTGCAATGAGACAACCCACCATGTACTCCTACATGGCCTCTCATCGCTACCTTTACCAAATCGTGTTCACACACTTAGTTCACACACGGTAGGACATGTTCACCACTTCCCAATTCATTCCCGATGAATCAGACCCGACTCAACTCTAAGCAGTAGCAGGCATGACAAACAAGCATAATGAGTAGGCACAACATGGGCTCAAACAACTCCTACTCATGCTAGTGGGTTTCATCTAATTACTGTGGAATGACAGGTCATGCAAAGGATCAAGGGGTTCAGCTACCGCAGCAAGTAACAGTTGAATCGTTGTTGTCCTAATGCAGTAAAATAGAGCAGGAGCGAGAGAGTGGGATTATATCGGAATGAACAAGGGGTTTTGCTTGCAGGCACTTCGAAGATAATAGTTCTTCATCGGTGTCATCGAACAATCATCGTCGGTACATCGTCTCACCGGAGGGAAGATTACCGCAAACAAGAGAGAGCACAATCAATGCAATGCACATATATGATGCATGATCAGGTTAAGGTACTGAATTTACCTAATGCAATAGTAATCCAAGTTAGTTGGAGTGGAATTCAAACAAGGTTGAATTCCAACTCAAAATGCTATTTCTAAGATTACCTAATCATGATTCATCCTATTCAGTGATGTTAACTTGCTCAAACATGCATGATCATGGCATAAACAGATTCTTCATATTTTCTGATCATTTTCATATATAAATTATTTCCATCCGAGTTACGGTTGAATTTATATGATTTTAGAAGTTTAGAGTATTTTCGAAATTTACTGAATTAAATTAAATCCATAAAGGGAATTCTGCGTCGACTGACGTCGCAGTGGCGTCAGCCGTCAACTGGGTCGCTGTCCAGGTCAAACTCGACGCTGGGACCCACTGGTCAGCGTCTAACTAATTAACCTAAACTAATTAACGCTAACTGACTTAGTTAGCGGGCGGGGCCCGCATGTCGATGACCCGGTGGTCAAACCCCGGTCGAAGGTCATCGCCACCGGCGACTTAGCGCCAGGCGACGTCGAGCAGCAAGCGGAGCGCCAGCGAGGTTGCTCCTCCGGTGGCTAAAAGTGCGGCGGAGGGCACGAGGGAAGCCCTTGATCCCGCGCATCTAGGGGACCAAGAAGAGGTGTGGGCGGCGGAATCGCGCCAAGGCGTCGAGCTTAGGCGGCGGCCGGAGCTCGGTGTCCGTGCAGCTATGGCCTAGAGGGGCGCGGAGAGGCCGGGAAGAGGGAATCAGGCGGGCGCCACCGTGGTTGCGAGGCCGTCGGTGAGCTCGAGGCGGGCACCGGGCAGCAAATTAGGCGGCAGCGACAGCGGAGTCGAGAAGGGGAATGGTGGGAGCGGCGCCTCGGGGTGCTCGGCGTCGGGAACTCGGTGAGGAGGGCGGGCGTCACGGCGGAGGCCATGGGCATGTCGGCGAGGCGAGGAGGGCAGTGGCCGTGGCTCACGGCGAGCAGCAGCGACGAGCCAGCTCGGTCCCAAGAGAGGAGGGAGCAGAGGAGAGGGGGGGCGTTTGAGGAGAGAGTGAGAGGCCCAGGGGTCGGGGAGGCGTGGCAGCGCAAGGGGGTCGGGGAGGCCAGGCAGGCAGGGTGGAGGTGGCGCGGCCTTGCGGTGCAGCGTCGACACGCCTCGCCATCGGGCGAGAGGTTAGAGACGACCGCTCCACCGGTGGGCTGGGCCGTCCAGCCAGGGAGGGCTGGGCCAGTGGGCTGCAGGTGAGCAGTGCGCCAGGTGAGCCTCTGTTCTTTCTATTTATTTCCTTTTCTATTTTTCGACATTTGTTTTGGTTTATTTAAAATACCAAACCAATTTAATTAATTATGCCAATTTTTGCAGGAGCTAACTATAATATTCGAGCTCCTCAACAAAAGGCACAATTTTGGACAACATTTTATGTATATAATAATATATATCCAAGGCAAATATTTACCGTATTAATTCCAAATGCCCAAAATAAATACTTATGAGATCCTAAAATATTGGTTAGATTGTTAACTCTGTCCAATATTTCCAGAGAACCACATGAGCATTTTCTTGGACCTTTTGGAGCGATTTTTATTTAGGTCATTTCAAAAGTGATTACGAGGGTTTCACAAATCCCCATTTCAATTTTCATGGAAATTAACATGATGACATGAATGCCTTAATGCAACTAATGTCAAGCAATTCTAGGGATGTGACAACTCACCCCACTAAACAAGAATCTCACCGAGATTCAAGGCGTGAGTAAGAGGAAAGGGAGGTCACAAACTATTACAATTCCCATGATCCAATTGCCTTCCTCGAAGATGTTGGTTCACTCCATCTTCTTGATCTTGGCGTCTTGAGATCTTCACCGACTCGACAACGAAAGAAGGGGAAACCCTACATGATTCGATCTTAATGAAGATCAGGTAAACATGATCAACTCACGGATTTGAGGCGGTGTCACATCTCGAGTTGAGACACAAAATGCATCGAGGGGGATGGAAGAACAACAACGAAGTTTGATTAGTGGCAACAATTCCACGCTTTAGGAAGGTGGTGGATGGTGTCAAGGTGGCGAGGAAATATTTATCATGATCCCGTAACGGGACTCCTCGAGAAAGGTGGCGCAAGAACTATTCCCTTAAGTGGCAAAAAGAATTACTTTTGATCCATAGATCATTGGAACCTTTTATACCAGCCAAAGGCAATCACAACGATCGTTTGACGGAGTGCAAAGGAATAGTACACCCGGACTAGCATGGATGATGTGGACTACCTTGTTGAAGACAACGCAATGGATGATTTGCTTATCATCGAGGGGGGGGGGGGAACCCATGGTAAGTCCACTTTTGAAGATAACTCTGGACAAGAGTTGCTAAGAAGACAGTCTATAGCGAGATAGCACAAGGACGGTGCAAGCTGGGAACGAAATGCAACTGTTCGAATGTTCCAACCATCATATCTGCCTAAGATTCAGATCTGGTTGGTGTTAGGATATTTCAGACTTATCATGTCTGAAAAGGAAAGGTTACAACACAATTTGACGCGATAACGTTGCGAGAATCTCGGGAAGTGAACTAAGGTAGCAAGCTCCAAAACATGAGCTGGTTTTGCTACAAACACGTGAACACGTTGTCCCAGACAAACATGGCCACGTAGTAGTCTTATAATAAAATACTACCGAGTTCAGGTGGGGAACCATGATCGAGGATATTGAAGTCCTTGCATAAGGCATGCTCTTAAGAAGGAACTTACTTCCTTGAACAAATCAATCAGTGGCTTGGTGTGCTAGGAATACATACGGAATGAAGATGATCAGTCTATCAAACCATAGAATACTTCGCACATGCATGACGGACTTGGGATGATTCCAAAGGAACAAAACAAACCTTTCTCAAATTCATGGCGGCAACTTACACCAGATGCACATGAATTAGAGGAAGTCACTACTTTCATCCAAACATATGCTTCATGATCGAAACACGAAGAATTGCTTACACAAGTTTCCAATACTAGGTTGATGCTCAACATGACTCATGGGGGAGACAAAATGCTACTGATGGGCTCAACAGCAACTCATCGGGATTTCCATATCACTGGACTTCCACCATCATGTGAACACGTGATAGTATTGGTCAGACCAAAGAGGTAATGGTGTATGCTCGAGGGATCAACCACGAGTAAGACAACATTACGAATATCGTTGGTTCTGATTTGACTTGACAATGGCCCATACTCAAGTCAAAGAAGTGGTAGGACGATAGGTCCAACAACTGATCTCAGGGACCAATCGATGAAGATATCATCTTTCTTCAACACACACTACACAGGAATATCCCTTTGGATCGAGCTAAGTTAGGCAAGCTTTTATCTTCCAACTCTCCAAGTTGTTGTCTAGCTTAACCGACTAGCTCAGGGGTATCCAACACAGATTTTTGGAGAAGGGTGGTTCACAAGAAACCAACGTGATCACGAGCCCAACATAACAGTCAGGGAACAACCCGGTAACACTTCCAAGAAGATATTTGGAAAGTCACGAACCACCGTATGTTACTAGGCTCGAGAGCAATCTTGCTTTTAAGGGCAAGACGATATGATCAAATGAGTGAGGACTTGACACAATCCTAACTCATCAATCAAGTGTGCACCAGAAATAAGGACTAGGTAGCACGATCAATCTTAGGATGATGGGTTAATAACCACACGCTAAGAATGAGAATATTGTCCATTCACTACCAAGCAACAAGTTGCTCGGAGTATTGATTTCACACATCACCATTCACTTGCGGCATTCGGTTACAACAACACGGAACCGAGGAATGAATAATGATAGCGAGTATCATCTGCGTCAAGAATTCCTAGGAGGTTGTGCAATTCCCATGACACTCTTGACATAAAGATGGCAACACTCCAAGGTAGAAACAGAACAAAAGCTGAATTGGCGTTTTGATCTGCGGGATGCAACTACTTTGACCCAATCCTAGAAATGGATGAGGTCTCGGAGTTTGTTTCTCCTAGTCATTCCGGAATAGAATGGCTTGACGGACCACAAGAATAAAATGCATCGATGAACACAAATGCACACATACCCTTGGCTATCAATTGATAGATGAAGGTCGAAAGGTATCTAAGAGAACAACTCAAAGGAACATATAATTTTCTGAGTTGTGGATGCACAGATTAGTATGTCGAGCGAAGCTCAACATTTCTTCCGGATAATCCATGCAGGAAGGTAGAATTGGCAGATTCACAATTATGAATGGAGAACTCCTCAAGAGCACTCTTATTGTGATCTTTGGTTCAAAAGAACTTCGCCATAATTAGTTCATGGTATTTGGAAGAAGGAGAATACCACGGACTTGAGGACTATCACAAAGGGTACTAATATCCTAAGGCACTAGCAAATACTAACAACATGAAGTAGGATGAATCTCGGGTTCAACAACCCGGAGTAGAATACCTACTACTAAATGGCATCACGGATGCTTTCAAAGTGATGGCGAATCATCACATTGGGGATACAAAAGCATTGCTAAATTTCTAGGTGACTTCCTAAACATCTAGGGTCATAATAATAGTTCCAACATATATGTCAAGGCAATAAATTACCCCAACGCATGGCGGTTAGTGTGCTTATTACGACCAAAAGGGCATCGAGAGCGGAAGAAAGGATTTGCAAATGCATCGGACTATTTAGAGACACAGGATGACTCGGACAGATAACGATCTGTAAATGCTCAAAATGATTTGAGACATCCTGAAAAACGGTGGCATAACCACTCAACAACATCATAACAAGATTACGAGATCAACGGTTATCATTCGGAAATAGTAGGAACTGAATCGGGATTAAATCCAACAATCTTATAAGTCTATGGATTAGTAACACGTCATCCTAATAGATAGATGAGAAGCCTAGTTCTTAAACCCGTAGAGGAGAAGAGGATGACTCAGATCGAAAGGTCATGAGGTATAAGGAGTAAAAGAGCCTTACGTTCCTTCCACAATCAATTCCTTATATAACTAAAGCATTTCTAGACACAACCGACCAGTTTGGCTTGGTAATCCTCAGCAATCGGGCTCGATACCAACGCTGTCGGGACCCGATCCTAGGTCACACCGATCTAGCATGTAACACATCATATCACTTTGCGGCCTCACGCACGGTATTCCCACGGTGTCGCCTTACCATGGCCGGGACCGTTTGCGTCTTTTGGCTCACGTATATGATAGTGTCGCTAGCATCCATATGACGAAGAACCGGGCCGACATGGCTAGTCGTGAACCCAAAGCGGCACTAACCTATGGGGACAGGCATACATGAAACACTTGAGCATGTCGGTCATCAACGTATGAACTTGGGCTGTAGCACTGGGCTATGAGGACTCCGGTATCCCGGGCTGTAGCAGCTAGGCAGACTCAAGTATCACCGCGTGACATTTCCCGAAGGACGGACATAAGAACGAAATGAATCACATGCCGGCCAGTCAAGTGTCCAAGCAGTAGTCTTTGGGCTAGCAGGACTCCGGTGAACCGGGCTGTAGCGGACTACTATCGCTCGAAAGCACGAGACTACATTTCCCCATATGAGAGGCTGCCAAGGATAAACAACTAGTTTGTCGGATCCCACACATACCAAGCATTTCAAACATGCACACATTATGCTCAATATGCGTAGATACAACATGGCATCACAACATAACTCTCGACTCAAAATATTATTCATTAGGCTCGGGGCGAGATATTACAAACATGGGTCTCATGACCCAACACTCGAAAGCATACAAGTCAAAGCACAAGCGGAAGCTAATCATGTCTGAGTACGCACAACTATAAATGAAGAAGGCTGAGAAGCGACTATCTACTGATCCTGCCAAGGCACAAGATCGTAGCTGAGGTAACAAGCTAAGCGTCAAGTCCACGTGGAACTACTAGCGAGACCGACGCGTCTCTCGCAAAACATAAAATAAGCAAGCGTGAGTACAATTGTACTCAGCAAGACTTACATCGAACTAACTACATATGCATCATTATCAAAAGGGGTGGTGGAGTTTGGTGCAGCAAGCCAGCTTTGACTCGGTGGCTATCCCGAACTACATTGCGAGTAACTCTTTTGAGGTGGCGCTACGAGTCCACAAATTCACCATATCAATACACCACTATGGATCCGCTCCGTCTACCTCGAGAAACGCCATCCATAGCACTCACGCTTATCTTGCGTATTTTAGAGTATCCACTTTCACTTGTCTATGAACTATGCAAGGGTCCAAGTTTCCATATCCGAGGAATCCGGCTATTGAATAGATAATGATAACCTGCAGGGTGTACTTCTTCACACGCGCTCTCGCCACTTACCGCCAGACACCGTCATGTACCTCGGCAACCTTCAAGCGGAAGCGGGCGAGGGAGTCGGCCACGACCGACTAACCACACAAGTCTCTCGTCCGGGTTTATCGCCTATTCGGGTTCCATCCGCAAGGAGATCCGGCCGGGGTGTCGCTCACGGCCCCAAGCGATGTGAGCAGGGTTCCCAAGCCCACCAACCGGTGCCACTTGGTACACCGTGCCATCAGTGCCTAATCTGTCCCAAGCCCACTGCAGGGTGCCACTTGGTAGACTACTAACACTACCTACAAACACCGAAACTAGTTGCAACTCACGGACGGAGATCAAGTTGATTAATAAGTCGAGAGGGTCGAGTTACGGAACCCAATGTGTGGTAGTAACTGTTCATGGATCACAAACACAGAACTCAGTTCCTGAGGACGGCTGCAATGAGACAACCCACCATGTACTCCTACATGGCCTCTCATCGCTACCTTTACCAAATCGTGTTCACACACTTAGTTCACACACGGTAGGACATGTTCACCACTTCCCAATTCATTCCCGATGAATCGACCCGACTCAACTCTAAGCGATAGCAGGCATGACAAACAAGCATAATGAGTAGGCACAACATGGGCTCAAACAACTCCTACTCATGCTAGTGGGTTTCATCTAATTCTTGTGGAATGACAGTCATGCAAAGGATCAAGGGTTCAGCTACCGCAGCAAGTAACATTGAATCGTTGTTGTCCTAATGCAGTAAAATAGAGCAGGAGCGAGAGAGTGGGATTATATCGGAATGAACAAGGGGGTTTTGCTTGCCTGGCACTTCTGAAGATAATAGTTCTTCATCGGTGTCATCGAACAATCATCGTCGGTACATCGTCTACCGGGAGGGGAAGATTACCGGCAAACAAGAGAGAGCACAATCAATGCAATGCACATATATGATGCATGATCAGGTTAAGGTACTGAATTTACCTAATGCAATAGTAATCCAAGTTAGTTGGAGTGGAATTCAAACAAGGTTGAATTCCAACTCAAAATGCTATTTCTAAGATTACCCTAATCATGATTCATCCTATTCAGTGATGTTAACTTGCTCAAACATGCATGATCATGGCATAAACAGATTCTTCATATTTTTCTGATCATTTTTCATATATAAATTATTTCCATCCGAGTTACGGTTGAATTTATATGATTTTTAGAAGTTTAGAGTATTTTCTGAAATTTACTGAATTAAATTAAATCCATAAAGGAATTACTGCGTCGACTGACGTCGAGTGTGGCGTCAGCCGTCAACTGGGTCGCTGTCCAGGTCAAACCTGACGCTGGGACCCACTGGTCAGCGTCTAACTAATTAACCTAAACTAATTAACGCTAACTTTGACTTAGTTGGCGGCGGGCCCGCATGTCGATGACCCGGGGTGGTCAAACCCCGGTCGGAAGGTCATCGCCACCGGCGACTTAGCGCCAGCGACGTCGAGCAGCGGCGGGCGCCAGCGAGTTGCTCCTCCGGTGGCTAAAAGTGCGGCGGAGGGCACCAGAAGCCCTTGATCCCGCGCATCTAGGGGACCAACAAGAGGTGTGGGGCGGCGGAATCGCGCGGCGTCGAGCTTGGGCGGCGGCCGCTCGGTGTCCGTGCAGCTATGGCCTAGAAGGGCGCGGAGAGGCCGGGAAGAGGGAAATCGAAGCGGGCGCTCACCGTGGTTGCGAGGAGGCCGTCGGTGAGCTCGGGCGGGCACCGGGCCGCAAATTGGGCGGCGGCACCAGCGGGTCGAGAAGGGGGAATGGTGGGAGCGGCGCCTCGGGGTGCTCGGCGTCGAGGAACTTCGGTGAGGAGGGCCAGGCGTCACGGCGGAGGCCATGGGCATGTCGGCGAGGCGAGGGAGGGCCGGTGGCCGTGGCTCTGGCGAGCGGCGACGAGCCCGCTCGGTCCCAGGCGAGAGGAGGGAGCAGAGGAGGAGGCGTTTGAGGGAGAGAGTGAGAGGCCCGGGGGTCGGGGGCGGCGTGGCAGCGCAAGGGGGTCGGGAGGCCAGGCAGGCAGGGTGGAGGTGGCGCTTGGCGGCGCTGTGTCGACACGCCTCTGCCTCTTGGCGGAGGTTAGAGACGACCGCTCCGGCCGGTGGGCTGGGCCGTCCAGCGGGAGGGCTGGGCCAGGGGGCTGCAGGTGAGCTGTAACGCCTGGGTGAGCCTCTGTTCTTTCTATTTATTTCCTTTTCTATTTTTCGACATTTGTTTTGGTTTATTTAAAATACCAAACCAATTTAATTAATTATGCCAATTTTTGCAGGAGCTAACTATAATATTCAGAGCTCCTCAACAAAAGGCACAATTTTGGACAACATTTTATGTATATAATAATATATATCCAAGGCAAATATTTATCAGATTAATTCCAAATGCCCAAAATAAATACTTATGAGATCCTAAAATATTGGTTAGATTGTTAACTCTGTCCAATATTTCCAGAGAACCACATGAGCATTTTCTTGGACCTTTTTGGAGCGATTTTTATTTAGGTCATTTCCAAAAGTGATTCTGAGGGTTTCACAAATCCCCATTTCAATTTTCATGGAAATTAACATGATGACATGAATGCCTTAATGCAACTAATGTCAAGCAATTCTAGGGATGTGACACCTGGGGCCTCCTTTTATAGGCGAAAGGGGCTGCCACAGTGGCACACAGGAGGTGGAAAGTGCTACAGCGTTGCGAACTTATCGCTGGTATTACAGGACAAAGCGCATTTAATGCGGGGCTTAGGTGTCCCTTCACTTTATCGGGGACGGGGGCGATGCCCGTCCCGTCCGTCGCCGCTTCTTCAAGCCTCGACACGCGCCCTGGCCAGTGATGCATGCGGTACCATGTAGGCAGGCAGGCAGCTGAGTTGGTGCGGTGGTGGAGCCTCCACGAAGGGCTGCATGTTGCCATGCAGGTGCCTGCCTAGCTAGTCAGGTCGGCAGCTGCATGCGAACGGCGACGGAAGCTTGGCTGGCGCGGGCCTGGCAGTGGCCCTGCTGGTGCGTTGGGCGAGGGCCTTGCCGGGTGGCCCGACAAGGGTCTTGCCGGGTGGCCCAGCAAGGGTCTTGCCGTGGCGCGCAGGCGTCCCCGGCAAGTATCTTGCCGGCGGTCTCGTGGGTTCCTCCGGTGAGGATGGTTGCCTTCCTATCCTCATTTGATCTTGTCCATTCTTTGTCTTCACAAATATCTGCATGCCACCATAGAGGTGCCTCCCGAGCCCTGTCCCAACGCGTTTTTCGGGCGTTGGTGGGCTCAAGGGTGGCTCGCTTCGGCTGGCGTGGGCAAGCTGCCCCGGAAAGGGTCTTGCCGGGGTTGCTAAGGATGCCCTGGCAAGGACCCTTGCCGGGGGGGGACCTGCTTCACCCATCTAATGTTTGTGGCCTTGGTCCTTGTCATTGCTTTGTCCGTCTTGTGTCCTCGGCTTCTCTCCGGCTTCCCTTTCCTACCCTATTATGCGTGGTCGTGGCGGGAGGGGCTCTGACTGCCCGTGCACAAGTAAAGGGGGTAAAAAGGAGAGCCCCTTCTTTTGTACACCGACACGATATTTCAAGACATCAGGGCTAGCAAAGCCCCTCAGTCTGACTGCTCAGGTCGCCCAGGCTGCCCCCTGTCCAACTGCCCGGACCGACTGGCCACCCGGCCTGTTCCCCGTCCGACTGCCGACTGCGCCAACGGCCGGCTGCCCGAAGTCAACAGCCGACACCAACGAGATGGCCGTACCCGGCACTGTGCACGCGTCACCTCAAGCCATCATGTACAGTGTCACTTGTCCGTGGGCACTATTTATGAAGTGACCCAGGAGACAAGCATGACACCCCCACCATGCCACTAGCTAGCTAGCTACCGTGCCTACCTAGCTTACATCCTAAGCTAGCTCATCCTATATATAAGCTAGCCATCCATCCACTCCTCACACTCACACGCATGCATACATGCTCACGCCACACACACTTGGCCGGCCACAATGGATCCTTGGGAACACCCACTCCCACTTGCTAGCTAGTTCATACACACATATGAGACATATACCAACCCAGATGCCTATGCAACTGATCTCAGATACAGCTCCAGGAGCAACTCTGTATCAGACATGTACACCACATATATTTAGACATGCAGGAGTAGGGGTGTTATCTCTCCGGAGAGCCTCGAACCTGGGTAAACCACCGCGTGATACTCGCATACCCATCCATAGATATCCCAGCCACAGTCTTGCCCTCACACTAAGCCACCCTGTGGCATCTGTCGCCTCGCACCCCCCGTGAGAATACCACGACACATCTCCAAGCAGTTCGCTCGCGAGGTGAACGCGGGCCTCCCCAGGCTCGAGGCCACACGTTCGCTCAGGTAGTCCAAGTGCACCATCACCTTCAGCTCGTCCAACCAGCTCAAGTGTGCGGCAACTGCCAGCGCCCTCCCGATGCTTTGCTCGCCCGTCATCAGCAATGTCCTTGTCACCAAGACCCTCATCGATGGCGACGCAGGGCTCAATGTTCTTTCCATCGAGACGTTCGACCACCTCCAAGTACCATACGATCAGCTGCAGCCCATCAAGCCTTTCTCAGGAGTGACCGACGGCTCAACCACCCTGATAGGGAAGATCCGCCTCCCTGTCACCTTCGGCCAACGCGACAACTACCGCACCGAGCTCATCGACTTCGACGTCGCCCACATCCGCCTTCTGTACAATGCCATCCTTGGATATCTGGCCCTAGCCAAGTTCATGGCGGTGACCCAGCATGGCTACAACGTCCTCAAGATGCCGGGGAACCGCGACATCATCACGATCGCCTGCGAGGAGAACGACGCGGTGTGTTCCCTCGAGCGCACCTACCAGGCCGCGGTAGTCGAAGACCCAGACAACGAAGGCGCCATCTACCCTCTTGAGGTTGTCCCCAAGAAGAAGCAGCTGCTCCGCCAAGAGCCTCAGGAGAGCAGTGTCTCCAGTGGCACCACCTCAGGACCTGCGCCCACGGATGGGGAGCCTCCCTCTCTCACATAGGAAGGGGCGCCCGGCGCCCTCAGGCTGGGCTCGGGGGCTCTCTTCTGGAGGGCCTCTAACTTAGTCAATGTCACGAGGGAGGCGCTCGGGCACCACATGGAGGCATGCTTCATCTCACGCTTCCCTCACGAGGGCACAAGGCACAGGGTGCCAGGTGCTTGGGAGTTCATCACCAAGGCGACCGAGGAGCTTCAAGAGGCGAGAGCCATGCGCGAAGACCGCCGCCCACCACCTGGCGCGGCTCCTTGTCCTGGCGAGGACAACGAGCTGCGCATATGCGTCAACATTCCAGGGCTCAACAGAGACGCATCTCAGGAGCGCTTCTGGCCATCGTGCGTTGGTCAGTGGGAGGGTCCACCTCACACCTATGTTCGCATGCCCTTTGGCCTGCCGAGCGCAGCTGTTACTGATACGTCTCCAACGTATCTATAATTTTTGATTGCTCCATGCTACTTTATCTACTATTTTGGACTATATTGGGCTTTATTTTCCACTTTTATATTACTTTTGGGACTAACCTATTAACCGGAGGCCCAGCCTGTAATTGCTTTTTTTGCCTATTTCAGTGTTTGAAGAAACGGAATATCAAACGGAGTCCAAGCGGAATGAAACCTTGGGAACGTGATTTTCTCACGAGCGTGATCCGGAGACTTGGACCCTACTCCAAGAAGTGCAGGCGGTTCACGAGGTGGGCGCCCCTGGGCGCGCCCCTACCTCGTGGGCCCCGACGCTCCACCGACGTACTCCTTCCTCCTATATATACCTATGTATCCCCAAGCGATCGAACAGGGCCAAAACCTAATTCCACCGCCGTGCCTTCCTGTATCCATGAGATCCCATCTTGGGGCCTGTTCGGAGCTCCGCCGGAAGGGCATCCACCACGGAGGGCTTCTACATCAACACCATAGCCCCTCCGATGAAGTGTGAGTAGTTTACTTGGACCTTGGGTCCATAGCTAGTAGCTAGATGGCTTCTTCTCTCTTTTGGATCTCAATACAATGTTCTCCCCTCTCTCGTGGAGATCTATTCGATGTAATCTTCTTTTTGCGGTGTGTTTGTTGAGACCGATGAATTGTGGGTTTATGATCCAGCTTATCTATGAATAATATTTGAATCTTCTCTGAATTCTTTTATGTATGATTGAGTTGTCTTTGCAAGTCTCTTCGAATTATCCGTTTGGTTTGGCCAACTAGATTGGTAGTTCTTGCAATGGGAGAAGTGCTTAGCTTTGGGTTCAATCTTGCGGTGTCCTTACCTAGTGACAGAAAGGGTTGCAAGGCACGTATTGTATTGTTGCCATCGAGGATAACAAGAGGGGTATTTATCATATTGCATGAATTTATCCCTCTACATCATGTCATCTTGCTTAAGGCGTTACTCTGTTTTTAACTTAATACTCTAGATGCAGGCTGGATAGCGGTCGATGAGTGGAGTAATAGTAGTAGATGCAGAATCGTTTCGATCTACTTTTCTCGGACGTGATGCCTATATACATGATCATACCTAGATAACCTCATAACTCTGCTCAATTCTGTAAATTGCTCAACAGTAATTTGTTCACCCACCGTAGAATATCTATACTCTTGAGAGAAGCCACTAGTGAAACCTATGGCCCCCGGGTCTATTCTTATCATATCAATCTCTATCACTTTATTTACTTGCTTTATTTTTACTTTGCTTTTACTTTTCACTTTGCATCTTTATACCAAAAATACCAAAAATATTATCTCTATCAGATCTCACTCTCGTAAGTGACCGTGAAGGGATTGACAACCCCTAATCGTGTTGGTTGTGAGTAGCTATCGTTTTGTGCAGTCTGAGGGACTTGCGTGGCCTCCTCTTGGATTGATACCTTGGTTCTCAAAAGCGAGGGAAATACTAACGCTATTGTGCTGCATCATCCTCTCCTCTTCGGGGAAAACCAACGCAAGCTCAAGATGTAGCAAGAAGGATTTCTGGCGCCGTTGCCGGGGAGGCCTACGCAAAAGTCAACATACCAAGTACCCATCACAATCCCTATCTCTCGCATTACATTATTTGCCATTTGCCTCTCTTTTTCCTCTCCCCCACTTCACCCTTGCCGTTTTATTCGCCCTCTCTTTTTCGCTTGCTTCTTGTTTGCTTGTGTTACCATGTGCCTTATATTTGCTTGCATCTTTGCTTGCTAAAATTCTATTGTTATGGATCCACTTAAAGTGTTCTACTTGGATCATCTTCGATCCTTATGCGCTCGTTCTGAAACCCCAACTAGCCTAGTTGATGGGAAATCTTTATATGAGCATGCTCATTTTGTGTGTCACCGTTTGTCTGAAAAAGGGAGACTCTTACGATATCATATAAATAGTCTGCTATGCTATGCTTTGAATCTTTGTGAAATGTGTGATTTTACTTGTTGCTCTAAGAGCCCTAAAAAACACCTTCCCTACCTATGTGAGTTCAATGATAATGAAATCTTATCTTCTTATGCAAAGGGTGTTTATAGTTAATATGATATCGAACAAATTGAAGAATCTGTCGTTTTTAAGGGTGCTCATGAAGTTGCTTCTTTGATTGAAAAGTATGATTTTACTCTCAACAAATCTGAAAATTCCGTCATACTAAAATATTGCAATGAAAACCTTGCTGATAATGTCTATGTCCAAGAATTTATTGAAAGAATGACAGTTGCTTTGGAAGGAAATAATGTTATGCATGAATCTATAGATAATGATGATTCCGATGATTTGGTTGAAATATCCCTTGATGAACATGATGCTTGCTATTCTTGTGGCTATGATGCCAATATTTATGAAGATGAATTTGCTATAGTTCCTTATGTTAAACATGAGATCGTTGCTATTGCGCCCATACTTGATAGTTCCTTCGATGAAAAGCATGATTGCAATGATTTTACTATAAATCATCTTGATGTCAATTATGCTAATAATATGCAAAACCCTAATCTTGGGGATGCTAGTTTTGCTATGTCTACTACTTGTTGCAATGATCATGATTGGGGTGATTCTTCTTATGATCTTGAAAATTTATTTAAGCCCCATGATGAATATGAGATTGATAATATTGTTTGCAATAATATTGAAAGTGGGTTCGAAAGAGTGTCAACTTTAGATCCCACATATTTGGAGAATGTTCAATCTTATGAAGTTTTTCATAAAAGTGGGTTTGGAGAGGTCATGACTTTAGTTAATGTTAATCCCACTATTTTGGAAGAGTGTCAACTTTGCATGCATGTGGATCGTGTTGAGAATATGTTATGTGATAGCTATATTGTTGAATTTTCTTATGATACTACATGTAATTATTATGAGAGAGGAAAATATGGTTATAGAAATTTTCATGTTACTAAATTACCTCTTGTTATGTTGAGATTGCTATTGTTCCTTTCCGCTTCCTTGCATATGCTAGCTTTTGCTTGCTACGATAATTTGTTTGCCTATAATATGCCTAGAATAGGATGTATGTTAGACTTAAGTGTGTTTGTCACATGTTTTATGATGCTCTCTTTGTGCCTCAATTCTTGTCTTTCCTGTGAGCATCATTGAAATCTCAATGCCTAGCTAAAAAGGCTTTAAAGAAAAGCGCTTGTAGGGAGGCAACCCAATTTTATTTTTAGTTTTTTGTTTTTTCTTCTGTTTAGAAATAAATAATCCATCTTGCTTCTGTTTAGATGTGATTTTATCTTTTAATTAGTGTTTGTGCCAACTTAAACCTATTGGATCTTCTTGTGAGATAGTTATTTGATCTTGCTGTAATTTCCAGAATCTTTGCGGTCAGTGCCCGAATTATTAAAAATCGCCAGAACGTGATAAAATATTTATTCCACTTGGTACTGATCAATAAACAAATTCTAAAGGTCTTATAATTTTGGTAGAATTTTTTGGGTTCCACAAGTTTGCGTTAGTTACATATTACTACAGACTGTTCTGTTTTTGACAGGTTCTGTTTTGCGTGTGTTGTTTGCTTATTTTGATGATTCTATGGCTAGTAAAATAGTTTATGATCCATAGAGAAGTTGTAATACAGTAGGTTTAACACCAATATAAATAAAGAATGAGTTAATTACAGTACCTTAAAGTAGTCTTTTGTTTTCTTTCTCTAACGGAGCTCACGAGATTTCTATTGAGTTTTGTGTTGTGAAGTTTTCAAGTTTTGGGTGAATTCTTTTGATGGATTATGGAACAAGGAGTGGCAAGTGCCTAAGCTTGGGGATGCCCATGTCACCCCCAAGATAATCCAAGGACACCAAAAATTCAAAGCTTGGGGATGCCCCGGAAGGCATCCCCTCTTTCGTCCACTTCCATCGGTAATTTACTTGGAGCTATATTTTTATTCACCAACATGATTTGTGTTTTGCTTGGAGTGTCTTGTATTATTTGCGTCTTTTCTTGTTAGTTTACCACAATCATACTTGCTGTACACAACTTTTGAGAGAGCCATACATGATTTGGAATTTTTTAGAATACTCTATGTGCTTCACTTATATCTTTTGAGCTTGATAGTTTTGCTCGTAGTGCTTCACTTATATCTTTTGAGCGTGATAATTTTTGCTCTAGTGCTTCACTTAGATCTTTTAGAGCACGGTGGTGGATTTGTTTTAAAGAAACTTGATCTCTCATGCTTCACTTAGATTATTTTGAGAGTCGTTAATAGCATGGTAATTTGCTTAATGTTAATATACTTGGTATTCAAGATATGTGAAACTTTCTTTTGAGTGAATTAAATACTAAGATAAATTTAATGCTTAATAATTGTTTTGAGATATGGAGGTAATAATATCAAAGTTGTGCTAGTTGATAATTGTGAATTTGAGAAATACTTGTGTTGAAGTTTGCAAGTCCCATAGCATGCACGTATGGTTAAAGTTGTGTAACAAATTTGAAACATGAAGTGTACCTGGCTTGTGCATCCTTATGAGTGGCGGTCGGGGACGAGCGATGGTATTTTCCTACCAATCTATCCCCCTAGGAGCATTGTGCGTAGTACTTGATTTTTGATGGCTTCTAAATTTTTGCAATAAGTATATGAGTTCTTTTGACTAATGTTGAGTCCATGGATTATACGCACTTTTACCTTTCCGCATTTGCTAGCCTCTTGATGCCGTGCATTGCCCTTTCTCACCTTGAGTTGGTGCAAACTTCGCCAAAGGCATCCAAACCCCATGATATGATACACTCTTTCACACATAAACCTCCTTATATCTTCCTCAAAACAGCCACCATACCTACCTATCATGGCATTTCCATAGCCATTCCGAGATATATTGCCATGCAACTTCCATCATCATTATTATGACATACATTACTTTTGTCATATTGCCATTGCATGATCATGGAGTTGACATCGTATTTGTGGCAAAGCCACCATGCATTATTTTCCATACATGTCACTCTGGATTCATTGCACCATCCCGGTACACCGCCGGAGGCATTCATATAGAGTCATATTTTGTTATAAGTTTCGAGTTGTAATTGTTGAGTTGTAAGAGAAATAAAAGTGTGATGATCATCATTATTAGAGCATTGTCCCAAGTGAGGAAAGGACGATGGAGACTATGATTCCCCCATAAGTCGCGATGAGACTCCGGACGAAAAAAAAAAGAGCAAGGCCAAAAAAAGAAAGGCCCAAAAAAAGAGAGAAAAAGAGAGAAGGGACAATGCTACTATCCCTTTACCACACTTGTGCTTCAAAGTAGCACCTTGTTCTTGATGTAGTAAGTCTCATATATTGTGCTTCAAAGTAGCACCTTGTTCTTCATGTAGTGAGTCTCATATATTGTGCTTCAAAGTAGCACTAAGATCTTCATGATAGAGAGTCTCTCATTTTGTCACTTTCATATACTAGTGGGAATTTTTCATTATAGAACTTGGCTTGTATATTCCAATGATGGGCTTCCTCAAAATGCCCTAGGTCTTCGTGAGCAAGCAAGTTGGATGCACACCCACTTAATTTCTTTTGTAGAGCTTTCATATACTTATAGCTCTAGTGCATCCGTTGCATGGCAATCCCTACTCCTCATGTTGACATCAATTGATGGGCATCTCCATAGCCCGTTGATTATCCTCGTCGATATGAGACTTTCTCCTTTTTTGTCTTCTCCACACAATCCCATCATCATATTCTATTCCACCCATAGTGCTATATCCATGGCTCGCGCTCATGTATTGCGTAAAGGTTGAAAGAGTTTGAGATTATTTGAGTATGAAACAATTGCTTGGCTTGTCATCGGGGGTATAGAAGTTGGGAACATCTTTGTGTGACGAAAATGAAGCATAGCCTAACTATATGATTTTGTAGGGATGAACTTTCTTTTGCCATGTTATTTTGAGAAGATATGATTGCTTTGATTAGTATGCTTGAAGTATTATTATTTTTATGTCAGTATGAACCTTTGTCTTAAATCTTTCGGATCTGAATATTCATATCACAAGTAAGAAGATTTATATTGAAATAATGCTAAAGTATCACTCCGCATCAAAAATTCTTTTTTTATCATTTACCTACTCGAGACGAGCAGGAATTAAGCTTGGGGATTCCTGATACGTCTCCAACGTATCTATAATTTTTTATTGCTCCATGCTACTTTATCTACTGTTTTGGACTATATTGGGCTTTATTTTCCACTTTTATATTACTTTTGGGACTAACCTATTAACCGGAGGCCCAGCCCAGAATTGCTGTTTTTTGCCTATTTCAGTGTCTCGAAGAAACGGAATAGAAAACGGAGTCCAAACGGAATGAAACCTTCGGACGTGATTTTCTCACGAGCGTGATCCAGAGACTTGGACCCTACTCCAAGAAGTGCAGGGCGGTCACGAGGTGGAGGGCGCCCAGGCACGCCCCTACCTCGTGGGCCCCGACGCTCCACCGTACTCCTTCCTCCTATATATACCTCGTATCCCCAAGCGATCGAACAGGAGCCAAAACCTAATTCCACCGCCGTACCTTCCTGTATCCATGAGATCCCATCTTGGGGCCTCTTAGGAGCTCACGAGGGGGCATCCACCACGGAGGGCTTCTACATCAACACCATAGCCCCTCCGATGAAGTGTGAGTAGTTTACTTCAGACCTTGGGTCCATAGCTAGTAGCTAGATGGCTTCTTCTCTCTTTTGGATCTCAATACAATGTTCTCCCCTCTCGTGGAGATCTATTCGATGTAATCTTCTTTTTGCGGTGCGTTTGTTGAGACCGATGAATTGTGGGTTTATGATCCAGCTTATCTATGAATAATATTTGAATCTTCTCTGAATTCTTTTATGTATGATTGAGTTCTATTTGCAAGTCTCTTCGAATTATCCATTTGGTTTGGCCAACTAGATTGATAGTTCTTGCAATGGGAGAAGTGCTTAGCTTTGGGTTCAATCTTGCGGTGTCCTTACCCAGTGACAGAAAGGGTTGCAAGGCACGCATTGTATTGTTGCCATCGAGGATAACAAGATGGGGTATTTATCATATTGCATGAATTTATTCCTCTACATCATGTCATCTTGCTTAAGGCGTTACTCTGTATTTAACTTAATACTCTAGATGCATGCTGGATAGCGGTCGATGAGTGGAGTAATAGTAGTAGATGCAGAATCGTTTCGATCTACTTGTCTCGGACGTGATGCCTATATACATGATCATACCTAGATAACCTCATAACTATGCTCAATTATGTCAATTGCTCAACGGTAATTTGTTCACCCACCGTAGAATATATATGCTCTTAAGAGAAGCCACTAGTGAAACCTATGTCCCCCGGGTCTATTCTCATCATATCAATCTCTATCACTTTATTTACTTGCTTTGTTTTTACTTTGCTTTTACTTTTCACTTTGCATCTTTATACCAAAAATACCAAAAATATTATCTCTATCAGATCTCACTCTCGTAAGTGACCGTGAAGGGATTGACAACCCCTAATCGCGTTGGTTGCGAGTAGCTATCGTTTTGTGCAGGTACAAGGGACTTGCGCGTGGCCTCCTACTAGATTGATACCTTGGTTCTCAAAAACTGAGGGAAATACTTACGCTACTCTGCTGCATCATCCTCTCCTCTTCGGGGAAAACCAACGCAAGCTCAAGACGTAGCAGTTACCTTCCAGCGCTGCCTACGAAGCATCATGGCGGATCAGGAGGCCAGGCACCACGCGGTCCTCACGGAGATGGCAACGGTTCTTAACGAGCCTCCCGAGCCTCCAGAGCCTCCCGAGGTTCATGACCCAGGCAGCTCGTGAGGAGCAACCTCTCCAGCACGCATCTTCAGCTACTTCAACATCTCTTCAGCAACGGTGCCAAGTGACATTTTCCAGTTTGTTCAGTTGGGGGCGCCCCTCGGGCTGCATTATCCCCAGACTGCATGGGCCTGTCCCTACGGCATGTATCTTCCTTACATCTTCCAGTCGCTCTGTTGGGGGCGCCCCTCGGGCTGCATCATCCCCAAGCCGCGTGGGTCTGTCCCTGCGGCATGTATCGTTCTTGCATCTATCAGAGCTAGATTTACCTCCTCCCATAAGATGATTTATATTGTCACCTGCTCGCCTGCCACCCTTCGCGGCCTCCCGCGTTGCTGGTCGGCCTCCTGCTCATCCTGCAACAGGGCTTACACATGCTGGCACGGTGCTTGTGCTCAGGTCCGTCCCTGCAACGCTGATAGACATGAGAGATCGAGCTTTGGCTCGCGGCCTGTCCCGCGCACGTCACCTCACCAGATCCTCAGTGCATTCATCTTCTTGCGAAAAGATCAGAGGCAGTGCGGCAAACGTGATTATGAGTTATGTTCTCCTCCCCCCCCCCCAGACTAACCCACAGGAATCTCTAGAGCTTAGCTACGGGTGGCCCCGCCAGGTGCCCCTTTTTCACGTGATTCTCTTGCACGTTAAAGGGGGGCTCCCGAGCATCGCACCTCGGGAGCTCCTACTGACTCTCCAGCCCTCACCCCCTGGCCTTGACCACGGCATGGCGACCTGGCATACCAGCAGCAGCTGAGCTTCGCTTGAGGGTCGGCACCCGAGGACGTAGAGCACTTAGATGAGCGAGGAAAGAGGAGGCTGGCGTAAGCTGGTAGCACCACCACTAAAACGCAAAATGGGCACCGCACAAAGGAATCGCCTCAGGATCAGTAAGACAAGTCACCTATTCATGCTAGTGCGACGCCGCTATCTGGAATTTTGGACTCTTGCAGCCTTGCTCCGGCAATGTTGCCTTCCTTTTCAGCCTTCAGGAAGCTGCTTGCACGCCAAATGGGACCTCTTGAGCATCGCGCCTCAGGAGCTCTTACCGGACCTTGGGCCGCTCACCTCCTGGCCTTGACCACGGCATCGCGACCTGGCATACCAGCGACGGCCGAAGCTTGCCTGGGGACTGGGACCTGCCGGCGTAGAGCGCTAAGCTACCACGAGGACGAAAAGGGGGGACAATGTCGAAGCAAGATACGCAACTGCAGCCTTATAACAGGAATAATAAAAATTGGAGCAAAAGCATTACAGGTTCTTTACATATCCCCACGGGGTTTGTCTCGATTCCTCATAGGGAACAAAAGAAGAAAAACCTCAAGGAGCCCTAACTACGGGCATCGCCGTCGACGCCATCATCAACAATGGGCCACGAGAGGTCGACTCCAACCCCATCTAGGTCATCGACGACGCCGAGCGGATGCCGCTGCCACGCTCCTGGCACAGCGGGAGCTTGGAGGCACATAGCTGTCGTCGCTTGACTCCGGGGACTCGCTAGGCTCGGGAGAGTCACTGCTGCTGGAGAAGCTAGCGGTAGGATCGGGAGCAGGCTCAACGCCCGTTGTCGCGCCATGCTGGCGGCTTCCTCCGGGGCAGCACTCCAGGCGGCGGCCTTCCTCGTCGAAGACCTTGAAGAACAGTGTGGAGGCGTCGTCATACTCGGAATGGATGGCGAGGGCCCCCTCCGCGCGGCAAGAGCGGGCGTCCTCGCCCCATCCTCGGGTCATGAAGATTTTACCCAGGGAGACGACCTCGACTTCCACCCCCGCGGCCTGACTGCAGCACCCGGCGTGCTGCAGCCACAGCTCGAGTGGCCTCCTTGGTGGCTTTTCCTTGGCAAAGAACCACGGAAGCCGAATCCACGTGCACGGGGGCATCACCGCCCACACCACGAACTCGCGCGAGGAGCCTTCAGCGTGGGCTCGCGGGCCCACACCTCGCGCGACCTCAGCCTGGCCGCCGCGGCCGTGACTAGCGTGGCGCGCGGAGCTGCTGCCTCCTCCGGAGCCTTGCGCCTGGGTGTATAGGGGAAGCGGGAAGCCGGGTGGAGGTCGCTTGTACCAAGGCTGCGCCACCACTGGCCTGTCGTCGGTGTTGTGGGGGCGGCTCAGCCTTCTCTTCAGCGGGACATGTCCCTGCTTCTCGAGGGGAGTTTTCCCTTCCTCCGCCGTAGAAAACCTCCTAATCAGCTCCATGGGAGCCACAGCAAGACGGCGGGGCGGAGAGGAAGGAGAAAGAGCGAGCGACGAGAAGAAGGATATGAGCAAAGAGGGCTCCGCCCCTCTCCTCATTTATAGCCAAGAGGAGGCCAACCGCCAGCCTCCACAATCGCACGTAATGATGGTTTTTCTTTGCATGCAACAGAGTCTCATCAAGTTGAGAGGTTGCCGAGGCAGCGTGGGGAAGCGGAGGCGCCCACGTCCCATCAATCGCCACGCGTCGACCGAGGCTGCAGGTGGTTGGGGCCCGTGGCGCTCCGCCCTTGCCCTTTGGCTTCACCTCGAAGTCAAGTTCGAGCGCGCCTTGGGCCCGGGGGCTACTGTCGGCGTCCTGGGAACGGTGGTACCCAGACTTGCTTGCCTGCAACCCACGACGTGGCTCTGTCAATGGCCCGGTACGGCCCAACTTCAGCAACAACAGCCCAAGACCCTCGCGAGCGGCCAAGCCTCGCGAGGCGGATGACACCAAGACCTCCCTGGGGGATGACCTCGCTAGGCTGGCTCCCGAGGAGCGGAAATAACTATGCAAGGTGCACCTCACGAGGTTCATATGACGTGAGCCATGACGACCAAGGCCAGGCGGGCACCAGCGGGCACCAGCGGGCGCAGTGTACCAGTTTCCTCTTTGGTGCTAAGGGCAAGAGCAGGCGCGGGGTCCCAAGGAATCAAGCACATGTTTCCATATCGGTACAACAACACCAAGACTGGCAGGACAGCAGGACGGAGGTCATCGCGGAGCCCACCGCGGCGTCACCGCCAGAGCCTTTTGCAGGCGAAGACTACTTTTGTCGGGATAGCTTGTAGTAGTTGTCTCCCTTCAAATTTGGCCATTCCGGGATCCCTTCCCGCCTACATTTGGGAAGAGGACCAAGGCCACTATAAATAGGACTTAGCCACCACCATAGATGAAGAGGATCAATTCCACCCTGACCATCTCACCAGCTCATCGAGCTCAAGAACACCTCAACTCCTGAGGTTGTTCATCCATTGTACTAGTTCATCCTCAGCCCCTCGGGGCAATCCACCACAAAGCTGGAGTAGGGTATTACACCTCAAGGTGACACGAACCAGGATAAACTGCTGTGTCTCTTGTCCCTTGGGTTCGTCGAGCTAGGCCTTGGAGTCGTTGTGTAGGAAAACTGGGAAGAGAGAGTTCTTCGCACGCACTCTAGATTTCGAACCTCTCAAGGGTCTGCGGAACACCGAATCCGACAGTCGCCTTCATACAAGCCGCGACATGGAGGTCGGCTTAGTTAACTTGATGAAGCAAAAATATGAGGTATGAAGTTAACCCTTCTTTGTCTTACACATGTATACTCATGTAACCCCCAAGAGCCGACTTATCTTGTCAAGAT
Source organism: Aegilops longissima (assembly GCA_021605205.1). NCBI lineage: Eukaryota > Viridiplantae > Streptophyta > Magnoliopsida > Poales > Poaceae > Aegilops > Aegilops longissima. The sequence continues at coordinate 601,627,426 of CM038678.1, forward strand.
GAGCCAAGTTTCACTAAATAATCACTTTGCAAAGAATCATGTGTAGCCCCCAAGGGCCAGCTTATTAAGATGCGCCGGGTCTCACTAAATAACTTTGTAAAGAACTGTGCGTAGCTCCCAAAGCTGGTTTATCTTGAAGAGACAATTTGTATCTTGCCATAACTTAGTAAAAAGGAAAGTATGTATCCCCCAAGGGCTAGCTTATTGTTGAGCCTGGTTCTAATATAATTTGAAATGACCTACATTAGCCCCCAAGTGCCAAGTGCTTGCCTGCAATGGATTTGGGACTTGAATAATCTTATCATAATAAATCTGTTCAATACTGATCTGCAACCATGGTCCCAAATTCATCTCTCAGGAAGCCTTAAACCTAAAGGAGTCGTAAGTTGGCGACTAAAAGAAAAATGTAGAGCTTCAACAGGCTGAGACCATCAAGGCCGAGTTAAAACTCAAAGCTTCATTAGAAGATATTGAAAAGATCAAGGCAAGCTTTGACGCCGAAAGAACCGGCTGGGAGACTGAAAAAGCTTCGCTGCTGAAAAGAGCGGAAGATGCTGAGAAGCAACTTAAGCCAGTTGTTGAAGAGTTTGCCGGCTTAAAACAACACATATCTCAAATGGTAGCCGCCATCTTTGGTAAGTTGAGACTTGTATTCAACTAAACAATTCATAAACCTTTACCAGTGCTTTCACCCTCCTGGCGATTTGTAACGTGATTTTTAACTCGCCAAGCGACTCACGTTTAAATTGTTTAATAGGCGCCAGAAGTGCTAGCTTTGGACAAACTGCAGTGATGAAGCTGAAAGTCATATATTCTTTGGCAGAACAATTATATGTTGGCGCCCTTCGGACACTCGTGGCCATCTCAAATGGAAGGCAGCCGCCATCCCTCATAAGAACTGTGCTGGAACACTTATCCACAGTGCCAGCCCAAGTGGAAGAGCTAAAACTGTGAGCCGCCCACGTGGGTGCTATTACTGCCTTAGGCCATGCCAAAGCTTGGCAATCAGAATTGGACCCAACGGAGATGGTTAGCGGGTGTCCAGAGTTTAATGACGATGGGGGTGTCTTTGAAGAAACTAATTTTGCCAGGTGTGTCACAGAGATGAGGCCCTTAGCATGTCAACTCGCGCAAGAACTAGATTTAACCAAGTATCAGGCGACTTATGATAGCAACGATGCTCGTATCAAGCCGCCCTCTCTTCCAATTGTAGACTTAACCCCTCAAAGGTGTAAGCATACTTTCGCTCCTGATATTGACCCTTCTGATATCCTTAATGATGAGGCAACCTTGGAGGCGTTAACTGGCATCGACTGGACGTCGGGTGATCTCCAGATGGCAGACAACAAAGAGGCGGCACGGCATGACCCGGAGGCCTCTTCCTCAAGGCACCATGATGACATTAACTCGGCTGGTCAGAACTGGGACGGTGCTGAGGCTGGCTCAAAGGAGTGATGTAACTCCAGAGACATTTAAGCGAAAAACTTTTGGGCTCAGTTGTCGCCTTGTAATAGCTAGTTTAAAAACAGTTATCCGCTCTGCCATGGCTTCGTGCATGTTTTTACCAACTTGTGTTTCAGCAGTTGAACCTTTATATGCTGAATGAAGCTGTTGATGCCTGTTTTGGCTTGTTAATATCCTTGTCTTGTCATATGAACTGAAAAGACACATCAATGCTTATACTGGCGACTTAAAGTCAAAACCCAGGGCGAGTTAATAACCCAACAATCCAGGGTGACTTATAGTCATATCTGGTCTTTGAAAAGATCACTTTGGCAGCTTATAGCCAGAATAAGCTCAACGTGGAGCAATATAACCTGGATCTGTATGACCGGGAACTCCTCCTCCGTAAATAATTTCTGCAAAACAGAAATAGAGAATATAAACATGTATATCTCAAATACTTGTGAATTCGCTTGTAGGGCACAACTCAGAAAGAGTGGTTTTTGAAAAACTCAATTTTTTTACCTCAAAGAAGCTTGGCATAAAGCCTTTCATCCCGTAAGCTGGCTCTCACGTGACATAAATTCGTCGTTTAACTTTAACTAGTTCAGGGTCTTCCGAGAAGATTGACTGTTAAGAGTACGAATGGGCCACATAGCGGAGAGACTACAGCGGATAGGTGAGTTTATCCTAGCTTTCTGTAAGCCGGCTCTCACATGACATAAACCACCGTTTTAACCCTGACAAGTTCACAGTCATATAAAGATTGACTGTCAAGAGTACGGTGGGTCACTTGGCGGAGTAGCAAGTTGCAAACAGGCAGGTTTAACCCATATATGTCATATAAAGCCGGTCAAGGAGGGTACGAAAGCTAAACTCTGTGAGTTGGAAGCCCACAAGTGACCTTATGATCAACCAATGAAGACTCAGGCACAGAAAATATGTGTTGAAACAACAGAGGCCCCGAAATTTGGGGATGCTAGCTTTATTAAGTTGATCATCAAAATATATGTACATCAATGAAGGTACATACAATGATGAGAGCTAATGGCTCAAGTGTAGTAATGCCGAAGATGAGCAATGTTCCAGGGCCTGCGAGTCTCCTCCTCATATCTGCGGGAATCTTTGTTTTCACGTATGTCGATGAGGTAGTAAGACCCGTTGTTGAGGTTTTTGCTGACCACAAAGGGCCCTTCCCAAGGAGGTGAAAGCTTATGCATCCCTGTCTGAACTTGAATCAAACGAAGCACTAAGTCGCCCTCCTGAAAGGTCCGGCTTCGAACTCTATGGTTGTGATAGTGACGTATGTCTTGCTGATATATTGCTAATGAGCCACCGCAAGATCACGCTCCTCCTCAAGAGCATCCAAAGCATTTTGACGCGTCGTCTCATTGTTAGCCACCACATAAGCCGTAACTCTGGGCGAGTCATGACGAATATCGCTTGGAAGAACTGCTTCAGCACCATAAACCATGAAAAGGGTGTATAACTCGTTGACCTATTGGGGGTGTGAGGGAGTCCTGGATTAAGGGGTCCTTGGGCGTCCGGACTATAGTACGTGGGCCGGACTGATGGGTGTGAAGATACAAGACCGAAGACTCTCTCCCGTGTCCGGATGGGACTCTCCTTGGCGTGGAAGGCATTCTTGGTGCCCTGATATGAAGATTCCTTTCTCTGTAACCGACTTTGTATAACCCTAGTCCCCTCCGGTGCCTATATAAACTGGAGGGCTTAGTCCGTAGAGATGATCATAATCATAGTCATACAGGCTAGACTTTTAGGGTTTTAGCCATTACGATCTCGGGGTAGATCAACTCTTGTAATACTCGTATTCATCAAGATCAATCAAGCAGGAAGTAGGGTATTACCTCCATAGAGAGGGCCCGAACCTGGGTAAACATTGTGTCCCCCGTCTCCTATTACCATCAACCTTAGACGCACAGTTCGGGACCCCCTACCCGAGATCCGCCGGTTTTGACACCGACATTGGTGCTTTCATTGCGAGTTCCGTTGCGTCATCTGCAAAAGGTTTGATGGCCCCGTCAATCATCTACAACAATGCCGTCCAGGGGGAAGTCTTCCTCCCCGGACAGATCTTCGTATTCGGCGGCTTCGCACTGCGGGCCAACTCGCTTGGCCATCTAGAGCAGATCGACAGCTACGCCCCTGGCCATCAGGTCAGATTTGGAAGCTTGAACTACGTCGCTGATATCCGCAGAGACTTGATCTTCGATGGGTTCGCGCCCATGGAAGGAGTGCCCGCTCCCTGCCACGATGAACATGACTTAGATCTATCATTGGACCACACCCAGGAGATAGCGCCTGTAACTGCTCTGGCCCTAGATCCAGAGCAGATCGCGCCATCTGAAGACAGGAAGCTCAACCCCGCCACGGAAGCCGCAGACTCAGCGGCATTGGAGCTGCACACAGACCCAACCTCGGGTTGGATCTGCGCCACCGGACCCTCGGACTCATTTCCGACTACAGGTTCCGAACCACGCGCATCCGCATACGTCGAGCTTGATCGGTCATCGATCATCAAATTCATCTCCCCGGACATCTTCTGGCACTCACCTTTAGGCGATGTGCTAAACTCATTAAAAACACTCTCTTTAGCGGGGGACTCACATCCAAATTATATCCAGTTCTAACTGGAGGCTGATGATGGATAATTTCACTTCCCACCCATCGCCCACTTCATAGCCACTGTCGAAGACTTAACCGGCATGCTCGATTACGGCTCCGAAGACATCGACGGTATCAACAACGATGCCGAAGAGGAGCAGGGCCAAAACCCGCCATTTACCGGGCGCTGGACGACCACTTCTTCATACGACGTGTACATGGTGGATACACCTAAAGAAACTAACGATCATGACAAAGAAGATCCAGTCAAGGATAAACCTCCTAAGACACAGCCAAGCGTCAGCGGCACCGCTCTAAGTCACGTCATGGAAAAGATAGCAATACGGGCATGGGAGAAAACAATACTCCGGACGATGCCGAAGACAATAAAGACCCCGCTGAGGCAAATTTCGAACAGGACGAGACGGGCAAGTTACCCCTGATGAACAGGCCATACACGAAGACTCGGAGGACAGTAATTATCTTTCTCTCTCTGAGGATGAGGTGAGCCTTGGCAACGAGGATTTTATCGTGCCCGAGGAACCTCTTGAGCAGGAGCGCTTTAAGCACCGGCTAATAGCCACTGCAAGGAGCCTGAAAAAGAAGCAGCAGCAGCTTCAAGCTGATCAAGATCTGCTCAACGATAGATGGACTGATATCCTAGCAGCCGAGGAATACGGCCTCAAGCGCCCAGCCAAAAGTTATCCAAAACACAAATTGCTACCTCAGTTCGACGATGAGGCGCTGGAGCGTTGATACGTCTCCAACGTATCTATAATTTTTCATTGCTCCATGCTACTTTATCTACTATTTTGGACTATATTGGGCTTTATTTTCCACTTTTATATTATTTTTGGGACTAACCTATTAACCGGAGGCCCAGCCCAGAATTGCTGTTTTTTTTGCCTATTTCGGTGTTTCGAAGAAACGGAATATCGAACGGAGTCCAAATGGAATGAAACCTTCGGGAACGTGATTTTCTCGCCGAACGTGATCCAGGAGACTTGGACCCTACTCCAAGGAACAAAAGAGGCGGTCACGAGGGTGGGGGGCGCGCCCCTTGCCTCGTGGGCCCCCTGTTGCTCCACCGACGTACTACTTCCTCCTATATATACCTACGTACCCCCAAACTTCCAGAACAGAGATTAGATTGGGAGTTCCGCCGCTGCAAAATCTCCAGAGCCACCAAAAACCAATCGGGACCCTGTTCCGGCACCCTGCCGGAGGGGGGAACCCTCACCGGTGGCCATCTTCATCATCCCGGCGCTCTCCATGACGAGGAGGGAGTAGTTCACCCTCGGGGCTGAGGGTATGTACCAGTAGCTATGTGTTTGATCTCTCTCTCTCTCTCTCGTGTTCTTGATTTGGCACGATCTTGATGTATCGCGAGCTTTGTTATTACAGTTGGATCTTATGTTTCTTCTCCCCCTTTATTCTCTTGTAACGAATTGAGTTTTCCCTTTGAAGTTATCTTATCGGTTTGAGTCTTTAAAGATTTGAGAACACTTGATGTATGTCTTGCCGTGCGTATCTGTGGTGACAATGGGATATCACGTGATTCACTTGATGTATGTTTTGGTGATCAACTTGCAGGTTCCGCCCATGAACATATGCATAGGGGTTGGCACATGTTTTCGTCGTGATTCTCCGGTAGAAACTTTGGGCACTCTTTGAGGTTCTATGTGTTGGTTTGAATAGATGAATTGAGATTGTGTGATGCATATCGTATAATCATACCCACGGATACTTGAGGTGTCAATGGAGTATCTAGGTGACATTAGGGTTTTGGTTGATTTGTGTCTTAAGGTGTTATTCTAGTACAAACTCTAGGGCTGTTTGTGACACTTATAGGAATAGCCCAATGGATTGATTGGAAAGAATAACTTTGAGGTGGTTTTGTACCCTACCATAATCTCTACGTTTGTTCCCCGCTATTAGTGGCTTTGGAGTGACTCTTTGTTGCTTGTTGAGGGATAGTTATATGATCCAATTATGTTATTATTGTTGAGAGAACTTGCACTAGTGAAAGTATGAACCCTAGGCCTTGTTTCAACGCATTGCAATACCGTTTACGCTCACTTTTACCACTTGCTACCTTGCTGTTTTTATATTTTCAGATTACAAAAACCTTTATCTACCATCCATATTGCACTTGTATCACCATCTCTTCGCCGAACTAGTGAACCTATACAATTTACCATTGTATTGGGTGTGTTGGGGACACAAGAGACTCTTTGTTATTTGGTTGCAGGGTTGCTTGAGAGAGACCATCTTCATCCTACGCCTCCTACGGATTGATAAACCTTAGGTCATCCACTTGAGGGAAATTTGCTACTGTCCTACAAACCTGTGCACTTGCAGGCCCAACAACGTCTACAAGGAGAAGGTTGCGTAGTAGACATCAAGCTCTTTTCTGGCGCCGTTGCCAGGGAGGCTAGGTAAGTGAAGGTATATCTTTAGATCTTGCAGTCGAATCTTTTTGTTTCTTGTTTTGGCACTAGTCTAGTTTATAAAAGAAAACTACAAAAAAATGGAATTGAGTTTGTCTCATATGCTTCATCTTTTTAATATCTTTCGTGAGTATGATGGAAAAGAAAATTGTGCCAAAGTGTTAGAAGAAGAATGCATTAAAATGTTTGGCACTAGATCTTTGTATGATGAGCATGATTGCAATGTTGTTAGTATGAATTCCTTGAATATCCATGATGCTAATGATATGCAAAGCCACAAGCTTGGGGAAGCTATGTTTGATGAAGATAATATTTTTTGTCCCCCAAGCTTTGATGAGCAAATTTACTATGATGAAAGCATGCCTCCTATCTATGATGATTATTGTGATTACACCTATGCTATAAAGAATAATGATAACCATCAAACGTGTCATCTTGATCTTAATTTTCAATCACATGATAGTTATTTTGTTGAGTTTGCTCCCACTACTATTGATGAGAATAGATTTGCTTATGTGGAGAGTACTGAAAATTCTATGCTTGTAGATCATGAAAAGAATGATTTATGTGATGGTTATATTGTTGAATTTATTCATGATGCTACTGAAAACTATTATGAGGGGAGGAATATATGCTTGTAGGAATTGCAATAATATCAAGTTTCCTCTCTATGTGCTTAAAATCTTGAAGTTATGCTTGTTTTACCTTCCTATGCAAGTTGATTCTTGTTCCCATAAGTTGTTTGCTCACAAAATCCCTATGCATAGGAAGTGGTTTAGAATTAAATGTCCTAGTCATATTCTTCATGATGCTCTTTTTATGTTTCAATTCTTATCTTTTATGTGAGCATCATTGAAATCATCATGCCTAGCTAGGGGCGTTAAACGATAGCGCTTGTTGGGAGGCAACCCAATTTTATTTTAGTTTCTTGCTTTTTGGTTCTATTTAGTAATAAATAATCCATCTAGCTTCTGTTTAGATGTGGTTTTATGTTTTAATTAGTGTTTGTGCCAAGTAGAACCTTTGGGAAGACTTGGGTGAAGTCTTTATGATCATGCTGTAAAAAAACAGAAACTTTAGCGCTCACGAGATTAGCTAGAACTTTTTACTGGAAAGTGCTATTTAGTTGATTCTTTTTGCAGATGATTACTAGACAAATTCCTCAGGTCCACCAATTTATTTTAGAATTTTTGTAGTTCCAGAAGTATACGTTTGATACAGATTACTACAGACTGTTCTGTTTTTGACAGATTCTGTTTTCATTGTGTTGTTTGCTTATTTTGATGAATCTATGGCTAGTAAAATAGTTTATAATCCCTAGAGAAGTTGGAATACAGTAGTTTTAACACCAATATAAATAAATAATGATTTCATTACAGTACCTTGAAGTGGTGTTTTGTTTTCTTTCACTAACGGAGCTCACGAGATTTTCTGTTAAGTTTTGTGTTGTGAAGTTTTCAAGTTTTGGGTAAAGATTCGATGGACTATGGAATAAGGAGTGGCAAGAGCCTAAGCTTGGGGATGCCCAAGGCACCCCAAGGTAATATTCAAGGATTACCAAGAGCCTAATCTTGGGGATGCCCCGGGTGGCGTCCCCTCTTTCGTCTTCATTCATCGGTAACTTTACTTGGAGCTATAGTTTTATTCACCACATGATATGTGTTTTGCTTGGAGCGTCATGTCATTTTATTTTCTTTTGTTTTGCTTGCTGTTTGAATAAAATACCAGGATCTGAAATTATTAAATGGTAGAGTCTTCACATAGTTGCATAATTATCCGACTACTCATTGATCTTCACTTATATCTTTCGGAGTAGTTCTTGTTATTGCTCTGGTACTTCACTTATATCTTTTAGAGCATGGTGGTAGTTTTATTTTGAAGAAATAGATGAACTCTCATGCTTCACTTAGATTATTTTGAGAGTCGTTAATAGCATGGTAATTTTCTTAATATTAATATACTTGGTATTCAAGATATGTGAAACTTTCTTTTGAGTGCGTTGAATACTAAGAAAAGTTTGATGCTTCATAATTGTTTTGAGATATGAAGATGGTGATATTAGAGTCATGCTAGTTGAGTAGTTGTGAATTTAAAGAATGCTTGTGTTGAAGTTAGCAAGTCCCATAGCATGCACATATGGTTAAAGTTGTGTAACAAATTTGAGACATGAAGTGTACCTGGCTTGTGCATCCTTATGAGTGGCGGTCGGGGACGAGCGATGGTCTTTTCCTACCAATATATCCCCCTAGGAGCATGCGCGTAGTACTTGAGTTTTGATGACTTCTAAATTTTTGCAATAAGTATATGAGTTCTTTTGACTAATGTTGAGTCCATGGATTATACGCACTTTTACCTTTCCGCCTTTGCTAGCCTCTTCAGTACCGTGCATTGCCCTTTATCACCTTGAGAGTTGGTGCAAACTTCGCCGGTGCATCCAAACCCCGTGATATAATACGCTCTATCACACATAAACCTCCTTATATCTTCCTCAAAACAGCCACCATACCTACCTATTATGTCATTTCCATAGCCATTCCGAGATATATTGCCATGCAACTTTCCACCGTTCCGTTCATCATCATCATGACATACTTTACTTTTGTCATATTGCCATTTCATGATCATGTGGTTGACATCGTATTTGTGGCAAAGCCACCATGCATTATTTTTCATACATGTCACTCTTGATTCATTACACCATCCCGGTACACCGTCGGAGGCATTCATATAGAGTCATATATTGTTCTAGTTTCGAGTTGTAATCCTTATGTTGTAATCAATAGAAGTGTGATGATCATCATTATTAGAGAACTAGTCGTCAACCCGTGCGACTGCACGGGCTAGCTATTAAAGATAATTATATTTGAATAGAAATTAAAATGGACTTGTGATATGTATTGAAACTATGCAAAACTATCACCGGAGCAACATACACACCTTCCTATTGAAAGTAAATACCATATAGTATGAACTACAACATGCATACCCGGTTTGACAAAAGCTCCTTGATTGAGAAGCACTTATCCACCGCCTCTCTGTTAGGAGAGTACAATTTTATTTTTATGGAGGTGAAATCAAAAAAAACATATAGGCATCTTCATATATGATTGAACGCATCTTGGTGTGCACCGTCCGTCATTAGCAACAGGAAATTGTCTCCTATTAAAACATGAAAACCATGAAATCAAATTTCGAAAAAAATCGGGGTTGTTTTTCACAGTGACAAAACACTACTACCGTGTGATGTTGAGAATCAGTTGTGACCATCTCATCCTTTATTAATCCACATAGAAGGAAGACTTTTGATACACACAATGAGAGTATCGATGTGGTCGAGTAACTTACTTAATATAGCTATGGTAAACCGATATAGCATGTCATACATGAAATGTTCCATTGCCCTACATTCTCGCTGGTAATTAATTGTGCTTTAACAAATAAAAAGGGAATAATATAAAGAAATTTTGTGTTTCAAAGAGCAGGTGAGAAAGATACATAGGCTTATCAATATTTGCTTTACCAAACATTATCAATCAAGCCTATTTATTGGGATTTTGTTATGAACTCAGCAAGCGGGAGATTAGATCTGGAATTTTAAGGTATGTGCTTACATGCCTGCTAGGAGTAACGGGTTGCAAACTCGAAGGGCGTAGAGGAGGTGACCTGCTGCTCCACCAACCCGCCATCGTTCCTCCACACAAGATCTGCCAAGAGCCTCATGGGCGACTACGATCGTCCGATCTGCTTTTACACTACAATCGATACATCTGCAATTCAATGATTGTCCCAATATCAAAACTTGGCTTTCAGCCTGGTCGAGAGATGGAACCAGGGAAGATTCATAGCTTAGAAAGGAAGGCGGTCATGGAGAGGCAGCTGGAACCTAAGAACGGAAAAAGAGAGAGCCCGTCAATATGGACAATTAGAAAGACCGGTTGTAGGGACCTGTTGTCCTATACCATACGCCTTGTAGGGCATGAGTGGCGAGTGTAAGGAGCGTTGCCGTGAACTATTTACTTTTTAGCAGTCTATGCTTCCGCCCATGTACACAATCAGCACGATGCTTCAAAGCCACAAATATGAAGATCGCTCGGAGATGAATCAAGATCAAGAGCAGGGTTAGTTTCAAGATTGAAGCATCAATGAAGATGGAAGCCAAGACTTTCTTTCTCATGGCTAGTTAGCAGATCAAAGCACCAGACAAAGGAGGCTGTGATTCTCTCTTGAGGGGAATAGAGAGACAGAGAGACGAAGAAGAGGACCCTCACGTATCTTAAATCTAAGAGGTGATGACGCTCAATTTTTTTGGAAAACCAAGAGAGTCCAAGGGGAAGAAGATTACCATACGTGGAATAGGAGAGTAGGTCTCTTGTTTCATCCGACGGCTATAGAAACATTATATATTGATCACATGGCTAGAAAAAACTTAATTATAAGGATTAATAGATGATTCTACATAGTTTTTTCTGCAAAATATGTAATCAAACCTGCCTGATTCAAGAAAATTGCCTGCATTAGGAGACACATATGTGCTTAATTATGTACACACCATAGCAAACATGAGCAGATGATGAAGCGACCACAGGCGAGTACTTGCCCTCGACTCCTCGCATGAGCCTGCTAGATGCTTCTCCTTTGTTAGGCAAGTGGTAAAGAGACGGTCATCAATGCCACGACTTGATCAGGGAGCGTCGTGGGGCTTTCTTCTTTAATTGATCTGTAGGGTTTTTAAGGGAATGTAGATTTTTCGATTTCCCAAAGCACTACGTGCCTGATAATTTTTGTTCTGGAGATGCTTAGTTGGAGTTGTAACAGTCTAGCCAAACTCTTGTGACCATGCTTATTTGGAGTTGTAGAATAAGGAAATAGGTAGCTTGAGAACACAATATCAGATATCATATGCAGTTGTACATGGAACAGAAGCTGCAAGATTATCATAGAAAATTGAATGCTGCAATATAGAAACATGGATCACCAGTACATCAATGAGAAAGGAGGTATCCCAAACACAATAAATGAAGACACTGCATTCAATTGATGTATAGACTATATTTATTGCATAATCTAAGAACCGGATGCAACAAAAATTAATTAGGCCACTTGCTAACAGGGAGTGAGGAGGCAAGATGTCTCCTTGCACAATTATATTGGGAATGGAGGTGTGGCGGAGACACACATGAATACGGTCAAGACTCAAATATGCATGTTGATGCTCGAGTATGGTGTTTCTAGTGACATAGAAACAATCAATGGCTACCGTATGGAACATGTCAGATCAATCTAAGAAAGAAATAAGAAACGAACCATGTCTATTTCATTGTAATGCGAAAGAAAGCGTAGCAGATGAGCTTGGTACATACATCGATGCTCCCATAATTGTGGAAGGTGTTTCCCTGTTGGGCGATTCATATATATATGCTTGTTGAATCATCAGTTGAGACTATAAGGATATATTGATCACATTTACCTGCTGCTGAATAATTCCTGTGTTTGATCGACGATTCATCAGATCGTCAAACTCCTTCATCTATCTTGATAAACCATTAGAAAATAGATGGAATTAACATATAGCCTTCACTTGTCTATTTTTTCCATGGAGATAATACATGATGGGCATGTTGCTAATATGCTTTACAACCCGACATTGAAGAAGGATTAGGAGATACAGAATTAAAAGATGGAGTCCATGTCTCTCACATTATTATTTAGCTATAATTATTATTGTATTTGACGTACCTACATATCTGATTGTGTATGACTCAAAAGGATCTGTTATATTGGCGGATGGCCCGAGTAGGTGAGAGAGATGAAGGGGTGAAGCCTCGAACAGATTAGTGATCGTGAAACGGTTGTCGCCGGCAAAATTTCTTACCTCCGTGTCCGATTTAAGAGGAAGATGGGGAGAGTCGCCAAAGGCATCAAACCTCTAATGATGACTGATCCAATAGGATCAAAGTTGGCTCTTCTCACCTGGCCCTTCTTATGTCAAACAGTCTTCGCATCGCTTACCCATTACCACGCACGCTGTCCATTAGCTCGACTGCTAGGGTTTTCCAATTCCCTGGTGCTGCAGCGCACTACTCCCATCTTTATCCAATTTAGATCCTCCCCTGGACGTCATCGGTGAGACACTCTCTGCAGCACTCGAGCAACCCAGGAGATGGAGAGAAGGGCAGGACCAAATCTTCCTTGGGGCCATGAAAGAACAGGAGGGGGACATGGCGGCCATAACTACACGTGACGTGAGAATAGAGGAGTAGGAGTATAGGACGTAGGCAGGAGAGTTTTTATTTAACACAACTTATAGTTTTTTTTGAAGGGTTGTTATCGCCTGGGAGGTGGGACAAAGAGGTAGGACAATGAGATATATCATCCAATGGTCATAAAAAACTAATTAGGAGATCTAATGGACAGTTTTGTTTAGTTGCTAGGATTAACGTGGTGGTTCATATGGTGCCTCCGATTAGTAAATATAAGATTGCCCAATATAAAAAAAAGAAAAGAGAAAGGCCAAAAAAAAAAAGGAAAGGCCCAAAAAAAAGAAAATAAATAAAAAGGGCAATGTTACTATCTCTTTTTCCACACTTGTGCTTCAAAGTAGCACCTTGTTCTTCATGTAGTGAGTCTCATATATTGCGCTTCAAAGTAGCACCATGTTTTTCATATGGTGAGTCTCATAAGTTGTCTTTTTATACTAGTGGGAATTTTTCATTATAGAACTTGGCTTGTATATTCCTACGATGGGCTTCCTCAAATGCCCTAGGTCTTCATGAGCAAGCAAGTTGGATGCACACCCACTAGTTTTCTTTTGTTGAGCATTCATAGCTCTAGCACATCTGTTGCATGGCAATCCCTACTCCTCATGTTGACATCAATTGATGGGCATCTCCATAGCCCGTTGATTATCCTCGTCAATGTGAGACTTTCTCCTTTTTGTCTTCTCCACACAATCCCCATCATCATATTCTATTCCACCCATAGTGCTATATCCATGGCTCACGCTCATGTATTGCGTGAAGGTTGAAAAAGTTTGAGATTATTTAAGTATGAAACAATTTCTTGGCTTGTCATCGGGGGTATAGAAGTTGGGAACATCTTTGTGTGACAAAAATGAAGCATAGCCTAACTATATGATTTTGTAGGGATGAACTTTCTTTTGCCATGCTATTTTGAGAAGACTTGATTACTTTGATTAGTAAGCTTGAAGTATTACTATTTCTTTTATCAATATAAACTTTTATTTTGTATTCATTCGGATCTGAATATTCATACCATAATTAAGAAGATTTACATTGAAATTATGCCAAAGTATCACTCCGCATCAAAAATTCTCTTTTTATCATTTACCTACTCGAGGACGAGCAGGAATTAAGCTCCGGGATGCCTGATACGTCTCCAACGTATCTATAATTTTTTATTGCTCCATGCTACTTTATCTACTGTTTTGGACTATATTGGGCTTTATTTTCCACTTTTATATTATTTCGGACTAACCTATTAACCGGAGGCCCAGCCTGTATTGATGTTTTTGCCTATTTCAAAGTTTCAAGAAACGGAATATCAAACGGAGTCCAAACGGAATGAAACCTTCGGGGACGTGATTTTCTCACCGAACGTGATCCAGAGACTTGGACCCTACTCCAAGGAACAAAAGAGGCGGTCACGAGGGTGGGGCGCACCCCTAGGGCGCCCTCCGCCTTGTGGGCCCCTGTTGCTCCACCGACGCATTCTTCCTCCTATATATACCTCGCACTTCCCCAAACTTCCGTAGCAGAGATTAGATCGGGAGTTCCACCGCAAAAACCTCTAGAGCCACCAAAACCAATCGGGACCTGTTCGGCACCTGCCGGAGGGGGAACCTCACCGTGGCCATCTTCATCATCCCGGCGCTCTCCATGACGAGGAGGGAGTAGTGCACCCTCGGGGCTGAGGGTATGTACCAGTAGCTATGTGTTTGATCTCTCTCTCTCTCTCTCGTGTTCTTGATTTGGCACGATCTTGATGTATCGCGAGCTTGGCTATTATAGTTGGATCTTATGTTTCTTATCCCCCTCTATTCTCTTGTAATGAATTGAGTTTTCCCTTTGAAGTTATCTTATCGGATTGAGTCTTTAAAGATTTGAGAACACTTGATGTATGTCTTGCCGTGTGTATCTATGGTGACAATGGGATATCACGTGATTCACTTCATGTATGTTTTGGTGATCAACTTATGGGTTCCGCCATGAACCTATGCATAGGGGTTGGCACATGTTTTCGCCGTGATTCTCCCAGAGAAACTTTGGGCACTCTTTGAGGTTCTATGTGTTGGTTTGAATAGATGAATTGAGATTGTGTGATGCATATCGTATAATCGTACCCACGGATACTTGAGGTGACAATGGAGTATCTAGGTGACATTAGGGATTTGGTTGATTTGTGTCTTAAGGTGTTATTCTAGTACGAACTCTAGGGCTGTTTGTGACACTTATAGGAATAGCCCAACGGATTGATTGGAAAGAATAACTTTGAGGTGGTTTCTGCACTCTACCATAATCTCTACGCTTGTTCCCGCTATTAGTGGCTTTGGAGTGACTCTTTGTTGCATGTTGAGGGATAGTTATATGATCCAATTATGTTATTATTGTTGAGAGAACTTGCACTAGTGAAAGTATGAACCCTAGGCCTTGTTTCAACGCATTGCAATACCGTTTACGCTCACTTTTACCACTTGCTACCTTGCTGTTTTTATATTTTCAGATTACAAAAACCTCTATCTACCATCCATATTGCACTTGTATCACCATCTCTTCGCCGAACTAGTGCACCTATACAATTTACCATTGTATTGGGTGTGTTGGGGACACAAGAGACTCTTTGTTATTTGGTTGCAGGGTTGCTTGAGAGAGACCATCTTCATCCCACGCCTCCTGCGGATTGATAAACCTTAGGTCATCCACTTGAGGGAAATTTGCTACTGTCCTACAAACCTGTGCACTTGTAGGCCCAACAACGTCTACAAGGAGAAGGTTGCGTAGTAGACATCAAGCGCGTACCATCATCGCGCAATGCGGCTGACCGAGCACCACGTGGTTGGGACAAAGCGGCAACTCAAGCTGAAAACTAGCCTGCCCTACCTCACCGTAAAGGCAGAGATAAAACAGCTCGGGGTTATACATATGACCTTCGGCTGGACCTGGAGAGTAGAGAAGGACATACCAAATCGATCTACGGATCGCGAGGGCGTGCCCCGACACGCGACGACGGCTATCTATTCGGACGTGACAAGCCTAATCACGCCCGGGCCGAAAACCGCAGACGAATCCCATCTGAGCTACGTCGCGATGTGGCCCGATATAGAGGCGCCACACACCCTCTTTGCTTCACTGACGAAGTAATGGAGGATGAATTCCCAGAAGGGTTTAAACCCATGAATATCGAATCATATGATGGAACAACAGATCCCGCGGTATGGATTGAAGATTTTCTTCTCCATATCCACATGGCCCGCGGTGATGATCTCCATGCTATCAAATATCTCCCACTAAAATTAAAGGGAACAACGCGACACTGGCTAAACAACCTTCCAGAGAACTCCGTTAGCAGCTGGGAAGACCTGGAAGACGCCTTTTGCAATAACTTCCAAGGTACATATGTCCGGCCACCAGACGCTGATGACTTAAGTCACATCATCCAGCAGCCCGGAGAGTCAACCAGGAAGCTCTGGACTAGGTTCTTGATTAAAAAGAACCAAATCATCGATTGTCCGGACGCCGAAGCCCTCACGGCCTTTAAACACAGCGTCCGGGATGAGTGGCTCGCACGCCACCTCGGTCAAGAAAAACCAAAATCCATGGCAGCCCTTACCGCTCTAATGACCCGCTTTTGCACGGGAGAAGACGGTTGGCTCACTCGTAGAAGCAACAGCACCGGCGATCCGGGCACTTCAGAAGTCCGAGACGGCAATGGCATGCCATGATGCAATAAACAAAAGCGTCCTAATAATAACAAAAGAACGCAAGACACGGTGGTCAACGCCGGATTTAGAGGCTCCAAACCCGGTCAACGGAAAAAGCCATTCAGGGCAAATAGAGATGGTCCATCCAATCTAGACAAGATATTGGATCGGCCCTGCCAGATTCATGGCATCCCCGATAAACCAGCTACTCATACCAACAGAAGCTGCTGGGTCTTCAAACAAGCTGGCAAGCTTAATGCCGAACACAAGGGGAAGGGTCCGCCCGGTGACAGCGATGACGAAGAGACTCGCCAACCGAACACCGGGGGTCAGAAGCAATTTCCCCCTGAAGTGAAAATCGTAAACATGATATACGCGTACGCGATGCACACTCCTACAGGGGAGCGCATGCGCGCACTACGGGACACACACGCCATAGAGCCGGTCCCCCCCAAAAGTTAGCCATATTCGTCCCGAAGGTTCGGCATATCTGATCATCGACCCAATTATCGATGGGTTCCATCTCACGAAAGTCCTTATGGACGGCGGTAGTAGCCTTAACCTACTCTACCAAGACACTGTCCGCAAAATGGGCATCGATCCTTCAAGAATCAAGCTCACCACAACTACTCTCAAGGGAGCAGTACCCGGCGTAGAGACCCACTGCACAGGCTCAATCACATTGGAAGTCGTTTTCGGTTCGCCAAATAACTTCCGAAGCGAATGCTTGACCTTTGATATTGTCCCGTTCCGCAGTAGCTACCACGCACTTCTGGGGCATACCGCTTTTGCTCATTTTAATGCGGTCCCACTTTATGCCCGCTCAAAACTTAGAATGCCCGGTCCACGCGGCGTCATAACAATAAATGGAAATACGGAACACTCCCTCCGTATAGAGGATCATACTACGGCTACTACAGCCGAAGTACAAAGCGGCCTCATCAAGCCGCATAACCCATCGGCCATTAAGCCGCCGGTCTCCATTAAATCGAACCGCTCAATCTCAGAGCTTGATTAGCAGTTCGGCCTCCATCGTTCGCCTCATACACCTGCGAAGTTTGTACCGCGCATACATAATTATGTACTCAAAATACCCTGGTCGTCAGCGGAGGCACAATACGGACAAGCACTCCCATAGCCTCCTTCTCTTTTCTAATTATTTTCTATCTTTTATCACAGGTGGCCCAAAGACTGGTCATCTCAGGGACTCTTCGGAGTTTGGCTTCGTACACTTACCCAAAGGCTATTCCTGTCAAGGAATCCTTTCACCGAGGCAAGGCAGCGCAGACGTGCGACAGGAGGTCCAAATAATTTTTAGACCGCACTCTCTATTTCGAGCCTGTAAAGTGCCTTCTCCCTCAGCCTTCGGCCACCGGCATGTCAAATAGCCTGGGTCGTGGCATTATTATCTGTACAATGGCAATTGACATATCAATCAGGTTCCAGTGAACATAATCCGCATTCAGTATTCGCCTTTTTTAAACTGAGTTTTGCTTCTTCGGTTGTTTCACACACGCACCTCGGCACAAATTGCCAGGGGCTCGATATGGGAACAAATGAGTTGCCGACAAGTCCGAACAGATTTATAGCACACTTCGGCGTCACGAGTTTGGCCTTATATGCACCAGCTCCGAATCATGTCTCTGGTCAATAGTTGGGTTGCCCGGCTCCTGTGCTTACTACCTTACGTTCCGCTCTATCGGTTAGGGTAGTAAAGGGAGAACTACTGCGATTGTGTCCCGGTTTATCCGGATGAGCACCTCAGTAGAGAAAGCCGAAAACTGACTATCATGATGCGGCGAAAGTGGTCAATGCTACCTCTTGAGCACTGTGTTGGTTTTCCCTTGACGAGGAAAGGGTGATGCAGTAAAGTAGCGTAAGTATTTCCCTCAGTTTTTGAGAACCAAGGTATCAATCCAGTAGGAGGCCACGCTCAAGTCCCACGCACCTACACAAACAAATAAGAACCTTGCAACCAACGCAATAAAGGGGTTGTCAATCCCTTCACGGTCACTTACGACAGTGAGATCTGATAGATATGATAAGATAATATTTTTGGCATTTTTATGATAAAGACTAAAAGTAAAGAAAGCAAAATAAACGGTAATAGAAATAACTTGTTGATGGGAGATTAATATAATGCAAGATAGACCCGGGGGCCATAGGTTTCACTAGTGGCTTCTCTCAAGATAGCATAAGTATTACGGTGGGTAAACGAATTACTGTCGAGCAATTGATAGAACTGAGCATAGTTATGAGAATATCTAGGTATGATCATGTATATAGGCATCACGTCCGCGACAAGTAGACCAAAACGATTCTGCATCTACTAATATTACTCCACACATCGACCGCTATCCAGCATGCATCTAGAGTATTAAGTTCATAAGAACAGAGTAAAGCTTTAAGCAAGATGACATGATGTAGAGGGATAAACTCATGCAATATGATATAAACCCCATCTTTTTATCCTTGATGGCAACAATACAATACGTTCCTTGCTGCCCTCACACACTTTGGAAAGGACACCGCAAGATTAAACCCAAAGCTAAGCACTTCTCCCATTGCAAGAAAGATCAATCTAGTAGGCCAAACCAAACTGATAATTCTAAGAGACTTGCAAAGATAACCAATCATACATAAAAGAATTCAGAGGAGATTCAAATATTGTTCATACATAATCTTGATCATAAACCCACAATTCATCGGATCTCGACAAACACACCGCAAAAGAAGATTTACATCGAATAGATCTCCAAGAAGATCGAGGACAACTTTGTATTGAGATCCAAAGAGAGAGAAGAAGCCATCTAGCTAATAACTATGGACCCGAAGGTCTGAGGTAAACTACTCACACTTCATCGGAGAGGCTATGGTGTTGATGTAGAAGCCCTTCGTGATCAATGCCCCCTCCGGCGGAGCGCCGGAAAAGGCCCCAAGATGGGATCTCACGGGTACAGAAGGTTGCGGCGGTGGAAATAGGGTTTTGGCTCCTGTTCTGATGTTTCCAGGGTATATGGATATATATATATAGGAGGAAGAAGTACGTCGGTGGAGCAACATGGGCCCCACAAGGGTGGAGGCCGCGCTTGGGGGGTAGGCGCGCCCCCCTGCCTCGTGCTCTCCTTGCTGATTGCTTTATGAAGACTCCAAGTCCTCTGGATCACGTTTGTTCTGAAAATCACGTTCCCGAAGGTTTCATTCCGTTTGGACTCCGTTTGATATCCTTTTCCTTCGAAACACTGAAATAGGAAAAAAAATAGAAATTTGGGCTGGGCCTCAGGTTAATAGGTTACTCCAAAAAATAATATAAAAGTGTATAATAAAGCCCAATAAACATCCAAAACAGAATATAATATAGCATGGAACAATAAAAAATTATAGGTACGTTGGAGACGTATCAAGCATCCCCAAGCTTAATTCCTGCTCGTACTCGAGTAGGTAAATGATAAAAACAGAATTTTTGATGTGGAATGCTTCTTTGCATAATTCTCAATGTAATTCTCTTATTTGTGGTATGAATATTCAGATCCTAAAGATTCAAGATAAAAGTTTAATATTGACATAAAATAATAATACTTCAAGTATACTAACAAAGCAATCATGTCTTCTCAAAATAAATGGCCAAAGAAGGTTATCCCTAAAAATCATATACTCTGGCTATGCTCTATCTTCATCACACAAAATATTTAAATCATGCACAACCCCGGTTTTAGCCAAGCAATTGTTTCATACTTTAGTATTCTCGAACTTTTTCAATCTTCACGCAATACATGAGCATGAGCCATGGATATAGCACTATAGGTGGAATAGAATGGTGGTTGTGGAGAAGACAAAAAGGGAGAAGATAGTCTCACACCAACTAGGCGTATCAATGGGCTATAGAGATGCCCATTGAGGGAGTTCCGGACTAGGGGGTGTCCGGATAGCCGAACTATCATCATCGGTCGGACTCCAAGACTATGAAGATACAAGATTGAAGACTTCGTTCCGTGTCCGGATGGGACTTTCCTTGGCGTGGAAGGCAAGCTTGGCGATACGGATATGTAGATCTCCTACCATTGTAACCGACTTTTTGTAACCCTAGCCCTCTCCGGTGTCTATATAAACCGGATGGCTTTAGTCCATAGGACAAACAACAATCATACCATAGGCTAGCTTCTAGGGTTTAGCCTCTTTGATCTCGTGGTAGATCCACTCTTGTAACACACATCATCAATATTAATCAAGCAGGACGTAGGATTTTACCTCCATCAAGAGGGCCCGAACCTGGGTAAAACATCGTGTCCCTTGTCTCCTGTTACCATCCGCCTAGACGCACGCTCGGGACCCCTACCCGAGATCCGCCGGTTTTGACACCGACATTGGTGCTTTCATTGAGAGTTCCTCTGTGTCGTCATCGATAGGCTCGATGGCTTCTTCGACCATCATCAACGACGCAGTCCGTGGTGAGACTTTTCTCCCGGACAGATCTTCAGATTCGGCGGCTTCGCATCGCGGGCCGATTCGCTTGGCCATCCGGAGCAGATCGAAGCTACGCCCGGCCGTCGGTCAGATTTGAAGTTTGAACTTCATGGCGACATCCGCGGGACTTGATCCTCGATGGAGTCGAGCCACAGCCGAGCATGCCGCACTATCACGGCGAGCATGATTTAGCTCGCAGCGACAAGACTCGAGGTCAGACTCAACCCGCCCCGATCTTCAATTCGAGCCGGTTGCGCAGATCGGGGACGGATGGCTAGACACCGCCTCGGGGGCTGCAACCTCTACGGCGATAGAGCCGAACACTGATCTTGTCCCTCATAAAGCTCGCGACTCCGAGGTGCCGGACTCCTTTCCGGACTTCGAACCTCCCGCGCCCCCTCCGATCGAATCCGATTGGGCGCCGGTCATGGAGTTCACCGCAGCGGACATTCTTTCAACTCTCGCCTTTTGGCGACATCTTGAGTTTGCTAAAGTACCTCTCGTTATTAGGAGAGCCCTGGCCGGACTGCGGTCAGGACGGTTGGGATGCGGACGACGAAGAAATTCAAAGCCCACCCACCACCCACTTGGTAGCCGCTGTCAACGATCTAACCGACATGCTAGACTACGACTCCGAAGACATCGACGGTATGGACAACGATGCCGGAGACGAACAAGAACCAGCGCCCACCGGGCACTGGAAAGCCACCTCATCATATGACATATACATGGTGGACATCCAAAAGGATGGGAATGGCGAAGGAACAGAGGAGGATGACCCTCCAAGAAACAGCCCAAGCGCCGCCGCCGGGCGCCGCTCTAAATCCTGCCACAAAGAAGAATGAAGATTCCGCACCGGAGATAACAATACACCGGACAATGCCGAAGACAACCCACTCCAAAGAAGATCCAGCGCAGAGGATGGAGACGCCAGCCTCACGAGAGAGCGGCGTAAGAAGAGGTAGAGGATTATATGCCTCCTCCGGAGAAGCAAGCCTCGACGACGATGAATTCGCGTGCCCGAGGATCCCGTCGAACAAGAGCGTTTTAGACGCAGGCTTATGGCCACGGCGAACAGCCTCAAGAAAAAGCAGCAACAGCTTAGAGCTGATCAGATCTCGCTAGCCGACAGATGGATCAAGTCCTCGCGTCAAGAGCATGATCTCGACGCCTCCAAAGCTACCCTAAACGCAAGCTACTCCCCGATTAGAGGAGGAGGCTTTCGAACCCGCATCACCAGGAGACAATACGGTGACCGACCACCCCGTGGTCGCGATAGAGAGGCCTCTAGGCCCTTCACTAGAACCGCACTCCGCATCGCTCAAAAAGCACACGGCCACGTGGGAACGCCCGACCTGCGGGATATATTGGAGGACAAGGCAAGACAATCAAGATCGATCTATGGATCGCGTGGGCACCCCACGCGTGATTTACAACCGTCGCGCGGACACAAGAAGTCCGCCGGGCCGAACAAAATGCACAAAGCTCTTTTGAGCTCCGTCGTGATATCGCCAAGACAGAGGCGCCAGACACCCACTATGCTTCACGACGAAGTAATGGATCATCAAATCCCAAGGGTTTAAACCCGTCAATATTGAATCCTATGATGGCACAACAGACCCCGCGGTTTGGATCAAGACTATCTCCTTCACATCCACATGGCCCGCGGTGACGATCTTCACGCCATCAAATACCTCCCCTCAAGCTTAAAGGACCAGCCCGGCATTGGCTCAACAGCTTGCCGCCAGAGTCAATTGGGAGCTGGGAGGACCTCGAAGCCGCATTCCTCGATAACTTCCGTGGCACTTATGTGCGACCACCGACGCGATGACCTAAGCCACATAATTCAGCAGCCGATTTAATCGCCGACAATTCGACACGGTTCTTAACCAAGAAAACCAAATCGCCGACCGTCCGGATGCGGAGGCCCTCGCGCCTTCAAGCATAACATCCGCGATGAGTGGCTTGCCCGGCACCTAGGACAGAAAAGCCAAATCCATGGCAGCCCTCACATCACTCATGACCCGCTTCAAGCGCCGGTGAGGACAGCTGGCTAGCACGCAGCAACAACCTCAGCAAAAATTCTGGCAGTCCGGACTTCAAGGAACGAAATGGCAGGCCGCGTCGTAACAAAAACAAACGCCGCATTAACGGCGACAATATCGAGGATACGGCAATCAATGCCGGATTCAGAGGCTCTAAACCCGGTCAGCGGAAAAAGCCATTCAAAAGAACTACTCCGGGTCCGTCCAATTTGGACCGAATACTCGACCGCTTGTGCGATACACGGCACTTCAAAAGCCAGCTTAACCACACCAACAGGACTGTTGGGTATTCAAGCAGGCAGGCAAGTTAATTGCCGAAAACAATGACAAGGGGCTGCATAGCGATGACGAGGACGAGACCCAACCGCTGAACAATAGAGGATAGAAGGGTTTCCCCCCACAGGTGCGGATGGTGAACATGATATATGCAACGCACATACCCAAAAGGGAGCGGAAGCGCACTCGTGGATGTCTACGCGATGGAGCCAGCTTGCCCAAGTTCAATCCATGGTCCTCCCGCCCGATCACTTTTGACCGGTGACCACCCCACCAAGATCCGCCACGGCGGATTCGCCAGACCGGTCTTAGACCCAATCGTCGATGGATTTCACCTAACCGAGTCCCGATGGATTTGGCGGCAAGAGCCTGAACCTGCTTTATCGTGATACAAGGCGCAAAATGGGCATAGACCCTCAAGGATTAAACCTACCAAAACGACCTTTAAAGGCGCCATACCAGGTGTAGAAGCCAATTGTACAGCTCAATTACACCGAAGTGGTCTTCGGATCCCGGATAACTTCCGGCGAGGAGTTAATCTTCGACATAGTCCCGCTCCGTGGCGGCTATCATGCCTTGCTCGGACGCATCGCGCTTGCAAAGTTCAACGCGTGCCGCACTACGCATACCTCAAGCTCAAGATGCCAGCCCTCGAGGAGTCATCACGGTCAATGGAAACATCGAACGCTCTTCCGCACGGAGGAACATACAGCCGCTCTCGCGCGAAGTGCAATGCAGCCTCTTAAGGCAATTCTCGAGTCCGCCGTTAAGTGGCGGACACAGCTAAGCGCCGCCGAGTAACTTACAACAAGACCACCGGCACGCCCGAGCACGCCAGAGCGATGCGGCCCCAACCCCAGCTCCCGCGAAACGCCAAAGCAGGTCCTTCGCAGACACCATTACACTCAAGATACCATGGGCATGGGGAGAGGGCACGACCACGATAAACCCAGATCGGGCTCAACCACACCAGGGCTCTCAAGTGTGTCGCCTTTTTCTTTTCTTTTTTACCTTTTAATTTTTACCCACAGACTCGCTTGTCGAGGCCTCCTGTCCGGCAGCAGACCTGCCAACTCACGACGCAACAACCAGGGAAGGATAAAGGCTACAACGAATATACTGGTGGTCTCCATTACGAGCATTTTTATACACCAATCTGCAGCCTACCCTCGAGGGGGACATGTTTAACAGTCCCATACCTTGCTTATCGCACTATTTGTATCGCTCGCATTCGTAGCAACACTTATTGAATAAAACAATGCAGCACCTTTTTGCTTATAATTGCATTTCTTTTTCATACATATGTTCATTCATGGCATGTTGCATCCGTACACTTTGGTACGGCTAATATACACCAGGGGCTTATGTTTCCCGCATTATGGTATGATAAGTCCGAACACTTTCACAAGTGCGGCACCCGAACTTATAGCACTATATGCATCGGCTCAATCATGTCTTGGGTCAATAGTTGGGTTTGCCCGGCCCCATGTTTTGGTACCTTACGCCCGTTATATCAGCTAAGGTAGCACTGGAGAACCACTGTGATTCCGCCTCAGCTTGAGCTGGGTTAACGCCTCGAGGAAAGCTAAAACTGACCGTCATGATGAGGCGAGAGCCGGTCGCTGTTCGAGAGGTTTTTATGTAGTCCTTAAAGACTTATGCCGCTTAGAGCGAGGAGTCGGATACTGTCCGCCAAGGCGTGATAGCGCCCAAATTCGCCTTCCGAAGACTAGGGGCTTCACCAAATTTAAAATTATAGAATTCTATGGCTAAGTGAGAGTGTTCAAGCATTATAAGTCTGGTTGCCTTGTTCGCTGTGTTGAGCGCCTCCTAGATGGACCCAAAATGGGAACAAGAGCGCCAAGTTTATCCCAACACCCCAAAGACTGTGGCATGGGGGTCAAGCCGACGACTTGCCATCTCTCGATTTGATAAACAGCCGCATGTAAGGTAATATTTTAAATTAACAAGCATTGCTTAGCGATATGAACTAAGTTTTCAGCGCATAGGATAACAAAATGCGAGTCTACTCAAATATTACATCTTTGGAGCACTCACCCGCAATAGTGCGGGCGCCTTCAAAGACACTCTTATAATACATCTCGGTGTGCGATGCTCCTTGCCCTCCGGTGGCGGGTCCGCCACGAGCTTCAGGCATCCATCTTGCCCCAGTGCACCTTTATGCGGGCAAGGCCCGACGGCACCCTCAATACAAGCGGAATGCTTGATGACTTCTACCCACGGGCACGCATCCATCACCGCCGCACCAGTCAAGTAGCTCCTGCATGGCCTCCTTAGGCCACACCAACTATGAGGCCCTTCATGGCCTGTTTGGCCGCTTTGTGGAGCTCGACCAGCTGCTTCAGCTGGTCGCTAAGGGCACTGGATGTCCGCCTCAAAGATACCGAGACCGAAGACCTTCTCCGTCGAGCTCCCTCCTCGGCCGAAAGTGGCAGCATCGGACACGCCATGAGGAAGATCTGCGAACGCTCTTGGAGAGCTCAATTCGGTAAGCAACAGGTAATTAACACTCACATGCTTACTTTGCATGAAAAATGCCTTGCCCGCTGCTATTTTCTTCACCGCCTCAATCTCCTCGGAGGGCCTTGTAGGCTTCGCCTTAGCGGCTTTGGCACTCTCAAGAGTCGTTGCAAGCTCGCACTCGAGTCTTGAGTCACGCCCAAGCTCTCATGTTTTTCATGAGATCCTGAGCTCTTGCTGTACCTCCGCCACCCGCGCCTCCTGCTTCTCTCGCTCGGTGCGCTCCACGGCCGCATTACGTTTGGCCGCGGCCACTGCCTCCTTCAAGGTCGCCACCTCGTTAGTGGCCCCTACAATACCCACGTTATCCTTGTCATTTTTCTTGCAACCAAATCCTTTTCTCAGAAGGTACAATTTTCATAAGGTATTACTCACCTTCTTTTTCCTTGAGCTGCTTCTTGGCATGGCCGAGCTCGTTCTCGGACCGCCGAGGTTTTCCTTCAAAGTATTGACCTCCGCAATCAAGGCGGCGGAGAGGTCAGCAAAGACAACCTGCAATCCCATATTGACATATTTTTATGACTCCTGCGCTTATCTTTCTAAAGATCCTCATCCGCTTTTCTTTCCGAACACCGAACCGAGCATCGGGGCTACCGCCTATACGGTACCATTTTACATATATTGAAATTCTTACCTCAAAGCCTCGTTAGAAGGTCTGCTGCAAGCTTCGGTCAGCCCGCTCTTGGCGAGCTGAACTTTTCAATCACCGCACTCATAATAAAGGCGGTGTTCCTCTTTGATGGAGGCGCCGTTGAGCGCCTCCAGCAAATATCCGCACCTCCGGTTTGACGGAGGCAGCCGGCGTCATGGTCTTGCCCTTCTTCTGAAGGGGTCGCCACGGACTCGAGCCACCGTGGCCTCCGGGCTGAGTCCGTGCAAAGTCCGGAGGGTGTCCTGTGACACCTCCGGGGCCTCCTCCTCCTGGTGGGTCCTTCCCGGGATCCCACTCGGCATCGTCCGCAGCACGGGGTGGAGGCAATGAAGGGAATCCATATCCGACGCACCCAAGGACCCGCCGATTTAAATGGGAAGATCATCCTTGGGCGGACTGCAGGGTTGTATGCGCATTAGAAAGATATTATGTGGCGAAAAGAAAAACCTTGAAGTTATTCGGGAGTCCGGATACTTACGATCTCGCCAGGCTTGGCCCTTGGAGGCCATCGTCGTCATCATCAAGTTGGCGGAGCAGTCCAGGGAAGAGTTTTTCCTTCTTGACCCTTCGCCTCCCTTGTTGGGGAGGCCTTCCTTTATTCCTCCTCCGCCGGGAGAGGCTTTCTTCTTCTCCTCCTCGCCTTGGTGGAGGAGTCGGCCTCGATTCATCATCCGATAGCACCTGAAAACGGAACTCTTCCGAGTCCCCGTGGCCGCCTTCTTGGCCTTCTTCTCCGGCACCACGTGGGTGCCGGAGCCAGCAGCCCCGCTAGGCGGGCGTCCGCTGGGTCCTCTCGGCAATGGGGCCGACAGATAGTCTGCTCGCCTTCGCCAGCCATTCCTGTCAAAGGTAAAGGGAGTCTAGATCCCGCATAGAGCCAAACTATGGAAAACAAGTGGTGAAATCACCTACCTCGTCAGCTGGACGCTGCGAGCGGAATCCGCGATCTTCGGTAGCGGATGCGGAGCTTCGCGCGCCTTGAACAACACCTTCCGCACATCTTCGCACGTAGTGTCAAGAGCCCGCCAGGTCCGGTGCTGCGCCGATCAAACTCCCACATGTTGAAGCCCCGTCGCTGGCACGGGAGAATCCGTGGATGAGCATGACCGACTACGCTGACAAGCTTGAGCTTCTTGTCCACCAGCTTCGGATACAGTGCTTGAGTCCGGCCAGCTCCTCCGATCCCCCAAGTCCGCCACTCTCTTTCCGTGAGGTGAGCCGTAGGATGCCAGATCTAAATTCGGGGGCCGCTGCCCAATCAGGGTCACGCGGCTCGGTGATGTAGAACCACCCCGATTGCCACCCCTTGATGGTTTCCACGAAAGTGCCCTCCAGCCACGTAACGTGGGACATCCTGCCCACCATGGCGCCTCCGCACTCCGCTTGGCTGCCCTTCACAACCTTCGGCTTGACACTGAAGGTCTTGAGCCACAAGCCGAAGTGGGGCTGGATGCAGAGGAAGGCCTCGCACACGACGATAAACGCCGAGATGTTGAGGATGAAATTCGGGGCCAGATCATGGAAATCTAGGCTGTAGTAGAACATGAGCCCCCGGACAAAGGGATGAAGCGGAAGCCCAGTCCATGGAGGAAATGGGGAAGAAATACTACCCTCTCATGGGGCATGGGGTTGGGGACGAGCTCTCCTCGTCGGGAGCCGATGCGCGATGTTGCTGGACAAATATCCGCGTCGCAGCAGCTTCTGATCTGCCCCTCCATGACGGAGGAGGCCATCCACTTGCCTCCCGCTCTGGACATAGTTGGAGAAGGTTGAGGTGAGAAGTGCGGATTTGGGCGCTGGAGCTCGAGTTCATGGAGATGGTTAAGCCAAGGAGGAAGAAGGCGCAGTAAAAGGGTTGGATCTTTATCGCCTTATATGGGTGGACAAAACATGTGTCCCCACCGCCCGGTAAAACTCGCTTATCTCCCAAGCGCCACAATCAATGGCGCGTTGGGTTACCCACGTCCGTATTGATGGGAATCCCGAATAAGTGGAACACGATCTCTGCTCGACAAGACGTGCTAAGGAAACCGCCGCTAAACGCTACCGAGGTGGAACAATAAAAAGAATTTGAGTAAAGGCTTGGTAGTGGTGCGACGTCACGCCACGTAATACGCCGCAGATTGATCTTGTGTAATATTATTCTCTACGGTGGTATGTGGAATTTATTTTTGCAGAGCCGGACACTATCCTGGTGTTCACAATCTTCTATAAATTATTCGGAGGAAGAACCCGCCTTGCAATGCCGAAGACAACATGCGCGCCGGACTCGTCGTCATTGAAGCCTGGTTCAGGGGCTACTGAGGGAGTTCCGGACTAGGGGGTGTCCGGATAGCCGAACTATCATCATCGGCCGGACTCCAAGACTATGAAGATACAAGATTGAAGACTTCGTCCCGTGTCCGGATGGGACTTTCCTTGGCGTGGAAGGCAAGCTTGGCGATACGGATATGTAGATCTCCTACCATTGTAACCGACTTTGTGTAACCCTAGCCCTCTCCGGTGTCTATATAAACTGGATGGCTTTAGTCCATAGGACGAACAACAATCATACCATAGGCTAGCTTCTAGGGTTTAGCCTCTTTGATCTCGTGGTAGATCCACTCTTGTAACACACATCATCAATATTAATCAAGCAGGACGTAGGGTTTTACCTCCATCAAGAGGGCCCGAACCTGTAAAACATCGTGTCCCTTGTCTCCTGTTACCATCCGCCTAGACGCACAGTTCGGGACCCCCTACCCGAGATCTGCCGGTTTTGACACCGACACCCATCAATAGATATCAATGTGAGTGAGTAGGGATTGCCATGCAACGAATGCACTAGAGCTATAAGTATATGAAAGCTCAACAATGGAAACTAAGTGGGTGTACATCCAACTCGCTTGCTCACCAAGACCTAGGGCAATTTGAGGAAGCCCATCATTGAAATATACAAGCCAAGTTCTATAATGAAAAATTCCCACTAGTATATGAAAGTGTCAACATAGGAGACTCTCTATCATGAAGATCATAGTGCTACTTTGAAGGGCAAGTGTGGAAAAAGGATAGTAGCATTGTCCCTTCTCTCTTTTTCTCTCATTTTTTTGGGCCTTCATTTTTTTGGCCTTCTCTTTTTTTTAGTCCGGAATCTCATCCCGGCTTGTGGAGGAATCATAGTTTCCATCATCCTTTCCTCACTTGGAACAATGCTCTAATAATGATGATCATCACACTTTGATTACTTACAACTCAAGAATTACAACTCAATACTTAGAACAAAATATGACTATGTGAATGCCTCTGGCGGTGTACCGGGATATGCAATGAATCAATAGTGACGTGTATGAAGATAATGAACGGTGGCTTTGCCACAAATACGATGTCAACTACATGATCATGCAAAGCAATATGAAAATGATGGAGCGTGTCATAATAAACCGAACTGTGGTAAGTTGCATGGCAATATATCTCGGAATGGCTATAGAAAGGCCATGATAGGTAGGTATGGTGGCTGTTTGGAGGAAGGTATAAGGTGGGTGTATGATACCGATGAAAAGTGCGCGGTATTAGAGAGGCTAGCAATGGTGGAAGGGTGAGAGTGCGTATAATCCATGGACTCAACATTAGTCATAAAGAATTCATATACTTATTGCAAAGATCTACAAGTAATCAAAACAAAGTACTACGCACATGCTCCTAGGGGAAGGGTTGGTAGGAGTTAACCATCGCGCGATCCCGACCTCCACGCATAAGGAAGACAATCAATAAATAAATCATGCTCCGACTTCATCACATAATGGTTTACCATACGTGCATGCTACGAGAATCACAAACTTTAACACAAGTATTTCTCAAATTCATAACCACTCAACTAGCATGACTCTAATATCATCATCTTCATATCTCAAAACAAATATCAAGCATCGAACTTCTCATAGTATTCAACACACTCATAAGAAAGTTTTTACTAATCTTGAATGCCTATCATAATTAAAGCAAATTACCATGCTGTTTTGTAGGACTCTAAAAATAATATAAGTGAAGCATGAGAGAACAATAGTTTCTATAAAACAAGCCACCGCCGTGCTCTAAAAGATATAAGTACAACACTAGAGCAAAAACTATATAGCTCAAAAGATATAAGTGAAGCACATGGAGTATTCTAATAAATTCCGAATCATGTGTGTCTGCCTCAAAAGGTGTGTACAGCAAGGATGATTGTGGTAAACTAAAAAGCAAAGACACAAATCATACAAGACGATCCAAGCAAAACACATATCATGTGGTGAATAAAAATATAGCTCCAAGTAAAGTTATCGATGGACGAAGACGAAAGAGGGGATGCCTTCCGGGGCATCCCCAAGCTTTAGCTTTTTGGTGTCCTTAGATTATCTTGGGGTGCCTTGGGTATCCCCAAGCTTAGGCTCTTGATACTCCTTGTTCCATAATCCATCAAATCTTTACCCAAAACTTGAAAACTTCACAACACAAAACTCAACAGAAAATCTCGTGAGCTCCGTTAGCGAAACAAAACAAAACACCACTTTAAGGTACTGTATTGAACTCATTATTTATTTATATTGGTGTTAAAATTACTGCATTCCAACTTATTTATGGTTTATATACTATTTTACTGGCCATAGATTCTTCAAAATAACCAAACAACACACGAAAAACAGAATCTGTCAAACACAGAATAGTCTGTAGTAATCTGTAACTAACGCAAACTTATGCAACTCAAGAAAATCTACCAAAATAGGAAGACATGGAAAATTTGTTTATTGATCTACTGCAATTGGAATCAGTATTTTATCACGTTGTGGTAATTTTTAACAATTGTTTTTGTGAACAGAAAGTTTCTGGAATTTTCAGCAAGATCAAATAACTATCATCCAAGAAGATCCTATAGGTTTAACTTGGCACAAACACTAATTAAACATAAAGACAAATCTAACCATAGGCTAGATCAAAAATTTATTCCTAAACAGAAGCAAAAAGCAAAAAACTAAAATCAAATTGGGTTGCCTCCCAACAAGCGCTATCGTCTAAAGCCCCTAGCTAGGCATTGAGATTTCGATGATGCTCACACGAAAGACAAGAATTGAAGCACAAAGAGAGCATCATAAAACATGTGACACACACACTTAAGTCTAACATACTTCCTATGCATAGGCATATTACAGGCAAACAAATTATCATAGCAAGCAAAAACTAGCATATGCAAGGAAGAAGAAAGAGACGATAGCAATCTCAACATGAAGAGAAGTAATTTAGTAACATGAAAATTTCTACAACCATATTTTTCCTCTCTCATAATAATTACATGTGGTATCATAAGCAAATTCAACAAAATATATATCACATAAAATATTTTTAACACGATCCACATGCATGCAAAGTTGACACTCTTCCAAAATAGTGGGATTGACATTAACTAAAGTCATGACCTCTCCAAACCCACTTTTATCAAAAATACCAGAAGATTGAACATTCTCCAAATATGCGGGATCTATAGTTGACACTCTTCCAAACCCACTTTCAATAATATTGCAAACACTATTATCAATCTCATATTCATCATGGGGCTTAAATAAATTTTTAAGATCAAAAGAAGAATCGCCCCAATCACGATCATTGCAAGAAGTAGTAGACATAGCAAAACTAGCATCCCCAAGCTTAGGGTTTTGCATATTTTTAGCACAATTGACATCAAGAGAATTTATAGTGAAATCATTGCAATAATGCTTTTTATTCAAAGATCTATCATGAATCGCTTCATAAATTACTTCATCACGATTTTCAGATTCACGAATTTCAAGCAAAACCTCATAAAGATAATCTAGTGCACTTCACTCACTAGCAATAGGTTCATCATAATTGGATCTCTTAAAGAGATTAGCAAGTGGATGAGGATCCATAAACTTTTAGCAAGTGAAGATGCAAGCAAAAATAAGGTACAAGGTAACACAAGATCGAACGGAAGGAGGGCGAATAAAACGGCAAGGGTGAAGTGGGGGAGAGGAAAACGAGAGGCAAATGGCAAATAATGTAATGCGAGGGATAAGAGTTTGTGATGGGTACTTGGTATGTCTTGACGTGTGCGTAGCCTCCCCGGCAACGGCGCCAGAAATCCTTCTTGCTACCTCTTGAGCACTGCGTTGGTTTTCCCTTGAAGAGGAAAGGGTGATGCAGAAAGTAGCGTAAGTATTTCCCTCAGTTTTGAGAACCAAGGTATCAATCCAAGAGGAGACCACGCCGAGTCCCACGCACCTACACAAACAAATAAGAACCTCGCAACCAACGCGATAAAGGGGTTGTCAATCCCTTCACGGTCACTTACGAGAGTGAGATTTGATAAGATAATATTTTTGGTATTTTTATGATAAAGACTAAAAGTAAAGAAAGCAAAATAAACGGTAATAGAAATAACTTGTTGATGGGAGACTAATATAATGGAAGATAGACCCGGGGGCCATAGGTTTCACTAGTGGCTTCTCTCAAGATAGCATAAGTATTACTGTGGGTAAATGAATTACTGTCGAGCAATTGATAGAATTGAGGATAGTTATGAGAATATCTAGGTATGATCATGTATATAGGCACCACGTCCGCGACAACTAGACCAAAACGATTCTGCATCTACTAATATTACTCCACACATCGACCGCTATCCAGCATGCATCTAGAGTATTAAGTTCATAAGAACAGAGTAATGCTTTAAGCAAGATGACATGATGTAGAGGGATAAACTCATGCAATATGATATAAACCCCATCTTTTTATCCTCGATGGCAACAATACAATACGTGCCTTGCTGCCCCTGCTGTCACTGGGAAAGGACACCACAAGATTGAACCCAAAGCTAAGCACTTCTCCCGTTGCAAGAAAGATTAATCTAGTAGGCCAAACCAAGCTGATAATTCTAAGAGACTTGCAAAGATAACCAATCATACATAAAAGAATTCAGAGGAGATTCAAATATTGTTCATACATAATCTTGATCATAAACCCACAATTCATCGGATCTCGACAAACACACCGCAAAAGAAGATTTACATCGAATAGATCTCCAAGAAGATCGAGGAGAACTTTGTATTGAGATCCAAAGAGAGATAAGAAGCCATCTAGCTAATAACTATGGACCCGAAGGTCTGATGTAAACTACTCACACTTCATCGGAGAGGCTATGGTGTTGATGTAGAAGCCCTCCTTGATCAATGCCCCCTCCAGCGGAGCATCGGAAAAGGCCCCAAGATGGGATCTCATGGGTACAGAAGGTTGCGGCGGTGGAAATAGGGTTTTGGCTCCTGTTCTGATGTTTCCAGGGTATATGGATATATATAGGAGGAAGAAGTACGTCGGTGGAGCAACATGGGCCCCACGAGGGTGGAGAGCGCGCCTGGGGGGTAGGCGCGCCCCCCTGCCTTGTGCTCTCCTCGTTGATTGCTTTATATAGACTCCAAGCCCTCTCGATCACGTTTGTTCCGAAAATCACGTTCCCGAAGGTTTCATTCCGTTTGGACTCCGTTTGATATCCTTTTCCTTCGGAATACTGAAATAGGCAAAAAAACAGCAATTTGGGATGGGCCTCCGGTTAATAGGTTAGTCCCAAAATAATATTAAAGTGTATAATAAAGCCCAATAAACATCCAAAACAGAATATAATATATCATGGAACAATAAAAAATTATAGATACGTTGGAGACGTATCAGTCAACCACTCGATGACTTATCGGAATCTTCGCGATTTCTTCCGTATTACACGAAGGACCATTCTTAAGGTAACCTATGTAACGCACCGTATAGGGATAACTGCGTACATACCAGGGGCTATATCGTAGACCCACCGTCAAACTCCTATGGCTAAGTGAAAGTGTTAAAGCCCTATAGTCCGATTGCCTAGTTCACCGGATTGACACCTCCTTCACGAACCAAGACGTTGGGTAAAGAGTGATCAATTGCTTTTCCGAACACCCCCGTACTATATGCGAGGGGGCTGAAGCCGACGACTGGCAAACATTCATATTATACCAAAAAAATGGCTGCACAGGAGGAACCAAAACTTTCTGGCAAAATTATATAAAGCATAGCCTTAATATATCATAAATATTGTTTTTACAATTTCAATACATTCACTCGAATATCATATCCTTCGAGCACTGACCCTCTATCAAGCGGGCACCCTCTAGGACATCTTCAAAATAATGCTCTGGCGCGTGATGGTCCTCGCCCTCGGGTGGACTCCGTGCTGCAATATCGGTGGCCTTCATTTTCGCCCAGTACGTCTTGACGCGGGCAAAGGCCATCTGTGCACCTTCAAGGCACGTCGACCGCTTCACGGCATCGATACGCGGCACTGCATCAACAAGTCGCTGCACCAAACCGAAGTAACTATTCAGAATTGGCTCGATCGGCCACAGCCGGACCACGATGTCCTCCATGGCAGATCCGGATATCTTGTGGAGCTTGGCCCACTGGGCCATCTGTTCGTTCAACAACAGTGGACGCTTTGTCGTGCTGAACCGTGACCAGAAAAGCTTTTCCATTGCATGTCCTTCTTGCGCTTGGAAAAACTGCGTCGCGTCAGAGGCACTCTTCGGCAAGTCCAAAAATGCATCTGGAGAACTCCACATTTGATTAAGCGGGGCATACTTCGGGTCTCCAAATTTAGTTTGCAATAAGAAGGCCTTACCGGCCGTGATCTCCCCAGCTTGCCGGATCTCCTCCCGAGCCGCTCTGGATTCAGACCGGGCTTCTCTCGCCTCTCGTAAGGCCTTGTCGAGATCGGCCGTTTTAGCTTTGCTATCCTTTTTGAGGGATTCGCATCGGACAATGGCATCCTTCAGCTCGCGCGCCATAATGGATATTCTCTCCTCGCACTGGCGTTGTGCAACCTGTTCAACCTTTAGATCAGTAGTTGCCTTCACGGCAGCCGCATCTCTCATCCTGGCTTGCTCCTTGGCCCGGGAAATCTTAGCCCGAAGGGTCTCCACCACGGTTGCACTATCTGCAATTGCGCATAGCTCAGTACACAATTCTCAGCGTTATGCTCATCCTATCAAACTTACGTCTACGGACTGCTCTAAAAACATACCTTGCGCCTCGTCGAGCTGCTTATTAATAAGCGTGATGTCATCATCCGCAGCATCCAGTTTTTGCTTGAGACATACAGCCTCTATAGCTTGGGCAGTCGCCATGTATGTAGCATCATGTGTTTTAATTAATCAGATTATTTCCTAAGCATATCTTTTTTGATCCTCTGATCGCCTCCCTTTGGGCGACCAATCAGAGTCTCAGGGGCTACTATCTATACACAGGTGCATTTTGTGTATAGAGCGCAATTGAAAATATTATAGTACGTACCTCGAAGCCTCTTAGCAGGCCCATGAAGGCTTCATTCAATCCGCTTTTAGCGGACAGAATCCTTTCAGCCACCGTACTCATTAAGGTACGATGTTCCTCCGAGACGGACGCATGTTGCAACATGCCCATCACTGTATCCGGCGCCTCCAGATTCCTGGGGGCAGCTGCGGGAGTGCGGACTCCCTTTGAAGGGGCATGTTTACTCGACTCTAGAGTCGTCCCCGGCTGTAAACCGGATAGTTCGAGACCTTTATGGTTGATCCCCGTTGGGGCCGCACACCCGGGCCCTGGGCGATCGAAGTTTCACCTTCGGGCATTGTCTTCAATGTCCCCCGCACCACTTGTTGATCAGGAAGGATCCTCCCGGACGACACCTCGAAGTCGTCCGCCCTATTGGGCGAGGGAGCCTGTGGAGGTGTCTCGCTTTCCATGATCTCCGGAAGCAGATCCCCCGAAGAGGAGGACTGTTGAGGAAGACTGCGCGCCGGACTACAAATATATGTATTAAATGTTACCCTTGTAGCCTGAAAGGAACGGGATATGCTTAGGACATCCTTGTTCACTTACGACTTGGTTAAAGGCTTGTCCTTGCGGAAGAAATGCATGACAGTGCCGTCTTCCGAACCCGAACCGCTCGAAAGGGACATCCTCCCTCGCTTGGGAGCCTTTACCTCCAAGTCTACGGAGGCGCTCCTTTTCTTACCATGGGGAGAAAGGATGTCGGCTTCTCCTTCTCTTTTGTCTTCGAAAGAGGGAGCCCTAACTTCTCCGGACATAGTGCCTGGTGTGCCCTCAGAACGGAAGCCACCTTTGGCCTTCTTGCTCTCCTCATTACCCTCTTTCACCGACGCTTGGTATGGTGTCGGGACCAGCATCCTTGCTAGTATGAGACTAGCTGAGTCTTCGGGAAGAGGGGCCGAACACCTAATTTGATCCGCCTTCTTTATCCAGCCCTGGAAAAAAGATGGTTTTCTCGGTATCTTATTGTGGGATATTTAACTAAGCTGTGTTCGGGAGTCGAGTGCTTACCGAGGTATCCGGATGGTTGCAGTCAAGGCCGATGTCCTATGTAGTATCCGGCCACTATTTTCGTGACCTGAAAAATAATTTCCACATTCCCCTGTGCATCGTGCCGAAGAAGTGCTGAAGGGTTCGTGGTCCTTCCAGATTGAACTCCCACATGCGGAGAGGCCGTCGCTGGCACGGTAGGACCCGGAGGACTAGCACTACTTGGATTATGTTAATAAGGCTGGTGTCCTTTTCAATGAGCCTCCGGATGCGGCTTTGCGGCATCTGCACTTCATCAATTGATCCCCAGTCCAGCCCCTTATTAATCCATGATGCAAGCCGTAACGGAGGGCCAGATCGGAACGCAGGTGTAGCCGCCCATTTGGTGCCACGGGGTTCGGTGATGTAAAACCACTCCTGTTGCCATAGGTCAGGAGTTTCCGTGAAAGAACCTTTTGGCCAAGGCGTATTGATAAGTTTGCTCACCATAGCACCACCGCACTCCGTTTGCTTCCCCTCGACTACCTTCGGCTTCACATTAAAGGTCTTGAGCCACAAGCCGAAGTGTGGGGGAATACGGAGGAAGGCCTCGCACATGATGATAAATGACGAGATATGAAGGAAGGAGTCCGGAGCTAGATCGTGAAAATCTAGCCCGTAATAGAACATGAGCCCTCGAACAAAAGGGTGAAGAGCAAACCCTAGCCCTCGGAGGAAGTGGGAGATAAATACGACCCTCTCGCCGGATCTGGGAGTAGGAATAACCTGCCCTTGAACAGAGAGCCTATGGGGGATTTCCACGGTCAGGTATCTTGGCGCCCGGAGCTTCACAATATCCTCCTCTGTGACAGAGTAAGCCACCCACTGGCCTTGTGGGCTGGGTCCGGACATGACTAGAAAGCTTGAAAGCAATTAAATTGAACCTTGGGTGATGGAACTCGAGGTTAGAGAGGTTGAGGAAAGGTATGGCGCAGAGGGGAAGGACGGGTCTCGGCCCCTTTATAAAAGCGATGAATATCGAACGCCTCCTCCTAAGCCTTAAAACATGCCTACTCCTAAGGAATCATGCCGACCGAACGGTTGGGTTACCCACATTCGTATTGATGACAATCCCGCAATAAGGGGAAACGACCTCTGCTTCGACAAGACGTGCCAATAAAACCGCGTCTCGAAACATGGAGCGACAGCTCAAAAATGGTTCGAAATAATAACTAGGCAGAGACGTGATGTCACGCTACAAAAAGTTGTCAGCAGATTGGACTCGTGAAATATTATACTCTATGCGGTTGTGTGTGGTACTTGTTTTACAGAGTCGGACACGTTTGCTGTGTTCGGAGACTATGTTGGAGTATTCGAAGAAGGAACCCGCCTTGCAATGTCGAAGACAATCTGCGCGTCGGACACCTCGTCATTGAGGCCTGGTTCAGGGGCTACTGAGGGCGTCCGGACTATAGTACGTGGGCCGG
The DNA here is from genome assembly GCA_021605205.1 of Aegilops longissima. Classification (NCBI taxonomy): domain Eukaryota; kingdom Viridiplantae; phylum Streptophyta; class Magnoliopsida; order Poales; family Poaceae; genus Aegilops; species Aegilops longissima. The sequence goes on from CM038678.1 coordinate 601,665,678, forward strand.
ACTGATGGGTTGTGAAGATACAAGACCAAAGACTCTCTCCCGTGTCCGGATGGGACTCTCCTTGGCATGGAAGGCAAGCTTGGTGCCCTAATATGAAGATTCCTTTCTCTGTAACTGACTTTGTATAACTCTAGTATCCTCCTGTGCCTATATAAACCAGAGGGCTTAGTCCGTAGAGATGATCATAATCATAGTCATACAGGCTACACTTTTAGGGTTTTAGCCATTACAATCTCATGGTAGATCAACTCTTGTAATACTCATATTCATCAAGATCAATCAAGCAGGAAGTAGGGTATTACCTCCATAGAGAGGGCCCGAACCTGGGTAAACATTGTGTCCCCGTCTCCTGTTACTATTAACCTCAGACGCATAGTTCGGGACCCCCTACCCGAGATCCACCGGTTTTGACACCGACAGGGTGGTCCTGATGCTCCAAAGAACCAAAGGAAGCTCTTCCACCCAACAACCTGGTGTCCTCTTTAAAGGAACCATGAGCCAGGGCTTGATCCCTCTTAACAACCCTATCATCTTTGGGAGGGCAATCTCCATCAACATCTTCAACGGCACCATCTACTCTCAAACCCTAGTTCATCCCTTGTGTTCAATATTTGTACTGGAACCTTAGGTTGGTACTTGACGGTGACTAGTAGTGTTGATTACATCTTGTAGTTGATTACTATATGGTTTATTTGGTGGAAGATTATATGTGTAAATTCATTATGCTATTTAATACCCCTCTGATCTTGAGCATTATTATCATTTGTGAGTAGTTACTTTTGTTCTTGAGGTCACAGGAGAAGTCATGTTGCAATTAATCATGTGAACTTGATATGTGTTTGATATTTTGATGATATGTATGTTGTGATTCCCTTAGTGGTGTCATGTGAACGTTGACTACATGGCACTTCATCATATTTGGGCCTAAGGGAATGCATTGTGGATTGGTTATTAGATGATGGGTTGCTAGAGTGACAGAATCTTAAACCCTAGTTTATGCTCTACTTCGTAAGGGACCGACTTGGATCCAAAAGTTTAATGCTAGGGTTAGATTTTATCTTAATACTTTTCTCGTAGTTTCGGATGCTTGCGAGGGGGTTAATCATAAGTAGGAGGTTTGTTCAAGTAAGAACAGCACCTAATCACCGATCCACCCACATATCAAATTATCAAAGTAGCGAACACGAATCAAGCCAACATGATGAAAGTGACATGGTGAAATTCCCGCGTACCCTCAAGAACGCTTTGCTTATCATAAGAGACCATTTTGGCCTGTCCTTTGCCACAAAAGGATTGGGCTACCTTGCTACACTTTGTTTACCGTCGCCGTTATTTGCTTGTTACAAATTATCTTGCTATCAAACTACCTATTACCGACTATTTCAGTGCTTGCAAAAAATACCTTGCTGAAAACCACTTGTCATTTCCTTATGCTCCTCGTTGGGTTCGACACTCTTACTTATCAAAAGGACTACGATTGATCCCCTATACTTGTGGGTCATTATAACCCTTTATGTTTTCGTGAATATATTTGTTTTCTTGATCCTATCTTGCAAGTTATATGCACCTATTACGTGTTATGATCCGCATACCCCAAGGTGACAATAACTGGGATTCTTTCCGGCAATTACCGTAATTTGAGGAGTTCATGTATTCACTATGTGTTAATGCTTTGTTCTGGTTCTCTATTAAAAGGAGGCCTTAATATCCCTTAGTTTCCTTATGGACCCCGCTACCATGGGAGGGTAGGACAAAACATGTCATGCAAGTTCTTATCATAAGCACGTATGACTATATACGGAATACATGCCTACATTACATTGATGAATTGGAGCTAGTTCCGTGTCGCCCTAGGTTATAACTGTTACATGATGAATGTTATCCAATATAATTATCCATGACCGATCCAATTCCTATGACCTTCGCTTATTGGCCTTTCTAAGTTACTAATGTTCTTGCTAATGCTATCACAATTACTACAAAACTGCTATTGCTACTATTACCATTTCCACTGCCCTTTTTTAGCACTTTTATCAAACTATCATACTACTGTGCTATAGATCACTCTGTTGCAGACATTTAGTTCTCCAGTTGTGGTTGAATTGACAACTCAGCTGCTAATACTTGCAAATATTCTTTGGCTCCCCATATGTCGAATCAATAAATTTGGGTTGAATACTCTACCCTCGAAAACTGTTGCAATCCCCTATACTTGTGGGTCATCACTTATTCTTTCATCCATCGTCATCTCACCCAAAACTTGAAAACTCCAGCAGACAAAACTCAACAAAACCTCATGAGGTCCATTAGTATAATAAATCAACCATCCACTTCGGTACTGCCATAAATAGATTCATAATTGTTCTTTCATAATACCTAATGTATTCTAACTTCTCCATGACTTATACCCCCTGATATAATCCATAACATCATCAAAATAAGCACACTATGCAATAAAAATGGAATGTGTCTAAAATAAAACAATACATAATCATCAAAACTAAAACCATACTTCTATAACTCTAAAAATTCTTAAAAAGTAGGACATCCTAGAAAATTGTATCCCAATACTATGTAAAAAATTCAAACCAAAATCATGTTCCAGTCAAAATGTAAATTTAAATACTGCGTGCAAAAGTTTCTGTTTTTGCACAGAATCAATTCAACTATCATCCAAATCATCCCAAAGGCTTTACTTGGCACAAACACAAAACAAAAGATACAAACATGATAATTATAGTAGAAAATATCATGTTGACTCAAAAGATAACTATTGGGTTGCCTCCCAACAAGCGCTATTGTTTAATGCCCCTAGCTAGGCATAATGCATAGTTTCAAGTTTTATAATCTAGAAGATCATCCTTGTCCAATTCCTTAATTATGCAGCATGGTTTCCTAGGAGGTTTAGCAGGAATAATCTCATGACACTCCTAGGTACAAAGTCAAGGAATTTGTATCAAACATATGTTCCTTTATTATATCAATGAAGTTGGGATGAACGCTAATAATTTTTAGATCTCCTTTCTCCTTGCTAGAGGAATCACCCTTATTTTTAGGAACATACATAACCTTGGAATTCTTATTGGTGGAAGGTACCTCACTAATTTCAGTGGAAGAAAAAGTTGAACCCAAAGTATTAATAGCTTCTTCCAATTTATCAATTCTAGCGGGACTTTGTTCTACTCTATTTGTAATTGGTGCTCTATCCTTTAGTGATTTTAAAGTGGTTCCTACTGACGAGCCAAACTTAGTTATGTGGTTATGCACCTTTTTATCCAAATTTTCAATATGCCCAATAGTCGGCATTTTGTTTTCAATAATTTCTAACCTTCGCACAACATGTTCCAAAGTTAATGTCATTTAATTGATAGTAATAGGTGGTGACCCACTAAATTCCCCCATAGAATTGAAAGAATCCGAAGGGTGACTACTCAGAAGAATCCCTCCAGTAGTAGTGTCAAGCACAAATCTATGCCAAGTAGTAACACTCACATAAAAATTCGGAGAAGAACGATGGTGGATTTCTTACGAGTGGATCTATTTTGATCATTGCAAATCTTATACCAAGCATCTTTTAAACTTTCTCCTCCCTATTGTGTAAAATTAAGCACTTGATTTTTAGGAGTAGAAGCAACAAGCGAAGAACTAGCCATAGCAACAAGCAAAGATAACACAGACAAGATATTTTTGGTAATTTTAATTTTTAGATAAGTAGATGGAGATAAAAAAGAGAAGACAAATAAAAAGTAAAATCGCAAAAATAAAGTAGAACAAGTAAATGATAAATGTGTGTGAAGGAACCTGTAAGTGTTTGGTGAAGCCTCACCAGTAACGGTGCCAGAAATTCTTCTGCTACTTGTGATAGGTGTTGGAATTTCCCCGAAGAGGAAGGATGATGTTGTATAGTAGCAGATAGTATTTCCCTCAGTTAAGAACTAAGGTCTATTAAACCAATAGGAGACACCACACGAACAAATGTAAGCAGTAGCTACACACACACACACACAAAGCAAAGCAAATACTTGCACCCAACGCAGGCAAGAGGGTCGTCAATCCCCTTGTATTCGTCAATTGCCAGGATTAAATCCGATAGTGGTAGATAGATAAAATAAATAGGTAAGAGTAAATAAATTACAACAAGTGCTTTTGGGGTTTTGGTAAATATAAACTGAATGGACCCAGGGGCCATAGCGTGCACTAGAGGCATCTCTCTCATGAGCATAGTACGGTGGGTAGACAAATTACTGTTGGGCAATTGATAGAAAAGCACATAGGTATGATGATACTTCATGGCATGATCAATTTATAGGCATTACGTCTGAGACAAGTAGATCGACATCCATGTGCATCTACTACTATTACTCCACCGCTTGACCGCTATCCAGCATGCATCTTAAGGTATTAAGTTCATAACAAATAGAGTAATGCTTGAAGCATGATGGCATATGCAGACAAAGCAATATCAAATAATATGTCCGAGCCCCATGTTTTTACCCCTAGTAGCAACAATACAAATATGTGCCTTTCAACTCCTCCTGTCACAGAGTAAGGACACTGCAAGATTTAATGTAGTACCAAGCACCTCTCCCACTGAAGATAATTCAATCTAATTGGCCAAAAGAGATAGATAGATAGATCAGAGAGAATAGAAGGCTATAAAATCACACATAATAAATCTCAAAAAAGACTCAATTACTTTCAATGAATAATCTGATCATAAACCCACAATTCATCTGATCCCAACAAACACACCGCAAGTATTACATGGAATAGATCTCATATGAGAATATGGTATTGAAGATCAAGAGAGAGAGAGAGAGAGAGAGAGAGAGAGAGAGAGAGAGAGAGATCTAGCTACTGCTATGGACTCATAGGTCCTGTGGGAACTACTCACGCATCATCATGGAGGCAGCAAGGATAATGTAGAAGGCCTTCATGGTCGATTCCCCCTCTGGCAGAGTACCACCGGAGGTCTCTAGATGGGTCGCAGAAGAACATAGGCTTGTGTCGGTGATAAATTTGTTTTGGGTCTCGCTATGGGAGTTTCTGGGATTTAGCAAATTTATAACGCTGACCTCTGGGCCCCACAAGCTCAGGTACTTCTAGGGTCTCTTCTGGTCCATAAAAGATCATCGTAAAGTTTCATCATGTTTGGACTTTGTTTGATATGTTTTTTCTGCAAAACAAAGAAACAAGCAAAAAAATAGGAACTGGCACTAGGCACTGAGTTAATAGGTTAGTTCCCAAAAATGGCATATAAAGCACACAAGATTGATAATATAGTACCATCAAACAAAAAAATTTATAGATATTGGACACGTATCCCCAAGATCCCCCTCCCCTTAGGGAAGCGGGGTCTGTCGCCACGGCGGCAGGGGAGCAGCGATGGGGGAGGGTTGGCGGCGGTCGGGTTTGGATCCCCTGGGTCACCACAGATGGGGCAATGCGGGGGAGGGGAAAATGTTTTTACAAAACTCGCATTAGTGATAAAGAACTCAAGTATTTATTACAAAAACTTATTAGCCCTCGAAGCAAGCACGACTCACATGCCCCTAGGGGGAGGTTGGTAGGAGTTACCCATCGCGCGCCCCCGATCCAATCACACGTGAATGTCATTTAAAAATATCTCATACTTATATTTTTATACTTATAACAATGCTTATCACTTTCATGAATGAGACTTCACAAACCTTAACAACAATATTCATATTCAACTCTAACCATTCATTCATATAATCACATATCATCACATCAATATTGCAAAACTATTGCAAAGAATCAAGTTTATCCAGTCCAATGATCTACACATTTCATGCAAGTTTTTATTATACCACTACTACATACCCATTATTTTGGGACCACTGCATAATTCATGCAAATTACAAATTACTATTCAACACTCTAAAAAGTAAAAGTGAAGCAAGATAGTCCTATCTTTTCTACAAAAGCATATCACCGTGATCAAACAAATATAAGTGAAGTACAAGAGCAAATGCCTCAACTCAAAAAGATACAAGTGAAGAACAAATGCATTCTATAAATATAGGATGAATGTGTGTCTCTCTTAATAGGTGTGATAAAGAAACAATTATTGTGCAAACAAGCAAACAAAACCAGACAAAAACAAAAGACGCTCTAGCCAAAACACAACTCATGTGAAGAATAAAAATATAGCTCCAACTAGGATTACCCATAGATTTGAAGACGAAAGAGGGGATGCCATCTGGGGCATCCACAAGCTTATATGCTTGAGTATTCCTTATATATTACCTAATTGTGGTGCCCTAGGCATCGCCGACCTTAGAGTCTTGCCGCTCCCTATTCTCCTTCCATCGTCATCTCACCCAAAACTTGAAAACTTCATTCACACAAAACATCACGGAACTCGTGAGATGGGTTAGTATGAAATTAAATCATTCACTCATGTACTATCAAAGCAAGATTCATAATCATTCCTAAATAACTTGTACTATATTCTATCATTTCCACAATTTGTAACCCCCAATATAATCCACGGAAACTCCAAAGCAAGCAAACTAAGAAAACAAAATAGAATCTGTCAAAAACAGAACAACACGTAAAGACGTAATTTAAAATTATACTTTTGAAACACTAAAAATTCTAAAAAATTAGGACAACGCAGATAGTTTCAGTTCTGTACTTTGTAATTTTTTTAACAATTGATCATGTCCCGGTAAGGAGAAAGGTTCGGAAGTTTCTGTTTCTACATAGAATCAAATCAACAAGTATTTGCATCACCCTAAAGGTCTTACTTGGCATAAAAAGCAAAATAAAACATACCAACACAATTAATACAATAGAAATAACCATGTTGAAACACAAAAACAGAAGGGAAAAATAAAAGATAACTATTGGGTTGCCTCCCCACAAGCTCTATTGTTTAATGCCCCTAGCTAGCCTTAATGCAATCTATCAAGTTTTATCCTTGTTTAGTTCCTTTAAGGCAATATCATCATAAATTTCCCTTAAGAGGTCCCTCATTTCAGTAGCAAATTTTCTAGCGAACAAGCTCAAGTAATTAAAAGGACTATACTTAGTAATTTTGACATTTATGAACATAAATTCTTGTGGTATTGAATCGTCCCCATGAAAGCCATCATACATAACAATCATTTCATCATCTACAGGAAGTCTAGAGATATATTTAAACCAATCTTCATAAAATCCACCCTCCATCCCTCTAACAACCCACTCAAATTTATCATTAGTGCTTTCAAACCAATTTTGGACCAAAACTGAGTGGGGACTCTTTTCCTAGCATTTTCTCCAGAGGCATGATAATTTTTAGATTTCATTCTACGCATAGCGTTTTGATCATGGAGGATTTCTTCTATAGGAGGGCATTCATGATCAATTTTATAAAAAGCAAAGATGTCCCTAGCTTCTTTTATTTTAAATTCAAACTCATCGTAAGGATAATGGTGGCTAGCTTTTTAGCTCTAGGGTCATCAATATTAGGGAGCTCAAGAAACAATCTTTGTAAATCAGGATGAATATGCATAAATTTTCTTTCAAGTTCAACCACAAGCATAACAATAGCATCCACATATTTATTAGTTTTCTTAAGAATAGTTTTCTCATCAAATGAAATGACTCTCGTACAAGTAAAGAACTCTTGAATAACACTTTTTCAATAACATTTCAACTTCCAGTGCAAAAAAATTGTTTTCCAAGTTAAAGAAGGTTCATTATCAAGGATAGGTATTTTAGGTGCTTCCTCATGAGTATTGCTAGGACTATCTTCACTACCACTTTCAGCAACAACTTCTTCAAGAGTAGACATAGTGACAACACAAGCAGAAATAGTAACACAAGACTTTTGGGGTATTTTGGAATATTTTTGGCAAACAAATAAGAAGATAAATAAAAAGACAAAAGGCAAAAGGAAACTAGATAAGAAATTAAAACATGCAAAAATAAGGTGTTTGTGCGAAGGTACCTGATTTGGTAGATAATGATTCCCGACAACGACACGAGAAAGTCTTCAGCTACTCACGTTGGATTTGTTGGATTTCCGCGAAGAGGAAGGGTGATGTAGCACAACAACAGAAAGTATTTCCCTCGGTTAAGAACCAATGTTTCTCGAACCAGTAGGAGTCACTAAGCTAACAACATTGGCAGTACCTACAGACAAACTAATAAATTGCTTGCACCCAACAAAGGCAAGGAGGTTGTCAATACCCTTGTTCTTGCTAGCTACAAGATTAAAAGAAAATAGTGATATGGCAAAGCGGCGAGAAAGTAAAGGAAAGTAAAAAAAAATTGTAGGAATTTTTGTATTGATGGAAAATAGGCTCGGGGCTATAGGTTCACTAGTGGTGTCTCTCGAAAGCATGTAGTGGCATGGTAGACAAATTATTGTTCGAAAATTGACAAAATAGCGCAAATTATAACTATGATCATTCATGGCATAATCTCACATAGGCATTACGTCTGTGACAAGTAGACCCTTAATCCAACTGCATCTACTACTATTACCCACTCCAAGACCACTATCCAGCATGCATCTGAAAGTATTAAGTTTACAAGAAACAAAGTAATGCAATAAGCAAGATGACATAGTATAGACAGAAAAAAACCCAGCAATAAGATTAAACCCGTCATTTTATCCTTAGTGGCAACAATACAATACATGTCTTCATCCATATTGTTACTGGATTAGAGCACCGCAAGATTGAACCCACTACTATGCACCACTCCCTCTGAAGAACTATTCATCTATCTTGGCCAGAGAAGACTCATAGTTCGGAAAGCACACATAGCTATTTAATTATGCAGCCAAGATAGTTCAAGGGATTCAAATAAATTCAATGGATAATTTGATCATAACCACAATTCATCATATGCCAACAAACACACCACAAGAATTACATTGGATGGATCTCCGAAGAGATCATTGCATTGAAGATCAAAAGTGATATATATATATATATATATATATATATATATATATATATATATATATATATATATATATATATATATATATATATATATATATATATATATATATATAGACACACACGGTAGCACTATTCTGTGCGTGCACGCATAATTGCTTAGCATGTGCTCCGGCCGGTGCTAATTAGGCGGGCAGGTCGCTAGGAGAAACGTGCTCTCCACCCCTAATTTTGTTGAGGGTAATGGTGCTTGCAAAAAAAGTAAGGCCTTTAATTTTATTACCATGCGATGGTCCGCTGTATCCCGATTTTGTGATCACTATTCATTGGCAGTAACGGGGATAGTAGATATGGTAATGTGCAAATATTGTTTACCAGACAATGAATAAGCGATGGTTTGAGCCCCTAAAGTAGTAAAATCTTGCTAAAATGTAGTAACAAATTACTACCCTCACTAATTGGCGGCAGTAAAAATGATGGAGCGTATGGTAATTGAATAATAATTACCAACAAAAAAATTAGAGATGCTTAGATCCTGGCGCATGGTAAATCTAGTAAAACCAGGCTAATATGTAGTAATGCATTACTACATGTGCTTGAATAATTGCAAAAATGAAAAATGAAGTGCTCTGGATATATATGGTGACAAAAATAAAATGATTACCGTCTTTTGTGCACTACTCCTTGATTCTCTAATCATAAAATAATCAAATGGTAATATTAGAATAAAATTCATTTACTTTGCAAAATAAATTAAAAATCATTACTTGAAGTAAATACTTCAAAATAGTTTCAATCTATAGTCCCAACATTGTAAGCATACATTAGTAGTCCATCTATTAATTGGTTTACCACATACTGAAATAGTTACAATCTATAGCTACCATTTATAGTGTAACCTACTAAAATAATACAACAATGCTAAAGAATTTGCATGAGAAATGAAGTTACGGTAATGGTGTTACCGCTCCGCATATGCTAAGCTTGCTAGTTACTTCGTATGTAGTAATTGCATTATGATTTGGTTTACTATTTTATAAAAACCTGGACACATATTTATTACTATGTTCCCTTTGCTAACTATGGTAAGTCATTACTGTCTATCATTTATTCATTACTATACAACCATGTGGTGGGAGGAGGGGTGGGGCATGATTTTGTTGATAAAATGTGTTTAAATTTTGCATGCATACCTACATTACTATTTTCCTATTTGTTTGCATGGCGTTATTGTTATGGGAAGTAATAATGGTTGTCTAATTAATACGTGTCATTATTTGTCCCTTCTTGATTGGAAATTGTAATTATTTATTTATCATAATTTTTCACATGATGGTAAATGCAAGATAAATTTGTTAGAAAAATAATATCCAACATTTTTAGCACGTACACCAACACGTACACATTTTGATCAAGTATAACGCCAACACGTATATATATTATCATTGGGTATAACACCAACACGTATATATTTTCATTGGGTATAACACCAACACGTATATATATTATCATTGGGTATAACACCAACACGTATATATTTTCATTGGGTATAACACCAACATCTGCATATTTGTATTAGGTATAATACTCGCTAACTGGTATCACGGTCTAATAAAATGTATATGTGGATTTCTCGGGTACATGTACCACTTATTAAAAGGTGTGAAATTTATGAGTATGTACAAATAAAATTTACATCGAGTTATATATATTTATGTGAATATTTTCATTGGGTATAACTCCAACGCGTACATATTCATGTGTATATTAACATCGGGTATGTATATTCATGTGTATATTCACATTAAGGTATCTATATGTATGTGTATATTTCCATTGAATATAACACCAACACGTACTTATTAAAATTTATGACATTTATGTGTATATTTTTATTGAGTATAAAACAACACGTACATATTTTCATTAGGTATAATACCCATTAACTGGTGTCATGGTCAAATAACATGTACACGTGGTTATCTCTTTGTTACATGTACGTGTATACGCACCCAGGTATAACATGTACACGTGGTTATCTCTTTGTTACATGTACGTGTATACGCACCCAGGTATGAGTGTTCAGATTATTTTTGTTTTGGAAAAAAATCATTGACTATTTAGGTTACTAGTGCATGCAAAAGAAATGGAAAGCCATTAATTATCAATTGTATGCCATGCACTAATGAATATGAGTTACCATAACAGCCCTAGGTACCCAGGCACCTAGGTGTATATATATGGTAGCATTATTCTGATCCTGGATCAGAATAACTATTTGGATCACAACAGGTCCTTAATAGAGCGATTGGGTTGTTCCCGAACTGCGCAACCCGCTGCAGAAAAAAAAGGACCCCACCCCACCAACCTCCCCCGATCCCGTACAATCCATTACGACGGCGCCTCCCTAAACTGGATCCGGCGCCTCCCGCCGCCGTCTCCCCGGCCCCAGCGCGCCTCTCCTCCCGCCGCCTCCTGCATCTCACCGCCCCCGCTCCTTCACCCTACAACGCGTCGCCACCATGCATCTCGCCTCCCTGGATCTCGCCGTCGCGTGTCTCCTCCGCCACGACCGCGGGCTTCCTCCCCCACGGCCAACGTTCCTCCTCCCCAACGGCCACCGCCTGCCACCACCACCATTTCTTTCTTTCGATGCTCTACCTTTTCATCTGCATCTTCTTCTTCTTGCTTGGATTGGGCTTAGAAACACGGGCATGAGCTCGACCGCCGCGCAGTTGAATCGGTGCGCACTCCTCTCACTGCTTCCTCATCTTCATTTCTTAATTTCTTGCTAACAAAAAACATTTTTCTTGTTCGGTAGGTTATATTGTCTCGTCTGTGACACCGAGCAGTCGGTTAGCATCTGACGGCGATTCCCTTTCTTCTTTCTTGTGTTGCTACTAGTTTCAGAGTTGAGTTTGGGTATAACAGATTGATTGGTTGGTGATCATCAGGTGGCGCAAGTGTGCAGCAACTGCGGTGTGTGCATGGAGGAGTTCTTCTGCCGGGCATGCAAATTCTTCGACGACGATGTGAGATTTGAGATCCCTGTCCCTGTGCCTGTGCTGGATTTGGATTTGGTGGTGATTGGATTGTTGTTGATGGGATCTTGCTGCTGCTGTGCAGGTTGACAAGGAGCAATACCACTGCAAAGACTGCGGCATCTGCAGGTAGGTACTCCTACCTATCATATCTTCACAACCGATGCTTAATTGGGAGACTCAGAGCATAAGAAACCATGCCAAATTATGCAAGATTGTAGTAAAAAATTCACAAATGAGTTTCCACTTTCAGTTGTTTTACTTTGACATATCGCCCTGAATGCATCAAAGTTGCCGAGCTGACTAACTGAAACTGTGATACATGCATATCTTCCAACAGAGTTGGAGCCAAGGACAAGTTCTTCCACTGCCACAAGTGCCGTAAGCAAGCACGATCCTTCCACAACACAGTCCGAATTTTGATGATTCCAACCATGTATCTCAATCCGTCGTGTGCCTCCTCCTCCCAGGTCACTCCCATTGGGTCGGGATAGGATCCTCATGCAGACTACACCCAGCAGTCACCGTGGACTGCTCCGCATCATCACCGTGAAGAGCTTCTGAAGCTTTCCTACATGTTGATGTATCCCGCATGCACATCTTCAACCTCGTTCATGTATCTTCTGTGTTTAGGAAAAGTGCTCAATGAAATTTATATTCCGAGAAGTTCATATATTATTGTGTGGAAAGGTCATGTATTAGAATTACCTAGTAAGTGAAAAAATTGCAGTGTGTTCATCTTCTTTCAGTCCGTGTTCATATGTGTTCAGTACGTGTTCTGTTTGTTTCCGCAACTCTTATGTGAAATGGCTCTACGCTAAGCACCTCCGCAGGGTTGTGGCCTGCTGCCGCTGGGTGAGTTCGTGTCCTAGCGATGTGTGCATGTGCTGATGGTGTGAGTGCGTGATGTATGTCTGTGCACACGAAATGGAAAAGTTTCAGATCTTGTAGCCTGCTCGTGTGCACTACAAGTGTTTGTGTTTATGCCCCAAGGAAGAAAACATGTTATTTTTAACCGAGAACATAATTTAAAACACACACTTGGGCAACCAAAGCTATCTATGTTTTTCTATCACGAAATAAATCATGCCAAGGCAAATTCAAAACTTCATATATGGATTAAAGATTTTGCATGGGGTTCTAGTTTGTTTGTTTGTTGATTCAAAACTTCATGAAATTCGATGTCTGTAAAAAGGATTTTGAGCAAAATGATTTCCCCCATTCAAAAAAATATAGAATATCAAATTAAAATAACAGTGTAATTCAAAGTTAAAAGAACTAAAATTTCGCTTTTTTTTTAAAGATCCTAGATGTTCAATTTAGAAAAAACAATCATTTGATTTTCGTCGTTTCAAAAAAACCCGAGAAGTTCAGTTTAAGGAACCTAAGAAGTGCGAATTTAAAAACTCAAATTCTCCTTGGTGCTAAATAAATAAAAATTGAGAAGTTCAAATTAAAAAACAGAGAAGTTTGACATATATAAAACGCTCATATTTTTCTTGTTACTAAAGAATAAAATGAAGAACTTCAAATTAAAAAAAGGAACAACTAAAAAAGTTTACAAAGTGCTGATGTTTATTGAAAAATCTAGGATTTTCATAGATATCCGTTTTTGTTGAATTTTCAACGATGAAGTTCGAATTGAGAAGGTAGTCAAATTGGATGTTTATTTAAAAATCGAAAACAATTCTTTACTCAAAAATATAAAAAGGTGAAGTTCATATTGAAATAACAGAGAAGTTCAGAGATTATTAAAACCCAAGATTTACCTGTTCGAAAAATAAAAACACAACGCCATTTTTTGCACTTTTGAAAACAACTCATAAACGAAAAAAATGGTTGCTAGAAGTTCAAGTGCTCGGCGAGGAAAAGTTTAAAAAAATCTTGTGAGAGAGGTTTACCGTGTATTTAGATGTCCAAAATACATAAATAGTATGTTGTTTTTTGTGCTTTAAAATAATTCTCGAACGAGAGAGAAGTTCAAAGTGATAACAAACAGAAGTTCACGTACTACATGATGTGTATTTCATATAAGAAAAATACAAATAAAGTGAAACAGAGTGAAGTTCAAACAGACATGCCCCAGAAGTTCAACTACTTCACGCAGTGCAAAAAACAACACGTCAAAAATAGAGTGAGGTTCAAACAAACATGCTGATACGTCTCCGTCGTATCTATAATTTTTTATTGTTCCATGCCAATATTATTCCACTTTCATATACTTTTTTGGCAACTTTTTATACTATTTTTGGGACTAACATATTGATCCAGTGCCCAGTGCCAGTTCCTGTTTGTTGCATGTTTTATGTTTCGCAGAATATCCATATCAAATGGAATCCAAACGGGATAAAAACGGACGGAGCTTATTTTTGGAATATTTGGAAATTCTGGAAGAAAAATCCACGCGAGACAGTGCCCGAGGTGGCCACGAGGTAGGGGCGCGCCTGCCCCCCTGGGCGCGCCCCCCACCCTCGTGGGCCACCTGTAAGGCGGTTGATGCCCTTCTTCGGCCGCAAGAAAGCTATTTTTTGATAAAAATCATGGCGAAGGTTTCAGGCCAATTGGAGTTACGGATCTCCATATATATACGAAACGGTGAAAGGGCACCAGAACAGAACACAGAAACAAAGAGAAACAGAGAGACAGATCCAATCTCGAAGGGGCTCTCGCCCCTCCCACGCCATGGAGGCCAAGGAACAGAGGGGAAGCCCTTCTCCCATCTTGGGAGGAGGTCAAGGAAGAAGAAGACGAAAGGGCCCCCTCTCCCCTTCTCTTCCGGTGGCGCCGGAACGCCGCTGTGGCCATCATCATCACCGCAATCTTCACCAACAACTTCACCGCCATCATCACCAACTCTTCCCCCCTCTATGCAGCGGTGTAACCTCTCTCTTACCCATTGTAATCTCTACTTAAACATGGTGCTCAACGCTATATATTATTTCCCAATGATGTATGGCTATCCTATGATGTTTGAGTAGATCCGTTTTGTCCTATGGGCTATTTTGATGATCAAGATTGGTTTGAGTTGCATGTTTTATTATTGGTGTTGTCCTATGGTGCTCTCTGTGTCGCGCAAGCATGAGGGATTCCCGCTGTAGGCTTTGCAATATGTTCATGATTTGCTTATGGTGGGTGGCGTGAGTGACAGAAGCACAGACCCGAGTAAGTAGGTTGTTTGCGTATGGGATACAAGGGACTTGATACTTTAATGCTATGGTTGGGTTTTACCTTAATGAATCTTTAGTGGTTGCGGATGCTTGCTAGAGTTCCAATCATAAGTGCATATGATCCAAGTAGAGAAAGTATGTTAGCTTATGCCTCCCCCTCAAATAAAATTGCAATAATGATTACCGGTTTAGTTATCGATTGCCTAGGGACAAATAACTTTCTCGTGACAACAAGCTCTTTACTAAAACTAATTTATTTGTGTCTTTATCTAAACAGCCCCTAGTTTTTATTTACGCTCTCTTTATTTTCTTGCAAGCCTATCCAACAACACCTATAAAGTACTTCTAGTTTCATAATTGTTCTAGGTAAAGCGAACATTAAGCGTGCGTAGAGTTGTATCGGTGGTCGATAGAACTTGAGGGAATATTTGTTCTACCTTTAGCTCCTCGTTGGGTTCGACACTCTTACTTATCGAAAGAGGCTACAATTGATCCCCTATACTTGTGGGTTATCAATACCTTTTTCTGGCGCCGTTGCCGGGGAGCAATAGCGTGGGGTGAATATTCTCGTGTGTGCTTGTTTGCTTTATCACTAAGTAATTTTTATTTGCTGTTCTTAGTTGTTCTTTATCTTTAGTTATGGATATGGAACACGAAATACCAAAAAAAATAGGTGTACTTGCTACCCATGAGGAGGGGAACCTCCTAAAACCCTCGATGCTCGTTATGTGACAGATATTATTTACTACTTTAATAATCCTGAGAAAACCCCATTCGATTATGTATTGGGAGTAACGTTGGATCAACGTGAATACTTTAGGGATTATCGCTTAACACAAAAAGGGAAACTATTATGGGATCAAATTCATATATTGAAGTGGTATGCTTGGCAACTATGCATGAGTTATGATTACACTTGTTGCTCTAGGATGAAGGCTCCACACCTTCCCTTTTCACGCAAAGTTAATGATAATAAAACCTTAGCTTCTTATGCTAATGGTATATATGATTACTATGATGTGGAACGAATAGAAGAATTTGTTGCTTTTATGGGTGCTTATGAAATTGAATCTATGTGTAAAGATTTTGAAGATTTTGATGATGTTGTTTATAGATCTGAAAATTTAGCTATCCTCAAATATTGCTATGAGAATTATGAATACAATTCCGATATTAATGCACTTATTGAGAAAGTCTCCACTGTCCAAGAAGAGACTAATATTTTGCAGGATCTATGGAAGAAGAAATTGATGAAACTGTGAGCTCATTGGATGAAAAAGATGAGGAGGAGAGCGAAGAACAAAAGGAGGAAGAGCGGATTGATCACCCGTGCCCACCTTCTAATGAGAATAACTCTTCAACTCATACATTGTTTAATTCCCCTTCGTACTTACCGAAGGATGATTGCTATGATGACTGTTATGATCCCGTTGATTCTCTTGAAATATCCCTTTTTTATGAAGCTTGCTATGCTTGTGGCCAAGATGCCAATATGAATTATGCTTATGGAGATGAACTTGCTATAGTTCCTTATTTTAAACATGAAATTGTTGCTATTGCACCCACACATGATAGTCCTATTATCTTTTTGAATTCTACAAACTACACTATATCGGAGAAGTTTGCACTTATTAAGGATTATATTGATGGGTTGCCTTTTATCGTTGCACATGATGATTTTGGTAGATATAATATGCATGTGCTTGCTGCTCCTACTTGCAATTATTATGAGAGAGGAACTATATCTCCACCTCTCTATGTTCCCAACACGATAAAATTGCAAGAAACTATTTATACTATGCATTGACCTTTACTAGGTGTGCATGAATTGTTCTTTTATGACATGCCGATGCATAGGAAGAGAGTTAGACTTCGTCATTACATGATATATGTTGCTTTGTGCTCACTACTAAATTACAAATCATTGCTAATTAAAATTGGCTTTGATATACCTTGGGATCCGGGTGGATTGATTACTTGAGCACGATATGCCTAGCTTAATGGCTTTAAAGAAAGCGTTGCCAGGGAGACAACCCGGAAGTTTTAGAGAGTCATTTATTTCTGTTGAGTTCTTTCTTATAGTTTAAAAATAACAAAAATAAAGAGGGGAACCCAAAACTTTTTCAAAAAGAAAAGCGAAAGTGAGAAAGACAAGCATTGTTGAAGTGGGAGCTAGCCTTGAACTTTGTTCATGCTCACGGCAACTTTGTGAATCTTGATTACAGAAACTTTTCAACAAAAATAATTATCCCCTTGTACAATTCCATTGTATTATAAAAATAATGTTCCAAGGTTTTCCTTTAGGATGTTTACAATACTTGTTGGTTTGTGCGGTGTAGGACAGAAACTTTGGCTGTAGTGCGCGATTTTACATTTTTAACTAGAACGTCAAATGGTTCTGATTATTTTTTGCACTGTATTTCTGTACAAATTGTTTATTTTTCCTAATTTTGGCAGAATTTTTCAAGTATCAGAAGTATGGTGAATGTTCAGATTGCTACAGATTATTATGTTTTAGACAGATTCTGTTTTTGATGCATAGTTTGCTTGTTTTAATGAAACTATCAATTCATATCAGTGGATTAAGCCATTAAAAAGTTATATTACAGTATACATAATGCAAAAACAAAATATGAATTGTTTGCAACAGCACTTAGAGTAGTGATTTGCTTTATTATACTAACGGGTCTTATCGAGTTTTCTGTTGAAGTTTTGTGTCGATGAAGTGTTCGATGATCGAGAAAGTCTCGATGTGAGAAGAAGGAAGAGAGGAAAGAGCTCAAGCTTGGGGATGCCCGAGGCACCCCAAGTAAATATTCAAGGATAATCAAGCGTCTAAGCTTGGGGATGCCCCGTAAGGCATCCTCTCTTTCTTCAACAAGTATCGGTATGTTTACAGATTCGTTTCGTTCATGTGATATGTGCAAATCTTGGAGCGTCTTTTGCATTTAGTTTTCATTTTTCTTTTATGCACCATGCTGGTATGAGATGGTCCTTGGTTGATTTATAGAATGCTCTTTGCACTTCACTTAAATCTTTTGAGCATGGCTTTATCGAATGCTTCATGTGCTTCACTTATATCATTTGAAGTTTAGATTGCTTGTTTCTCTTTACATAGACAACCGCCATTTGTAGAATGCTCTTTTGCTTCACTTATATTTGTTAGAGCGTGGTCATATCTTTTGTAGAAAGAATTAAAACTCTCTTGCTTCACTTATATCTATTTAGAGAGATGACAGGAACTGGTCATTCACATGGTTAGTCATAAAATCCTACATAAAACTTGTAGATCACTGAATAAGATGTGTTTGATTCCTTTCAATAGTTTTGTGATATAAAGATGGTGATATTAGAGTCATGCTAGTGGGTAGTTGTGGATTGAGAAATACTTGTGTTGAGGTTTGCAAGTCCCGTAGCATGCACGTATGGTGAACCGTTATGTAACGAAGTCGGAGCATGAGGTGTTTATTGATTGTCTTCCTTATGAGTGGCGGTCGGGGACGAGCGATGGTCTTTTCCTACCAATCTATCCCCCTAGGAGCATGTGCGTAGTACTTTGTTTTGATGACTAATAGATTTTTGCAATAAGTATGTGAGTACTTTATGACTAATGTTGAGTCCATGGATTATACGCACTCTCACCCTTCCATCATTGCTAGCCTCTTCGGTACCGTGCATTACCCTTTCTCACCTCGAGAGTTGGTGCAAACTTCGCCGGTGCATCCAAACCCCGTGATACGATACGCTCTATCACACATAAACCTCCTTATATCTTCCTCAAAACAGCCACCATACCTACCTATCATGGCATTTCCATAGCCATTCCGAGATATATTACCATGCAACTTCCATCATCATCATCATATACATGACTTGAGAATTTATTGTCATATTGCTTTGCATGATCGTAAGATAGCTAGCATGATGTTTTCATGGCTTGTCCATTTTTTTATGTCATTGCTATGCTAGATCATTGCACATCCCGGTACATCGCCGGAGGCATTCATATAGAGTCATATCTTTGTTCTAGATATCGAGTTGTAATATTGAGTTGTAAGTAAATAAAAGTGTGATGATCATCATTATTAGAGCATTGCCCCAGTGAGGAAAGGATGATGGAGACTATGATTCCCCCACAAGTCGGGATGAGACTCCGAACGAAAAAAAAGAGAATGCCCAAAAAAAGAAAAAAAGAAAAAAATGAGAGAAAAAGAGAGAAGGGGCAATGTTACTATCCTTTTACCACACTTGTGCTTCAAAGTAGCACCATGTTCTTCATATAGAGAGTCTCTTGAGTTATCACTTTCATATACTAGTGGGAATTTTCATTATAGAACTTGGCTTGTATGTTACAATGATGGGCTTCCTCAAATGCCCTAGGTCTTCATGAGCAAGCAAGTTGGATGCACACCCACTTAGTTCCAGTTTGAGCTTTCATATACTTATAGCTCTAGTGCATCCGTTGCATGGCAATCCCTACTCCTCACATTGACATCAATTGATGGGCTTCTCCATAGCCTGTTGATTAATTAGCCGCGTCGATGTGGGACTTTCTCCTTTTTTGTCTTCTCCACATAACCCCCATCATCATATTATATTCCACCTATAGTGCTATGTCCATGGCTCACGCTCATGTATTGCGTGAAAGTTGAAAAGGCTTGAGAAACATCAAAAGTATGAAACAATTGCTTGGCTTGTCATCGGGGTTGTGCATGATGTGAATATTTTGTGTGGTGAAGATGGGGCATAGCCAGACTATAAGATTTTGTAGTGATGAGCTTTCTTTGGCTATGTTATTTCAATAAGACATAATTGCTTGGTTGGTATGCTTTAAGTATTATTGTTTTTATGTCAAAGGATAGATAATTGCTTTGAATCACTCGTGTCTTAGTATTCGTGCCATGATTAGACATATGATCAAGATTATGCTAGGTAGCATTCCACATCAAAATTATCTTTTTTATCATTTACCTACTCGAGGACGAGCAGGAATTAAGCTTGGGGATGCTGATACGTCTCCGTCGTATCTATAATTTTTTATTGTTCCATGCCAATATTATTCCACTTTCATATACTTTTTGGCAACTTTTTATACTATTTTTGGGACTAACATATTGATCCAAAGGCCCATGCAGGCAGTTCTGTTTGTTGCATGTTTTATGTTTCGCAGAATATCCATATCAAACAGAATCCAAATGGGATAAAAATGGACGGAGCTTATTTTTGGAATACTTGGAAAATTCTGGAAGAAAAATCCACATGAGACAGTGCCCGAGGTGGCCACGAGGTAGGGGGGCGCGCCTGCCCCCCTGGGCGCGCCCCCCACCCTCGTGGGCCACCCGTAAGGCGGTTGATGCCCTTCTTCGGCAGCAAGAAAGCTATTTTTTGGTAAAAAATCACGGCGAAGGTTTCAGGACAATCGGAGTTACGGATCTCCATATATATACGAAACGGTGAAAGGGTACCAGAACAGAACGCGGAAACAGAGAGAAACAGAGAGACAGATCCAATCTCGGAGGGGCTCTCGCCCCTCCCACGCCATGGAGGCCAAGGACCAGAGGGGAAACCCTTCTCCCATCTAGGGAGGAGGTCAAGGAAGAAGAAGACAAAGGGGCCCCCTCTCTCCTTCTCTTCCGGTGGCGCCGGAACGCCGTCGTGGCCATCATCATCACCGCAATCTCCACCAACAACTTCACCGCCATCATCACCAACTCTTCCCCCCTCTATGCAGCGATGTAACCTCTCTCTTACCCGCTGTAATCTCTACTTAAACATGGTGCTCAACGCTATATATTATTTCCCAATGATGTATGGCTATCCTATGATGTTTGAGTAGATCCATTTTGTCCTATGGGCTATTTTGATGATCAAGATTGGTTTGAGTTGCATGTTTTATTATTGGTGCTGTCCTATGGTGTTCTCCGTGTCGCGCAAGCGTGAGGGATTCCCGCTGTAGGGTTTGCAATATGTTCATGATTTGCTTATGGTGGGTGGCGTGAGTGATAGAAGCACAGACTCGAGTAAGTAGGTTGTTTGCGTATGGGATAAAGGGGATTTGATACTTTAATGCTATGGTTGGGTTTTACCTTAATGAATCTTTAGTAGTTGCGGATGCTTGCTAGAGTTCCAATCATAAGTGCATATGATCCAAGTAGAGAAAGTATGTTAGCTTATGCCTCTCCCTCAAATAAAATTGCAATAATGATTACCGGTTTAGTTATCGATTGACTAGGGACAAATAAATTTCTCGTGACAACAAGCTCTTTACTAAAACTAATTTAGTTGTGTCTTTATCTAAACAGCCCCTAGTTTTATTTTCGCTCTCTTTATTTTCTTGCAAGCCTATCCAACAACACCTATAAAGTACTTCTAGTTTCATACTTGTTCTAGGTAAAGCGAACATTAAGTGTGCGTAGAGTTGTATCGGTGGTCGACAGAACTTGAGGGAATATTTGTTCTACCTTTAGCTCCTCGTTGGGTTCGAGAATCTTACTTATCGAAAGAGGCTACAATTAATCCCCTATACTTGTGGGTTATCACATGCCCGAGAAGTTCAACTACTTCACGCAGTGCGTTGCCATTCGCAATGAAGGCAGAAATCATGATCTCGTCATTTATCTAATTTACTTCAAAACGAAAGGATTATTATTTGTGTAAATTCAAGTCCTTGGTCGGAGAAAGTTAAAAAAATATTGTGAGAGAGGTTTGTACAGAAAGAATATCATTTGTGTAACACTGACGAAATGGATGAGAAAATTACAAACGAAAATACGTCACAGAAGTTCAACGTGAAAACAACACGAAGTTCGGCTACTATAGTGAATGAATTTGAGATGAAAAACTTTTAAAATTGTCGCGAGTATGAAAAAACGATCAACACGGGAAAGTTGCATGTTTACAGCAGCTTTCCATCGTTATATCACTTGCTCAATTCCGCTGAGTGGATGGAGAGCTACGAGCAGTTGATGGAGATCTACGAGCAAAAAAACACGTGAAAAACAGAGTGAAGTTCAAGTAGACATGCCAAGAAGTTCAGGTTCTTCACGTGGTGCATTTTCGAAGAATCTGTTTCGCGATAAAGGCATAACGAATGATCTCGCCATTTTCAAAATTACTTGAAAATGGCTAGAAATCATAGAAAACCATCAACATGAAAAAGTTTCACATTTTCCTTAGATTTTCAATGGTATATTATTTGCCCCATTCCGATAAAGTTTGTAGAAATTACGGCAAAAATACGTTTTTAGCCATTTTTTAAATTGAATTAAAACAGTAAGGAATTGGGAGAAACAATATATACCAAAAAGTTTCGCATTTCCTCAAGCTTTCCAACGCCGTATCATGTGCTGCATTTGGACGTAGGGTTAAAAAATAGATCAAAAATACAAACTCGGTGGAACTTGTACCGTTTTCTAAATTACTCTTAAACCGTTCAAAATTAGAAAAAACTTCTATATGACAAAGTAGCGCATTTTCATAAGCTTTCCAACATCATATCATTTGCTTCAATTGGATTAGCCGTTTAGAAATGACATCGAAAATACGAACTCGGCTGTTCGGTTTGCGAAATTTTACAATTTTCCAAATTACTTTTTAACCGTAGGGAATTAGAGAAAACTTTCAACATGTGGAAGGAGCGGTTTTGCAGCAGCTTTCCAATGCCATATTATATGCCTCATTTTGATAAATGGTTTCGAAATGCGATCGAAAATACGATTCACGTTTTTTGTATGAAGAAAAAATAGTTTTCAAAACTGCTCTTAAACCGCTTACATTTTGCCAAAAATTTAACTTGGCTGATGATACTGGTGTCCATAGCTTTCCAACGGTATATCGCAAGCCCCATTTGGGAAATGTTGGCGGAAGTTCAACCTAACACTAGGAGAAGTTCAGGTCGAACAACTCGAGCAGTAAAATTGCAAAAAATGCAATTTCATCACGACCCGAGAGCAAAATCTGCCAACGAACGAGATTCCTATTAAAAACCGGTATTTAGTTGCTAAAAAAGTTTCTAGATTACACTAACATCATATAGAACACGACTAACAAGAATAATTCGCGGGGGAAGCCACGGTTGCGAAGATAGCCCGAAGGTCGGGTTCGTACAGAGGGAAATTCAGACGCTTTACTCAGGAAATTCAGGTTGTGATCAAAATATTATTCTGATCCCGTGATTAGAATAGTGTTTATATATATATATATATATATATATATATATATATATATATATATATATATATATATATATATGTATATATATATATATGTGTGTATATATATATATATAGAGAGAGAGAGAGATCTAGCTACTCTAGCTACTATATGGACCCGTAGGTTCTAAAAGAACTGCTCACACATCATCATGGAGACAACAAGGTTGATGAAGCTGGCCTCGCCAGTGATTCCCCTCTCGGGCAGAGTGCCAGAATAGGGCTCCAGATGGGATTGCATCGGAACAGAGGCTTGCAACGGTGACAAAATTGTTTCGGGTCTCGCTCCGAGGGTTTTGGAATATATGTGAATTTTAGGCCAGATATTAGGGCAAACAGAGCAGCAGGGGGCCACAAGCCTGCCCGGCGCGCCCTACCTCCCAGGGCGCATCCCCGGGCTTGTGGGAACCTCATCGGTCTTCTGGTCTATTCCCAAAGCTTCTAGGGTCTCTTATGTTCCAGAAAACATTATCGAAAAGTTTCATCGTGTTTGGACCTTCGTAGGAATTGATTTTCTATAAAACTGGAAACAAGTAGAAAACATCAACTGGCACTGGGCATTGGATTAATATGTTATTCCAGAAAAATAATATAAAATGATGGACAAAGTATGTAAGAATGGTATTATAATAGCATTTAACAATAAAAATATATATATACGTTTGAGACGTATCAATCGGCACGTAGGCAAACCATCAACTGGCGGATGCCCTCAACCTTCCGCTTGTCCTTGACGGACTCATAGATCACATGGTTCTCATCGAGGAGTTGCGGGTTCCCTTGAATGTGTATCTCCAAGTATGCCTCACTTGCACACTTGGACGCGACCTGCACCACGTTACCCGCCGCATCCTCGTCCATGGAGTCGACCCTAACGGGAGTGGCTTCGTAGGGCGACGCTATGACCACGAGCTCGGTGCCAACACCCTTCGGTGCATAAACAAAAAAATGTGTCACGAACATAATATGACATAAATGTCAAGCGACAATGAATAATTTTTTTGCGATGGAAAAACGACTTTCAGCCCGTCGAGGCTCTGTTCATAACATAAGCTCAATGTTCAAGTCAAACAATCTGAATTTCTGCCACACATGGATTTTGCCGCGATAAAAAAAGAGACTTGTCAGGCTTCAGGTTCTTCACAACCATGCTCTCGAATTCCCTGAGGTAAATGAAGGGAAACCAAGGTATGCACAGAAAAAGTTTTGACGCCAAGGGAAGAATGGGGCCCGCACCCACTTCACAACCGGATGTGTTCCCTCTATAAAGTTAGATCCTTCCTCGGGTACAATATTAAGTTTTACAGCCAAAATAACATAATAGCATTATTATTTCACATAGTAGCGTAGTAGGGTATCTAATACTCCCTCCATCCCATAATATAAGAGCGTTTTTATTAGTAAAAATGCTTTTATATTATAGGACAGAGAGAGTAACAATTAAGTTTTACAATCAAAATAACAAGTTTATGCATACTAGGGTATCCACAGGTTAAGTCACATAGTAGCATACTACGATAACATACTGACCCTTCGAGGGGTGCTGACCCGCTGGGTGCTGGGGGTGAGGCTGGTGGCTTCACTCCGAGAGGGGCTACTGGGGAGGAGGTCATCGCCTTTGGAGGGATCCCGGACCCGGTCTCTGCAGGGCGACGGATGAGTTGGCGCCTCCAGGAGCACCCGGAGATTGATGACATGCAGCATCGGTGCGCCATGAGGGCGGCCAAGCTTTGTGACATTGAGGTCACTACTGGTATGTCGGTCAACATTTCTAATTCTATCATGCATTTTTCTAATAATGAGATTATTAATAATGCACATCAATTAGGAGTTTCACTAGGTAGTAATGATAGTGAAATCTCCAGTTAATGATCTCCTAGATTTGGAAGCGGAACGCGCTTTAGAAACGATTCGAAACTTAGCAGCGGTAAAACCCATGAATGATGCAGATATTGATGCGTTGGGGTCAGAGTGCTTGATAATTTTTGTGCGGATCTTGCACCATCCATTCCTGAGGCAGAGGAAGAGGATGACACCTTAGAGGATGCTGTAGTTCGATCCACTGAGCCCGGTTGTGAGGACCGGGTGGAGGATCAAAGTAAACCCAAACGCAAGTGGAAGCGGAAGATTTACGCTGCTTCAGCGGTACGTAGGAGTGCTAGGATCTGTACTACTAAAAATTCCATGATGAAATATGAAAGGAAACTTTTGGAATAGCACAGGTCTGAAAGACTTGGCTAAAAGAAGGTTTCTTGCAGATGCGTCTATCGAGCATAGATTGGATTTTATTGCTCTCTCGGAAACTGGTAGAGATAATTTTGCGCCCCAGTTTCTCAATACTTTGTCCGAAGGTGTTGATTTTGATTGGCACTGCCTGCCTCGGTGAGGAAGATCGGGTGGGATCTTACTTGGAGTGAGATGCGATTCGCTGGAAGTCCGAAGTGTAGTGATGGGAGACTTCGCGGTTAAGTTTCGGGTTAGGTCAAAAGCTGATGGGTTTAACTGGGCTCTGGTGGCAGTTTATGGTGCCGCGTAGCCCGAGCTTAAACCAGAGTTTTTGGCGGATATTGTTCGAATTTTCGGATCTGAGCAGCTCCCAATTTTGGTTGGGGGTGACTTCAATATCATTAGGAGGAGAGAGGAAAAGAATAATGACAATTTTGACGGCAGATGGTCGTTTATGTTTAATACCATTATTGAAAGCTTGGATCTGAGAGAGATAGAGCTTTTCGGTAGAAAATTTACTTGGGCTAATGCTTTGCCAAACCCGGCGTTTGAGAAGCTGGATCGAGTCCTAGTGAGCATCGAGTGGGAACAGAAATTCCCTTTGGTGACGGTCCAGGCTCTCTTGCGTGGAATTTCTGATCACACGCCTTTATTTGTGGACTCGGGAGAGCCAAACCACATGGGAAACAAAAATTCCTTTTCATTCGAGCTGGCATGGTTTGAACATGAAGGCTTCCTGGATCTGATAGCCAGGGAATGGGCTAAGGATGCAGAGGTAGGACTTTGGTTCAGCGCTGGCAGAATAAGATCAGGCATTTGAGAAGTTTCTTACGTGGGTGGGCTAAGCATCGTAGTGGGATTTATAAGATCGAAAAGGAGAGGCTCCTTACACTTATTCAGTCCCTAGATTTAAAAGCCGAGTCCACAATTTTGCAAGCCTCGGAGCTTCATGCTAAACTAGAAGCGGAGGTGAGGTTGAAAGAGCTTCTCCGTGAAGAGGAATTAAAGTGGGCGTTGCGGGCTAAGGTTCGCAAAGTTGTCCAGGGGACGCGAACACTCAATTTTTTTCACTTGATCGCTAATGGCAAGCACAGAAAGAAGAGAATCTTTCAGCTTGAACAAGATGAAGGAACCGTTCTAGGATAGGATAACCTAAAATTATACATAACCGAGTACTATAAGCAGTTGTTTGGGCCTCCGGAGGATAGTTGTGTGTCCCTGGATGAGTCCAGGATTGAGGATGTGCCTCAACTCACTGCTGATGATAACGATATTTTGGTTGCCCTGTTCTCGAAGAAAGAGGTGTTTGAAGCTATTGCGCAGATGAAAAACAATAAGGCTCCAGGGCTGGATGGATTTCCGACGGAGTTCTATAAAAAGTGTTGGCATATTATTAAAGGGGATTTGTTACCAATGTTCCATGATCTATTCTCTGGACAGCTTCAGTTATTTCACTTGAATTTTGGAACAATAACACTGCTTCCTAAGAAAACGGAGGTTGTGAGAATTGAGCAGTTCAGGCCGATCTGCCTCCTCAATGTTAGTTTCAAAAAAATTACCAAAGTTGGGACTAATAAGCTCACACAGATTGCACATTCTGTGGTGCAGCATTCCCAAACTGCTTTCATGCCAGACAGAAACATCCTAGAAGGGGTGGTGGTCCTTCATGAAACGCTCCACGAAATTCACACGAAAAAAATTAGATGGAGTTGTTTTTAAGGTGGATTTTGAGAAAGCGTATGATAAAGTCAAATGGCCATTCCTTCAACAGGCCTTGCGTATAAAAGGTTTTGATGAAGCCTGGCGACGCCAGGTAGAATCATTCACGCAGAAAGGGAGTGTTGGAATTAAAGTGAATGACAACATAGGTCATTATTTCCAGACACATAAGGGCCTGAGACAAGGGGATCCGATGTCTCCTATCCTGTTCAACATTGTAGTTGATATGTTGGCAATTATGATAGGAAGGGCTAAGGAGGCTGGTCAGGTGGGTGGCTTGGTACCTCATCTAGTTGATGGTGGTGTGTCTATCCTACAGTACGCCGATGATATGATCATCTTTATGGAGCATGACTTGGCAAAGGCGAGAGATATGAAGTTGTTGTTATGCTTATTTGAACAATTGACCGGGTTAAAGATTAACTTTCAGAAAAGCGAATTGTTCTGCTTTCGTAGAGCTAATGACGAACAAGAGGCTTATAGGCAATTGTTTGGGTGCGAATTGGGGACTTTACCTTTTACGTACTTAGGTATACTAATCCACCATCGTAAGCTGACAAACAGAGAATGGAAGTGTATCGAGGACCGCTTTGAAAAGAAACTGAGTTGCTGGAAGGGCAAGCTCATGTCATACGGAGGCCGATTAATTCTGATAAACTCGGTTTTCACGAGTATGCCTATGTTTCTTTGGTCGTTCTTCGAAGTCCCAGTTGGAGTTAGAAAAAGACTAGACTTTTATCGATCACGATTCTTCTGGCAGAGCGATGAACTAAAAAGAAAGTACAGACTCGCCAAATGAGATATCATCTGTCGACCGAAAGACCAAGGGGGTCTTGGCATTGAGAATCTTGAGGTCAAGAATAGGTGTCTTCTCAGCAAGTGGCTGTGGAAGTTATCGGTAGAGATTGATGCCACTTGGGCGCAGATCCTCCGTAGCAAGTATCTTCACTCCAAAACTTTGTCCCAGGTGACAGCGAGGCCGACTGACTCACCTTTTTGGAAAGGGCTTATGAAAGTCAAATTAACCTTGTTTAATAGGACAAAGTTTATTATCGGCAACGGTGCTAGCACGCGATTCTGGGAGGATACTTGGCTCGGAGAGACCCCCCTTGCCGTTCATTACCCGTCTCTGTATCGTATTGTTCAACGACGTGATGCGTTCGTTGCAACGGTACTTCAATCTATTCCCCTTAATATTCAGTTCAGAAGGACGCTAGTTGGCAATCGTTGGGAAGAATGGCTTTATCTAGTAAGGAGACTGATGGAGGTTCAGTTGTCCCAACAACCCGATAAATTACGCTGGAAGCTTACTACGTCTGGAGAGTTTACAGTGAAATCAATGTATCTTGATGTTATCAATTCAAGCTCCATTCCTAGTTCCAAACATGTTTGGGCTGTCAAAGTTCCTTTGAAAATCAAAGTGTTTATGTGATTTGTACATAAACAAGTAATGTTAACCAAGGACAATTTGGCAAAGCGTAATTGGACAGGACGTACTAGGTGTAGTTTCTGTGATCGGGATGAAACTATCAAACACATTTTTCTTGATTGCCCGTTAGCCGAAGTTCTATGGAGGATGGTCCATATTGCATTTAATATTACTCCACCGAGTTCTGTCAGCGCGTTATTTGGAACGTGGCTTAACGGGATAGAGCCCGAAATAGCGAGACACATTCGCGTAGGAGTATGTGCTTTATTGTGGGCAGTCTAGAACTGCAGAAATGATTTGATTTTTAACAGAACAACAAATATTCATTTTTTGCAGGTTATTTTCGGAGCCACTGCGTTGATCCGTATGTGGTCGCTACTTACTCCGACGGAGGCCGTGGAGCGTTGGTTCTTGGATCTATCCATTTGGAGATGGTAGCACGGGATATCTTCAACCGGTTTGGATAGCGGTCCTGTAATAGGATAGGCAATTAGTTTACCTATATTTCTTATGCCAGCCGGTTGTGGCTTTTTGTGGCTAGTTTGTTATTGGCCCTTTGGCTCTTTGTGAGCTTTCCTTTATTTTTGTTTGAGATTTTAAGACCTTGTTGAACCTGTTTATTTATTTAATAAGACCTTGTTGAACCTGTTTATGCATCGTTCATGCAGAAGCCGGGGAGTTTCCCTTTCCAAAAAAATGTGAATATTTTCAGCTTTCTCTCATCTTCAGCGGTCTCCAGCGTGGCGAGCCACAAGACGTGCTGAGCGGCGGTAGCCTTGACGCACATAGTCGTCAACCCATCCGCTTCCTCTCCTTCGGTGTGCCATGTGTGTACATAACCCCCGCCCCATCCAAGATTTCATTCACACCTGTATACCAACTGGAAATCTCCTTCACCTTCGCCAACTTGATGGCATCGCCTCCCGCCTGTCTCAAACATGCTCTTCTATCCCGCACTTCCATCCGCCATCTTCACTTAACTAGGTAGGAACTGCTGCTTGCCGCACCCGGCAGCACCGCTGCCGGGTATAGTCATATCCAACCAGTAATATAATCATCGGAGCATTGCAACTATAAAAATAGCAGATAAACCAATTATTATTGTAACTCCAACTTCCAGCATGTACAGTCTATATATAAACCCATTATCTTATACACGAAAAGGAATTGCACCTACATATCTAAATTAAGCTCAATGCTTTCAACACATGTATACAGCCATGAAGCAACACCCTGAGGTTCTTGTCACTGGTCCTAGCCTTCTCCTGGCCTGGCTCTTGAACCAAGCAAAGGAAGCAAGCAAACGATGCAGCATTGAACTACATATAAGAAGAGCAAGTCAGGGAAGGAAATCCAAACCAGATCACTTCACAAAATCAGTAATTAAGGAACCAATCTCATAGATCCTGTCTATGGATGCAAATTTCCTCATGTCCCAGATTCCCGGTTGGCACGTAATTCGTTACCACATAACAACATGAACCTTGAGCCAGAGCCTAAGACACTAACCTAAGATCTCTTAAATAATTCCAGGAAATGGACATTCCAGGTTTTAGATAATGCTAAATTGCACGGAGAATAGCTCAGGATCATGTCTTATTTCTTATTGATGTCGCTCAAAATAAAATTCACCTTCTGTACTCAAATAGGTGTTCTTAAACTAAGATAAGCACAGAACTACATGATCAATCTTACTGGGTGGAGATCAGTGTAGCTGTTTGGGGTGGATGCACTCCACACTTTTAGGGTGGATACCGGACATGCGGTCCCGCGCATTGAGTATAATGTGAAATTTAGACATGATTCACATATATTGCTTTACGACGAATACTGCCAACAAACTCTGATGATAATTATAAGTTGCCACAACGGAAGATGTTACCTCTTGTCTTGGTCCTCTCACAAAGGCATGGTTCACTGCACAATCTTAGGGGGTGTTTGGATTGAGGCCTATCAGGCAGGTCTTTACTCAGGCAGAGATCTCAGCCTCAGGCCTCCAAAATCGGATGCCTGAGGTTTGTGCCTGGCTCAGGCTACTTTTTATGGAAGGAATCCAAACAGGCTCTTAACCTCTGGGCCTCTACCTGAATAACCAAACCAATTGTCATGGTAAGCATGAAATTACCTATATAGGAAACATAGTTTTCTACCCAATTGTATATATATGTACCTTATGGTCACTGAGATAGATCGGGTTGTCGATCATCGATCCTTTCAATGTGCTTACCACCTGAGCCCTAGTAAAAGTTAAATTCAAACCAAGAGGATTGCTGTTAGCATGGACCCAGCATGGTTTGTCTTAATATAAATACCAAGCAATCACATTAGCAAGCAAAACAGGAAGGTATAGTATAATCAAACGCATAGATGGATGGTACTCCCTCGTAAACTAATATAAGAGCGTTTAGAATACTAAAGTAGTGATCTAAACGCTCTTATATTAGTTTACAGAGGACGTATATCTTTTGTATAACTGAATGTATAGATGGCTGGTACATTTTCTATATCCACGTGTGTATCAGTCAGCAAGAAATTAATACTGGCAATCAATTCCATACCAGGCAGTCTTTATCTACTGCTCGCACATCTCAGAGTCAGCTATCCATGTTCAATCAGATAGAAAATTAGTAAGGGAGAGAAAGAGAAAGAGAGACGACAGATAGAGGAAGAGTGGGAGAGTGAGGAGATAGGCGCAAGAACAAATAAGAATGTATAGTGGCTGAACCTGCGAGCCACACCGTCCTACCTTTCTTCTCTCCATGGTTCTTTCCTATCCTAGATACACAGGATACAAGAAACCAGGGTTCAAGCATCGTTCGATAAAGAGAAACACGGAGAAGCGTGAGGGGAGTTCCATCAGGAGGGAGAGGGGTGGGGTTTGTACCTTGACTATGTCGAGTTCGCCATAACTGCACCTCCGGATCCAGGCGAGGTACTCTGTAATTTAGAAACAGAGAGAAGGGCGTCTTCTTGACTTCTTGTATCCATCTCCTCTTCCTTTGTCTTGTAACTGGGCCGAACCCAACACAGCACGAACGTGCCTGATAGTTTTTATTGCCTGTACATAGAAACAACAATTTCGAGAAAAATGAATCAGTTCATAGGAGGAATACAAATAGCTGGCATATGTGATAATTTTTCGATGCTTAAAATATCAGGAATCTAAACATCTCTAAAAGAGCAGCAACCCAATGAAAAGCATCATGGATATTAAAAAAATCTGAGACAAACATACAACAACTCATTCATGTAAGGGTTTAAAACCAATGATCATCTCACTTTAACAATGACATGGGTTTATAGCAAGGTATATTATGTATTTTTTCTAAATGCTCACTGGCGCAAAGAGAAATCACAGTAATCGCTAGAAATCACCACTCTAATATATCAAGTTTATATCAGAAGCAATGCATTGATATATATACATTCAGTACATAGCAGTTGGTCCAGGCAACACAAATATAGATGGTTCTCATGGAAGCTGATGGCACGGCCAATTTTTCATATTAGGTTAAAGAAGCAATTCCTTTCTTAATATATATATATAGAAAACCAATGATAGCAAATCAACTCCATGTCCTAACTCCCCGTGTAACTATTGAGACTGTAGATCCTGGTAGGATAGTGATGCACATGAAAAACTGGTATAGTGGTGATACCAAGATTAACCAACAGAATTTACTAACTTTACCGGCTGGAAAAGGCATTCACTCATTAGGAAGAGTATGTAAGAGGCAAATATGCAAGGCAGAGCCGTATTCCCATAATTAAATGGCATCACAGTTATCATAAACTCAAAATGCAGGAAGGTTTGTACCAAATAAAGATCTGGGCAAGCCTGAACCATATAGGAACTTTTTTTAATTTAAGTAACTACCATATTTAATTATGTGTATTGAATTAGATAATGAATGTTCCTAATTCTCCTACTGCCTTGTTCGGTAAGCAAACCTGCACGCATGCCATTCTAATTCTCCTACGGTCTTGTTAGGTAAGCAAAACATGGAATGGTTAAAAATTTGTGATTATTACTATGAGCTACATAAGTAATAATAAACCAGAAGAAATAATTACGTTCTTTGCTTCCCTCTATATAAAGAAAGTTTCTATTGTTCCTACGAAGCATGTCGGCATCAAGTTTCTTGTTGAACTGACTAATATTGATATCCAACAACGATGCATATCGTTTTAGAAGACTAAATTTCTAACAATGAAACACATTCCTCCCAACGCTTACCTCCCAGTCTACAACGACTCTGATCCTGTAGTAGCTAGACTTCACCGGTGCTGAAAACACACGCAGTCGACAGCAAAACCTGCACACAAGAGAAGACATTTTAACTGGAACAACCTAAAATTATTTGCTCATGTTTCTGTAATCCAATGCACAATAACACATAGTATACAACTCATTTGTTGAGACATCATAAAATTTCTTAGAAGCTAAAATGCAGTCTGCTAACTTTCAATGCCCATGAATTTTGGCAAATAACCATTCGCTAAGAATAGAACTGGAAGCAACCCAAACTACACAAATAATCAAGCATAGACCAAAGAACAGGTTACAAAGTTACACGCTTCTCAATTTGTCGTCTCAATTAGTATCCCGTTTCACTTTATCTTATGGAATTGCTAATTCTCATTAGAGAGAGAGAGAGAGACAGAGACAGAGACAGAGGTGAATGGCCCTGATGCCACACGGGAGCTCTAGCCATGACCCCGACGTTCTCGGCTGAAAGGCGCAGCGGGCGGAGCAATACCCGCTACTGGGAAAACAAATGTGAAGGTCACAGGAAACAGTCTGTTTGACCTCTTGTCCTACCAAATGCTTAAAAATGCACAAAAGACTTGGACAATTCTAGCATTTTTAGCAAGCAAATTTCAAATATGATGTGCTTACATACATCAACGGTCAGATAAACAAATTAGGAATCTTTGTATACATACATAAGCAACTGGAAAATAGTAGATCTATCAGAGAAACCTCAAAAACTAAAATGTGTCTTATCTATGCCTTTTGATCTCATAAGACATTGGTTTCTTTGGATTTCTAATTTCATTCATATATATAAGCCACCCAATCTTATAGCGAGCAAGGATTCTAGTGAATAATACTACTGACCAAATAAAACATCTAGTGGCTATTGACAGAGATGCACACAACAGAGAAAGGGGGGACCTGAAATTAACATGATGCAAATAAGTAGTACCATAGTTGATTGGCCAGCTCAGAGTTTGGTTTCACCTTTCCGCTCAACAAAGTGCTGCAGCTCAAATGGGTCAGCAAATACACCACTCGGGAGCTTTTCAATTATCACCAGATTGGCATCATAGCCATCAAGGAATTTTACCATAGCATCTTTGGAGTTAGCAAATTTGGCAGAATAGATTAAACGCCGATGGGAACCTTCACCAACCAGCTGACGATTCACTTCTGAAAGCGTAGGCACATCAAGTTCACCAGCAAGTCCTTTACACAAGTCAGCGGTATCAGGTACTTCGGTCAAGTCATGATGTTGAGAGAGCTGGTTCGTCAAGGCACCGACATATGCGTCAGCAACGTACGTCCTAGAGCAAGGCATGCAATTGACATATTGCTGGTTGCTGTGCGCCTGGTCAGAACAGGAGTTAGAACTTGTCAACAAAATACTGTATGAAACAACTTGGAACAAAAGCACGCCAAAATCCAAAATATACGTAGCACCTAAAAGTATGGCATGTCCTAAAGTGCAAACAATTTTCCTAAAGAATTGCAAACGAGGTACGGTTAATTACACCAGACCACTGAGCTCACAGGCAGCAAACTTAATCTAACATGAGATGGGTGCTGCACATATCCTGCTGAGTTTTGTGGCTGAGGCAGGCCCAGTTCTTTTGGCCGATTCTCCCATAATCTTGAGAATCGACCCTCCACCCAGCTTTTCCCAGAATCTTGAACCCATATTTTTTTTACAATCCTAGCTAGTTAGGATGTGAATAGTTAGGATTGTAAAAAATATATAGATACAAAATTCTGGGAGAAGCTGGGTAGAGGGTCAATTCTCAAGATTCTGGGAGAATCGCCCAAAAGAACTGGGCCACATCACCAATGGCAAGATCATGGAAGCGTGGAAGCTTAGCCAAATCTATCTCTTGTCGAGTTACACATCGTACGAGCACCACAAGCCCCAACCAACCCCAGCAGCGTACCACAAACATGGGCGGCTTGCAGATTCCGCGGAAAATCGGACAAGATATTACACACAGTCCAGGCGAATCCATTCCAACGCACCTGCTTATTCGATGACGAACCGTCGGAGATCCAAGCGGCGGCGAGAAGCGCCACGGCGAGCAAGCACAGCCCGCTCCCCGCGGCCATGGAAACGGAGGAGAAGAATGGGAGAGGAGCCAGAAGCGACCGGTGAAGGGCGCCGCCGGACGGGTCCGCCAGGCGCCCTCGAGGACCACCGGAGTACCCGCCGGCCCTCCGTGTGTGGGTGCGTACGGCTACAGCCTCGCGTGCCGGATTTTCTTCTGTGGAGGCGATCTGGGCTGTGTGTCTCTCAGAGGAGGCCGCTTGGGAGGAGGCGTAGGCGCCTGAGAAGATGCAGCCACAAGGACCACAACTATGAAAGCACCCGTCGGGTAGGTGGCGGCGGTGGCTCGTGCTCCTCCTCGCCGCGTCTCCTCCGTCTGCGGCGCCGACGGACTCCGGCCGCATCTAGGTCAGACGGCGACAGAGACAGCGGCGTAGCAGGGCCGTGTGCGCGTGATGGGAGGGGAGGAGGACGGGCGGCGGCGACGCAGAGGAGAGGAGGACGGGCGGCGGCGGCGCAGAGGAGAGGAGGGGCTACGGGAGGGGAGTTGCGAGGCGAGGATGGAGCGGGGTGCGCGTGTGCGGGAGGTGACTTGCTGCACTTATAAGCTAACAGCTGAAATGACAGAAATACCCTTGGCGGCCAACCAAAATTACACGCGGTGGCATGGCTACTCAGTGTTTCTATCGATCCGACGGCCCGAATCGATCCATCTCGCATTCGTCGGCCCGGATCAATCCATCTCGCGATTCAAAGGACAGAACTCGTTTGGACACCCAATCCGACAGCCGAAAATCCAATGCCCTGAGAATGCTTCATTTTTGCTCAGACTTTAACAATGGGATTATACAAACATGCCATTATTCATCACAAAAAAAAAGTCACATGTAACATATAGCTATGTGCCACACATACGAAAGATAGTATTTGCAAATATTTCCACTCATATCCACATTTTAACAAAAGATAACAATGTGATTCTCAAAAAAAAGATAGCAATGTTTTACTAGTAACTTCTTTTATTTTTAATTTCCTTTAATTTTCTTTCTCTTTCTTTTTTCTATTTTTTATCAATAAACTCTAGTGCACATCAATTAAAATTGCTATATCGTCCTACCCTAAAACCTAATTGCTAAACAATTAAAAAATAATTATTTAACATTTTTACATAAAGAAAAAATGTTGAAAAAGTCACTACGGTTTACCGGTCGTCCGCTGGTGGAGGATGATGTCCGGACCGTGGTATTCAGCCAAAGTGCGCCAATGGGAAGAGGAGCGCCTCCGAAGAGAGGTGGCCGGGGCGGCCGAAGGTGGAATCGGGCTTTGGAGACATCGACGACGGGGAAGATGCACGGGGCCGTGCAACCATAGCGCCTATATGGGGAGAAAGGATGCCGTGGCGCAGCGACGATGGGAAGGAGGACATGGCGGCTAGGTTATACCTGAGTTGGTCGGGCGCTCGGTTTGTATGAGCATCTCTAGCCATTCGGCCCCCCAGGCGCTTGAAATATCACCGCCTGGGGGCGAACCAGCAATAATTTCGGCGTGGGGCCGACTGGGTTCCCAGCCACCGCCCCAGGTTGCCCCAGACGCCGTTTTTTAGACATGAAATCGGCCAAAACACGACACAATTTCGTCCAAACTACGCGATTTCATTGATATTTGTACAAAGAACTTAAAAACACAAATTAAAAACATAAACTAGAAAACAACTACACCCAGCCACCGCCGTCGCCCGCCTTCTGCATGCCGAGGAGCCTGTAGAATCGGGTGTAGTCGCCGTCGTGTTGGGTGCCGCCGCCGTCCCTGCTGCACCCCTGACCAACGTCACCGATTCGTGGGGGGTTGGACGGCCCGGACACATCCTCGTCGTCGCTGTCGAGGACGGCCACGCCGCCCTCCTCGCGTCCGCGGCGCCAAGCAGCGATCTCCTCGAAGGCCCGCCGCTGGCGCTCCAGCTGCTCGCGGGCGTAGTCCTCCTGCGCCCATTTGAGGGCGGTCTCGTTGGCGGCGGCCATGTCCTCGTGCTCCTTCACGGGGAGCAAACCCAGTTCGGTCTTCGGCTGGACGAGGCGATAAGAACAAGGAGAGGGCCGGCCGCCCTCGTTGATGACGAGGGCGCCGCCGCGGGTGCGGCGCCCAAGTGGCGTCTCCTGTGGCTCCGGCTTGACGGGGCGAAGCGCCGGCAAGCTGGACGAGAGAGAGCCAGAGCCCGACGCTGACGATGTCGCCGTCTTCATTCATCACGGCGTCTAGGAGCTGTCGCGGCGGCGAGAGAAGGAGGGGGCAGTGGGTACTCCAGGCGCGACGTGTTGCCAGCCTCGATGTACTCGAGGACGGCCTCGAGGGTGCGGCCTGGGACGCCCCACCATAGGCGTCGTCCCTCGGAGTTGTGGCGACCGCGGGGCTTGACGCCGTTGGTGGTGACGACCTGCTCCTCGTGGCGCCGCTCGAAGTACGCTGTCCACAGCGCGTTGTTGTCGGGGGCGAACCTCGGCTGGCTCCGCTGCGGATCCGACAACGAAGACCGGATGCGTGCGATTTCGGCGCGCCGGGCCGCTCCGATGGGCACGGGCGGCACCGAGACGCCGCGGGCACTGAGCCTCCAGGTGCCCGGCACCTGCATGTCCAAGGGCGTCGGGTAGTCTGCCTCGTAGAGGAGGCGTGCCTCATCCTCGTGCAGCTGGCGGCGGCCGAAGCCGTTCGGCGTTGCGCCGTCGCCCGGGAAGTGCTCGGCCATTGCCTTCTGCGGGGGAGAGAGTGGGAGGGCGAGACGTCGACGGCGAGAGGCAGAGAAAAGGGCGTCGGTGGCGAGAGCTTTGTGCGTTCACCAGCGAGGGAGGACGGCTTTTATAGCCGCGGATGGGCAGTGGGAGAGCTGCCGCCGTGTCCCGTGTGGCGGGAGCGGGCGGGACGCGCGTCGCCAGGCCTTCACTGCGCCGCCCGTGAGGCATCAATGGAAGGCTGACCGGCGCGGCAGCACGACAACCTTGACATTGATTCCCGCGGGAACCGTGGCGATGACGACGACGAAGGCGGCGAGTCGCTGACTCAGCAGACCCACTCCTTTTCGCGCCAAAAATGTTTCCCCCAGCGCCCCCAGCGCGCCAGGTTCGGCATGGGTCCGCCGACGCCAAAATCGGTCTAACCGGCAAAAACTGGACTTCTAGGAGCGCTGCGGGAGATGCTCTAATGGGCCAAAATTTCTGCGCTGGCGACGAAAAAGGGCCTTGGGGGATATGTTGAGGGCGCGGCGGGAGATGCTCTAATGTATAGCGCGGGGTTAACGAAGTGGCAATGCTATGCCAAGTTTCTTCCATCGGATCTCGGCTAGGGATGTAAGTGGCAAATAAATGGCGTCCGCAATCCCGTTTAGTTAGTTTTTGCTAGCTTGATAGTTCATTTTCCTCAAACAAACAAAAAATCTTTTTGAACTATCATATCATAAGTGGACTTTAAACAGGATTAAACGGGCCCGGTTGACATCCCTGGTCTCTGCAAAGAGGTCAACGTGGCGGGAGAAAAAAAAAGTCGAACGATAACTATGCTGAGTAGCATAACACGGGCGCTCGGCATATGCAGCCTGCCGTGACAGAGCACACAATAGAAGCCGTCTTCTTCGCGTGGCACAAACTTTGCCGAGTTCGGCCTTCCTGGAAATCGGCATAGTTGATATAAGCGAGTTTATTTTTTTGCCGGGTACAACTTACCTGCCTCTTAGCAACGGCCTGCCTTTGTTGTGTTGCTGAGAACCTTACTCGGCTTACGTTGTCTTCGCCGAGCTCCGGTGGTTCGATACTCGGCAAGGACCAATTTTCCGGTAGTGACATTTATACTGCCAGGACAAATACCCTTGCAAAAAATTGCCTTTGTCTTCCCCCAAGATACAGTACACATGAAATGAACACAACAAGTAAGAGAAAGACATGAAAGTCATTGCAGAATATTTCAATGTACTGTGCTCATCCCGGTCCAAAAATAATAACACTGTCATCATGACCAAAAACGAGAAGCGTTTCTTGAAACAGTGGTAAAGAGAAAGTTGTCAAATCCGAAATTGATCACTTTATACATTAACAACCTTCAGTTACAAGCGATCAGATTGTGCACACTGAACTGAACAGTAGCACAGAAACTACAGGATACAAGGTTCGATCCAAGCAATTCGTACTAGCAACGACTCAGAACATATACCATTGATATAACATATAATGTAATATACCTGAGAAATGTTCGCTCTCCAGCTCGACTGATTTATTTTGTTGATACCTGAAAGAAATATTGGTAGTTCAGGCTGTAGAGCCATCTATCTGCCAAACATTGTTGCAGCGTTCCACCTCCTCTAATTCACCATTCAGCTAGAATACCCGGAAGTAAGATTGTTTGTTCAGGCTATAGCGCCTGGACCCGTGCTTGACCATCCGGAGCTCTGTTCCATGCTTGCCACAGCGCTTCACCTCCACGCCGGTGAGCACTGCGAACCTCTCATTGTACTGAGTGTTGGATATCCGACCTGTCTCAAAGAACTTGGCGATGCAAAACTTGCCAGAGCCTAAGTGCACGAGGTAGGAGTTGTGAAGGAACCATTCCTTAGGTGGCGCTAGCTCCTTCCACAGATTGTGCAGCTGAGGAGGCCTTGACGTGCTACTGAGGTCAGAGGTGCAAAGCAAGTCCCCATCAGATGACAAGCCAAACCAGAGCTTGTTCTCCGGGATGTACTCAGCATGGCCTCCGAATGGCAGCGTCCACTCTCCAAGACTGGTCCATGCACTGCTCACCGTGTCAAAGGAGTAGGTCGTTCCACCCTGTGACACCCAGATATCTAAATCATTCACAACCGTGTAGGCAGTGACTCTAGATAGGTCGCCATCCTCATCTGCATAGCCTCCACCAATAAATTGGTTCTCATCGAGACGATGGTTGCTGTTCCTGAAGGGAGGCGGTGGGAGAGAACGCCAGTACCAGCACTCTGGGAGATAGTCCATTTCAGGGTGGTGGCCATAGATGAGAGCCTCGAAGCAGTGGGAGGTGGTGGGGAAGGGGGAGCTTTTCATCACATAGAGCTTGCCACCAGCGATCACGGAGGTAGGCTCCCATATGGGTGTCTGCAGTGGCGGTAGGATGTGGAAGGCACGTGAGGCAACACTGTACATCAAGGTTCGGCCATCCTGGTCGATGGTGAGGACGTCGTTCTTGTCTCTGCTGACGGGCATGAATTCCACACTCCCGACCGGAGCCCCGTTATTTCGGCAGGGGTAGAAGGACATGGCAGGGCGAGGCAGCTCACTGGACTCAACCGTATCACCATCTTTTGCATCTGCTCCTCCTTGCTGTGTTGTTGTTGGCTTGGTTGGGTAAAATAAGCCCGACATATTGATGCAGTGAAGAGCGTAGGCATGGCGGTCACCAATGACGGTGTCAACAACCATATTAACAAAGCGGCGGCAGCTCATTATTGTCTTCTACAATCAGAATTTTCTGTATAAACCGATAATGAACTGGTCCTGCTTAATCCTGATTGCAGGAGAAAAATAACTCAAATTATTCACCTTTGATAAAATCGATATCATGGATTGTGAAAAAAAGTATTACCGGGCTGTACGAATCCAGGTGAGGTCTGCCCCTTCCTGCGACGGTGGAGTAGCAACTAAAATGCACAGATACGGATCATAAATTCGCCATTTTGGAAAAGAGCAAATACAGGGATATGCTAAAATGTGTAGAAGCTAGAAACAGCAGATTACCTTCTTGTTTGTTCTCCTGAGGATGCCGAGGCAGCTCCAAACCTCTTCAATTGAGAATGTTGATGCACTGTTGCAATTCCAAGTTCCAAAGGGATAGAATTAGACTTTTAGCAAGTATAAAATGAATATGGAGCAGAAAATCAAATCTTTAGTTAGCTGTACATCAATCGTGACATAATACAAAAGGTGGAACCTGAAGATCAATCAGCTCACATGCAAAAGGAGGAACAATCACTTTAAACGGTAATATTTTAGGTCTGACTGTTAAACTCAACAATATAGCATAACAGTACCACTATATTCCCAATCAAAAACAAGATTAGGGACGTCTATCATGCCAACAATACCACTAGTACTAGTGTCTTAACCAATTTCGGCCAGTATAACAAAGACTACTGCTGAGCTTTGATTTCAGGTCAGGATGATGCAGATAAAACAACTTAATCTTTTCCTTCTCATATATCGTCAGTCATTGCATGTTTCACTGCTAACATATTTAAACCAAAACATTTGCTCATCTGAAAAAGTTAAATCAAACTACAATTTGTAAACATTTGAACCTACAAGCATTATCACAAACACCTATCAAGCAAAATCCTTTCACATGTAAACTTGAACATGCACTGGAAAAATCATGCAGCAAGTACTCGTCAGAAATAGTCATCATTTTATTCTCACAAATATCTGATCTACAGCAAGTGCTCATCCAATACAAAAATCAGGAGAAAATTGAACAACTGCAGGATGCAAGAGGAAGGAGGGAGGGGGGATGAGGACGGAGTGGTGGCTACCTGCCTATGGACTGGACGGCAGCGTAGCTCCGGGACGGCGGCCTTGCTGGGCGGGAGCTCCGGTACCGGCGGCTGGGCGGCGGGGCGGCGGAGGCTTCGGCCAGCTGGACGCGCCGCGGGCGGGCCGGCGGCGGCTTGGAACCCTAGCTGTCGCGCTCGGGAAGGAGGCCTCTCTGTATTTTAAAAATGATTTAAAAAATTAAAATTAGTAGAAAAAATTAATCATAAAAAGTAAAATAAAATTTAAAAAATACCTACTATCTTCTAAAATATTTATTTGTTTTAAACAAAATTACATCAATTGGACATTGTGTTCATGTTAAAAAGTAATAAAATCGTAAATAAAAACAAAATAAAAATAACCTACTAGAAGAGACGACATAAGCTAATATAAAAACAACAAAAATACAGAAAAATTATAACCAATGTTTTTTAGAAACGCCTATAGCTATCATACTTGTAATCATTGCAAATACATTGCTTTGGATCCTGATCCAATAAATTGCAAAGTAATTCATATAACTAAGAATTGCAATGAAATTTTTGTACACATCTTCTCCATAATATCAATATTTGCAAGATGAAAAACTATCAAGACCTCATTAAAGAAACTACAGTTTTTTTAGCAAAGTTAAAGAAACTACAGTTGAATTGGTGCAGCAATACCGTCACTCGTTCATCTGTACGTTTTAGATAAAACGATAAAGGTTTCCAAAAGCTGGTAAAAACTACAACCAATGTGCTCGTGCATCGAAGCTCCCTGGGCCAGCCCGTGCGTGCCTTTGTGGCCCGTGTACGCATATTTTAGCGAAGCATGCTCTTTCGCTTGGGGTTGACCAGCATATTTGGTTAGGCAATCCGGGTAACCTTATTTTCATCCCTGTAAACACTGTGACAAGTTAAATAAAAGCTTCACGAGATTGTTCTAAAAAAAGCCATGTGGTGCTACCAAGCTCCTTGGGCCAGCCTGTTGTGTGCCTTTGTAGGCTGGGATTTGTAGCAGCGCATGGCCTATTACCATAGAGGCTGGCCCAGCCCATTAACCGAGTATTTCGACTTTCGACCATGTCTACGCATCTTGACTCATAACTTTAGTTATTTCCTTGTTTTTCTTGCCTTTTTGTTACTTTTTATTTCACCTTTACTTAAAATAATTTTTAGGCTATTTAAAAAGAT
This sequence comes from Aegilops longissima, assembly GCA_021605205.1. Lineage (NCBI taxonomy): Eukaryota > Viridiplantae > Streptophyta > Magnoliopsida > Poales > Poaceae > Aegilops > Aegilops longissima. The sequence goes on from CM038678.1 coordinate 601,708,398, forward strand.
CATCGTACCAAAAAAAAGTCATGTGCTTCTTTCATCTTGAAAAAATAGAAAATTTCATAACAAGTGTTAGCTCATTTTGAAAATTGTTTCTTGAAACTTTAAATATGTGTCCACGCTTCTAAGAAATCTCTTTGTGTTTTCAAAAGTGTTCATGTTACTAAAAATGTGTTGGCACATTTCTAAATAGTGTTCACTCATTAGAAACAGATGTTCACAGAATTTTCGAAAGTGTATGTACCTGAATAAAAAGTTCGCATATTTTTGAGAAAAAAAATCAGGAATTTTAAAAGTTTTAATCATTTTTAAAAAATCATGTAATTTAAAAAGTGTTCAGGCTTTTTTGAATATATGTTCGTGTATTAGTCGAAACATCTTTATATTTGAAAAATGTGTCCTATAAGGACACAACATAAATATTGTTATTCTAAATGCATCGGCAATATCACACGTCCATTTGCAGGGAAGCATTTGCGTAGGCACTGTCATATGATGACCACAATGGTTGCATAACGTATGTGTTCCACAATAGTAACCGTGTCGCGGAGAGGCGAAAAAGGAGTTCACCGCGTCCCTCGTTCCGCCGACGGCCGGTTTGGCAGTCTCTCCCCTCTCCGGCTGCTTTTCCGTCGGCTGGAGAGTGGGGAGACCTCGGGTCCGTGCCTGAGGTGTCTACATAGTATGATAGTGTCTCCCGATGGTGCTGGCGAGATGGTGTCGGCGGCGTCACTGTGGAATGACAGTACTGGAGCTCTTCCCCCACCTCCTCAAGGTCCTTTGGGGCGGTGGCGGTGTCGCTATGGAATAACAGTACTGGAGCTCTTCCCCCACCTCCGCAAGGTCCTTTGGGGCGGCGCCGACGAGCTTCCGGTGGTGCTTGCTCGTAGATCTGGTGATCTGTCGATTCTTGGTGCTCCAGGCGTAGTTGTTGTGGCGGAGCCAGCAACCGCGTCGTGGAGATTTTGTGTCCCTCCCCTCGGTCTAGCTCCGCTGCTACGAGGATTCCTCCGTCCTCATGGTGGAGTTTGTGGGGATGGCGTGGCGGCGAATCGATGCTCGGCGTCGATTTCGGCTGTCGCCTGTACAAGAGGTGGATCTTCGTTGTTTTTTCCGGTGATGAAGCTCTTTGTTCGAGTTCTTTGGCAGCAACTTTTCCGGCGTCTCCTTCCTCTGGGTGGTGGTCCTTCTGGGCCTATGCATTGATGACTTCCCAGCTGCGTGATCAACAAGGGTTAGCCCGGCTCTGGCGACGGAGGGGTGGCAGCGGCGCGCCATCGGTACACTCTGACGAAAGGCTGGGCCTCCATGATCTGCATTGTAATTTTTTTCTTTCCAGGGAATTCTCTGTATTGTTGTTTGCTGATGAATAGAGCTGAGGGCTTTCCTGCAAAAAAGACCACAATGGCTGGTTTTTTTTGCAAGATACCACAATGGCTGGATATTTGCACCAGAAAGTACATTAGATGCTTGTGGTGTAGCCCTATCAATTTTGACAACCAAAAGTAGCAAGGCATATAGCTCTAGCATAGTTTCCAGGAGGGGTTTGGCAAAAATATCCACTTTTTTTAGAGGAAAAGGGCTCAACGCCCCGGTTTCAATTGGATTACCAAGAGAAACCGAACAAAGTTTTGTTACGATTACAAGCACGCGGGGGAAAGAACACAGCACACTCGCTGCCCTAGCAAAATAAGAAAAGATCATGCCACAGGCAACTGATCACTACTAGAGATGAAAATAAGGTAGCGAAACTGGTCAAGGAGGAGCTACATCAAACATAATAAATCATCACCCGCTCATTGTCACGCCCAATATGCGACCCTATCCAAAAGGAACTCGACGGTCCCATCAAGGATAGACCCGCATATTGAAACACTTTTGCAAGGTGGATATCATTACATCAACATTACATAATAGATGGGGATACATACATAAGGCACAAAAGCCACAAGAATACATCAACATAAACAAGAGATCAACATCCGACTACGGATGAAACATAAACAAAAACTCAAACGACATCCACCACTCGCTAGCCCAGTGCTGCCGACCGAACCTATCCCCGATCGAAGAAGCAGAAGAAGAGCTCCAAACAAGCAAACATCGCTCTCGCGTCATGATCATCGCATAACCTGCACCTGCAACTGTTGGGGTAGCAATCTGTGAGCCACGAGGACTCAGCAATCCCATTACCATGGGTATCAAGACTAGCAAAGCTTAATGGGAAAGGAAGGGATAAAGTAGTGAGGTTGCAGCAGCGGCTAAGCATATATGGTGGCTAACATACGCAAATGAGAGCGAGAAGAGAAACAAAGGAACGGTCGTCAACTAGCAATGATCAAGAAGTGATCCTGAACTCCTACTTACGTCAGACATAACCCAAGAAACCGTGTTCTCCTCTCGATCAACCCCGAAAAGAGACACTCACGGTTATGCACACGGTTGGTGTATTTTAGAAGAGTTTACTTCAAGTTTACTACAACCGGATATTAACAAATCCCATCTGCCACATAACCGCGGGCACGGCTCTCGAAAGTTTATACCTGCAGGGTGTCCCAACTTAGCCCATGATAAGCTCTCGCGATCAACGAAGGATATTCCTTCTCCGAGAAGACCCGATCGCCTCGGAATCCGGCTACAAGACATTTCGATAGCAATAAAACAAGACCAGCAAAGCCGCCGGATGTGCCGACAAATCCCGATAGGAGTCGCACGTACCTCGCTCTCGGCACACCGGATAAGTCAAGCTACGAGTAAAACCAACCCTCGAGTTGCCCGTGGTGGCCCAAGAAGTCTGCCGGTTCGGACCAACACTCGAAGGAGCACCGCCCGGGGGGCTAAAATAAAGATGACCCTTGGGCTCCGGAAACCCAAGGGAAAAAAGGGGTTAGGTGAGGCAAATGGTAAAACCAATGTTGGGCCTTCTTTGGAGGAGTCTTATTCAAAGCGAACTGTCAAGGGGTCCCATAAATCACCCGACCGCGTTAGGGACGCAAAATCCGGGAACATAACACCGATATGACGGAAACTAGGGCGGCAAGAGTGGAACAAAACACCAGGCATAAGGCCGAGCCTTTCACCCTTTACCAAGTATATAGATGCATTAATTAAATAAGATATATTGTGATATCCCAACAAGTAAACATGTTCCAACAAGGAACAACATCTCCATGTTCCAACAAGGAACAAACTTCATCTTCACCTGCAACTAACAACGCTATAAGATGGGCTGAGCAAAGTGGTAACATAGCCAAACAATGGTTTGCTAGGAAGGGTGCAAAGGTTAGAGGCTGACATGGCAATCAGGTAGGCTTGAGCAGCAAGTGATAGGTAGCGCAGCATAGCGAAAGAACGAAGCAACTAGCATAGCAATGGTAGTAGTGAGATCCAGGGTAGCGGTCATCTTGCATGAAATCCCGCAAGGAAGAAGAACGAGTCCATGAAGAAGACGAACGGATGAAGCCGAACCAAGCGTAGACGAACGAATCCTCACGATCGCAACGAAACGGGAACTAACAAGAAGGAACACACAACATAGTAAACACACCACACATGAACAAGACATGATGCACAAACAAGCATGATGCATGACAAATCTAGATGAAGCTACTCATGGCAAGAGATGATGCAAACAACAGCAACACATCAAAACAAGTTTAAATGAGGCCGGAAACAACATAGAACAATTCCGGTAAGTCCTCATATGCAAATTTCGAAATTGGTCCAGATCTGATTAAACCTTATGTTCAAGTTGTTAAACAGCAAGTTAAGATGCACCACGATGATCTACACGAAATTCTAGTCAAGTTACATATAAAGTTCATTTAATTCGGAGCTACGGCCTAGAAGATATGAGCAAAACAAGTTAAACATGGCATTGATGCAAAATGCATACAAACATCAAGTAAACACCTCAAAACATGGATGCAACATGATAATATGAATCTACATGCAAAATCAAGCAAGTTTCATATAGAGCACACTCAAAACGGAGCAACGGTTCAACACATACACACTATACAAGTCATGACAACAATCTGTCCAAAACAGCAACTAGGCATATTGCAAGCATCAAAACAACATGCTACATGACCTCAACAAGAAAACAAAAGGCATGGGCATGATGTACAGGTAAGGCATAATAAAACATGAACACTGAGCTATCTCCAGAAATCACTAGAACATGCTCAAACACACATGACAAGATTGCAAATAATAACAGTTCAGGCTTTAGCAGAAACAACATCAGGTTGCAATGTTTAGAGCTATCAAACATCATGCTACAGGAACTTATAATAGCAAAACAAGGCATGGCATGAATCTACTCAAAGCATAGAACAAAAGTCCCTTACTGACCATGAGCCAAAAGGGCACAGAAAATATGATGGCACCCATGTAAACATGGCAAGTTATATTACAGATTCATACATGGCAGGAACAACAATAAGTAGGCATGTTGGTGAGCTTGAACCACTCACCACAGAGCAATACATGGCATGGCAAGGCAACCAACAGTAAGAAGACATGTCATAGAAGCTATACATGGCAAGAACAACATCATAGCATGCAAGGATCAACTACAACAACCTTGGCAAAATTGAATAACATGTAAACAATCTGCCAGGAAACATTTTATAGCAAAAGTAGAGCTTGATTGACTCAAGCTATGGCACTCCATAATTGCAAACAAGGGCATGGATGGATAGAGAATAACCATATGTTCAAAACATCCTTACTGAAGTATCTCAAAATAAGCATGGATCTCTCGGTAGCATCAAGTTAACATGGCATAAAAATATCAGTAAAACAGGGGCTGAAATCAGCAACATCATGAAGCCTAGTTTGCATGCTTGTGCTAGTCACCAAAGAGATCACAAAAATACATGGCATACACCCCCTGGAAAGATGGCATGGTATATTACAAAACACATGTAGGACTCAAGTTCATAGGGAGCACACATCAATCATGGCAAAAATGACAAAAGTGCATGTTCTGATAAGAATCTGAAACTAACATCACATAGCCCTCTTCCAACAGAATTTCGGGCATCAAGATGAGCTCAAATGAAAATGATGCAATGAGATGAAATGATGTACTCGTCGAGACGAACAATTTGACATATTACACGCGCAAAACGGAGCTACGGATGCAGAGTTATGATGCGATGAAAATGCATGAAAATTACTGGAAACTCGGGGACTTAGTGGATTTGGAGGGGGGAAAGGTCAACCTCACGGCACGGATAACGAGGCACGGCCGGATCTCGCCGGAATTGGCGGCCGGAGTCGAGGGAGAGGGCGCTCGGTGGCGGATCGGCGAGGAGAGGGCAGCGGAGGCCGGCGGGGCCGGACGACGGAGGGTCGCGGTGGAGCTGGCGGCGGCGCGCCGATCCACGGGAGGCGGGCGAGGCCGGGCGCGCCCATTCCGGTCGGGCGGCGCGGCATGCGGCGGGCGGAGGGCGCGAGGCGCGAGTTTCGGCGGCGGCGGCGCGCCCACTTGTGGGCGCGGGCGGAAGCGGCTCGGCGAGGCTTGGTGGCGGAGCTCGACGGGCGGCGGCGGTCGGCGCTTCAGCGCTCTGGGCGGGTGGCGGAGCGACCGGGCCCGGCGGGCGGATCTGGGCCCGGTGGGCAGCGCTGCGGGACAGCGACGGCGCCCACGTGGCGTGGGGAGTGGTCCGGCGGCGGCGCGATGACGTGTCGGCCCGGATTGGTCCGGCGACGTGGCTGCGGGCGGCGGACATGTCCGCTGTCATGGATGAAATGTCCGGCGGCGGCAGGAAGGTTAGGGTAGGTTTGGACCCGAATTTTGGGAAGACACATATTTATAGATAGAGGGAGCTAGGAGAGTCCAAATGAGGTGCGGTTTTCGGCCACGCGATCGTGATCGAACGAACGAGAGCATAGAGGGGAGTAAGATGGGGTTTGGGCCACTTTGGAAGGGATGTTGGGCTGCAACTCAAAGAGGGCTTCACGGTTACCGGTGCTAACTGCTGAGTACCAAACGACCTCAAATGACCCGAAACTTGACAGCGGTTCACGGTGCTATACCAAGGCTGCTTGGCAAACCTCGATCCATTCCGAGACCGTTTAACACCCGCACATGAAAAGAGGTAAAAGGGGGTGCCGGGAGACATAGGAGTGCCGGATTGGAAAACGGACAACGGGGAAAATGCTCGGATGCATGAGACGAACACGTATGCAAAAGCGATGCACATGATGACATGGTATGAAATGCATATGATGACCTGGCAAAGAGAGACACGCAAGCACATGACATGGTAAAGACGACGAATAACTGGCAGACACCTGGCGCATCGAATCCGGGGCGTTACAACACTCCTCCACTAACAAGAGATCTCGTCCCGAGATCTTAGGACCGAGACGGAAGGGAAAAAGGGATGAGGTGAAACAAGAACTCAAGAGAAGAAGCAAAGAATCGAGAGCACTCAAGAAGAAGAGAGGAACGACGAGAATGACGAGAATTGAAAGCTCACGGAATCATATAGACTATGAAACCACTCGTTCTAACCGGAGTGGTTAGAATGAGAAAAGAAACGAATAAGACTGAAACGATTTAGGTAGCACTCCGGCTGAAACATGGAAAGAATAGAACACGAGCTTGAGAGGACAGAATGATACTTGATGAAGACATGACACAAAATCTCCGGAAAGAATTGAAATAATAGAATGAAAAGAATTTAGAAGGAACGATTGAACGAAGTTGTTGAGAAAATCAACAACGAAAAGAAATAAGCTTGTTGTGGGCTTATAGGTAACATCTCAAGATCATAGATGATAACCGGCCACAAACGAAAAAAATTGGATAGCTGAGAAGAACAAAGAAATGCAAAACTCCACTTCAAAAGAAAATGAAGAATTATTTGCTCTTCACGAAGGGAGGAGAAGGATACTTGAACTCCATCAACAAAATCTTGATGAACTCTTGAGGAATGAATTAAATCATGAAGAACTCCGGTAATAAAAGGGATGATGAGATATATTGAAGGAAGAAAGAATAAGATTAAAGCCTTGCGATTATTTAGATGGAGGTTCCGACGAAATGACCGAGGAAGTTTGAACTCCGGAAAAGAAAAGATGAAAGCACTTGGAACTAGAATTTATTCAACAAGAACAAACTCCGAAGGAAGGGATTACTCACTTGGATGAAATAAGAATAAGATTTATTGTATGCTTATCCTTCATCAAATTAAATTGATGACAAGAAATGGATTTGGCATAATACTTATTCTCGTTGAAAAAGGATTAAGGGGAAACATCGCACAAAACTTGAGAAAGTCTTCATGAACCACCGGTAGGATTGAAAAGAACGAATGAATAAAAATGATAATCAAGGAAAAAGAATCTGAAGGAACCACCGTTAGAATACGGGAATGACTGATGAAAGAGAATGAATCACCGGGAAGAATTAGGAGAACCAATATGCTAGAGGGGATTTAGATGCAAAAGAACAAAGAGATCATGAGCTGATTAAAGAACACTTGAACGAAGCACCGGGATAAATAGAGAACGATAACTGGAATGATGGCCTCCGGTGAAAAGAAACAGAAATCAACTCCTGAAATACTCCGGATGGATGAAAAGACTTTGCATGACTGGAAACAATTAGATCGGATAACATCGAGCTATCACCATGAATCTCCGGGAGAATGGACAAGATTTAAGAGAAACTCTACTTCGGTCTTCAAGGACGACGATAAACACCACCAAAATTACAGAGATACTTCGGGAGAATGAAACAGAGAGGTTGAGCCAACAATGAAATGATTTGAAATCGATCTTGAAAAAGGCATGTGACTGAGGAAATTCATTCTTACGTCACACTTGAAAAGAATTGAGAATAGCTTCGGGGAAATAGAAGAGTCAGGTAAGATCCTGGGAAAGACCTGTGGGTTAGGGCCCACTAAAATAAAACACCGTTGGAAAGGATTGTTGAACAGATAGATGATGCACCGGAAGAACTGAAATATTTGACTGAGGTGACAGCCTCGAATTAATTCAAAAACAGACGAATCTCCTGAGATGTCTTGAGCACTCCGGAAGGATTAAATGGTGAGAGGCGGACGATCAGAGGGAAATATTTGAGCTAACGGAAAGAAAGATCAACACCGAAAAACTTGAATTGAGTGCACTGGAAAAAAAGAGATGAAGAATGACGAACGAGACGAGAATTCACCGGTTGAAATGATTGAGGGAAGACTGAAGAGACTCCGTACGTCTTTAATGAAATTTATGGTCGGAAGAAACTCAATTCGGGAATAATAGGGTGGGAGGCGGAAAACAAAGGCAACTTGGAAGGGGAAATCGACGAATAACTTGAAGAGAAAACACCGGTTGAAATCATAGAGGAAAGAAAGCAAAAAACTTCGCACAAGTAGGATGGATACTCGATTACGGACTCCGGATTCGAGAAGAAGGGAGGGCGGGTGGGAAAATAAGACAACTGAGGATTGAATTTGCAAAGATTAAGGGGCTCGAGTTAACTTGACGAGAAATGCACCGGATGAAAAGAGATGAGAACCAACGATCGGAAACGAACTGCATGATCCTAAAGAAAATTTGAAGGGGAAGATAAGTAAATCAAAACACCTACGTCAAGATTCCTTACCAGAGCGACGACGGGGCTGAGGAGTAAAAATAATTCCTACTCTCTGATATAACTAAACACCGAAAACAGTTTTTTTCTAGACTCAACAACGGCCAAACTACACGATCAATCAAGGGGGGCTCCTAGGGTCAGTCGAGGCTCTGATACCAACTTGTCACGCCCAATATGCGACCCTATCCAAAAGGAACTCGACGGTCCCACCAAGGATAGACCCGCATATTGAAACGCTTTTGCAAGGTGGATATCATTACATCAACATTACATAATAGATGGGGATACATACATAAGGCACAAAAGCCACAAGAATACATCAACATAAACAAGAGATCAACATCCGACTACGGATGAAACATAAACAGAAACTCAAACGACATCCACCCTGCTAGCCCAGGCTGCCGACCTGGAACCTATCCCCTGATCGAAGAAGCAGAAGAAGAGCTCCAAACAAGCAAACATCGCTCTCGCGTCATGATCATCGCATAACCTGCACCTGCAACTGTTGGGGTAGCAATCTGTGAGCCACGAGGACTCAGCAATCCCATTACCATGGGTATCAAGACTAGCAAAGCTTAATGGGAAAGGAAGGGATAAAGTAGTGAGGTTGCAGCAGCGGCTAAGCATATATGGTGGCTAACATACGCAAATGAGAGCGAGAAGAGAAACAAAGGAACGGTCGTCAACTAACAATGATCAAGAAGTGATCCTGAACTCCTACTTACGTCAGACATAACCCAAGAAACCGTGTTCTCCTTTCGATCAACCCCGAAAAGAGACACTCACGGTTACGCACATGGTTGGTGTATTTTAGAAGAGTTTACTTCAAGTTTACTACAACCGGATATTAACAAATTCCCATCTGCCACATAACCGCGGCACGGCTCTCGAAAGTTTATACCTGCAGGGTGTCCCAACTTAGCCCATGATAAGCTCTCGCGATCAACGAAGGATATTCCTTCTCCCGGAAGACCCGATCAGTCTCGGAATCCGGCTACAAGACATTTCGACAACAATAAAACAAGACCAGCAAAGCCGCCGGATGTGCCGACAAATCCCGATAGGAGTCGCACGTACCTCGCTCTCGTGGCACACCGGATAAGTCAAGCTACGAGTAAAACCAACCCTCGAGTTGCCCGTGGTGGCCCCATGAAGTTGCTCGGTTCGGACCAACACTCGAAGGAGCACCGCCCGGGAGGGGGGGCTAAAATAAAGATGACCCTTGGGCTCCGAAACCCAAGGGAAAAAAGGGTTAGGCGAGGCAAATGGTAAAACCAATGTTGGGCCTTCTTTGGAGGAGTCTTATTCAAAGCGAATCGTTAAGGGGTCCCATAAATCACCCGACCGCGTTAGGGACGCAAAATCCAGGAACATAACACCGATATGACGGAAACTAGGGCGGCAAGAGTGGAACAAAACACTGCATAAGGCCGAGCCTTCCACCCTTTACCAAGTATATAGATGCATTAATTAAATAAGATATATTGTGATATCCCAACAAGTAAACATGTTCCAACAAGGAAAAACATCTCCATGTTCCAACAAGGAACAAACTTCATCTTCACCTGCAACTAACAACGCTATAAGAGGGGCTGAGCAAAGCGGTAACATAGCCAAACAACGGTTTGATAGGAAGGGTGCAAAGGTTAGAGGCTGACATGGCAATTAGGTAGGCTTGAGCAGCAAGTGATAGGTAGCGCAGCATAGCGAAAGAACGAAGCAACTAGCATAGCAATGGTAGTAGTGAGATCCAGGGTAGCGGTCATCTTGCATGAAATCCCGCAAGGAAGAAGAACGAGTCCATGAAGAAGACGAACGGATGAAGCCGAACCAAGCGTAGACGAATGAATCCTCACGATCGCAACGAAACGGGAACTAACAAGAAGGAACACACAACATAGTAAACACACCACACATGAACAAGACATGATGCACAAACAAGCATGATGCATGACAAATCTAGATGAAGCTACTCATGGCAAGAGATGATGCAAACAAGAGAAACACATCAAAACAAGTTTAAATGAGGCCGGAAACAACATAGAACAATTCCGGTAAGTCCTCATATGCAAATTTCGAAATTGGTCCAGATCTGATTAAACCTTATGTTCAAGTTGTTAAACAGCAAGTTAAGATGCACCACGATGATCTACACGAAATTCTAGTCAAGTTACATATAAAGTTCATTTAATTCGGAGCTACGGCCTAGAAGATATGAGCAAAACAAGTTAAACATGGCATTGATGCAAAATGCATACAAACATCAAGTAAACACCTCAAAACATGGATGCAACATGATAATATGAAGCTACATGCAAAATCAAGCAAGTTTCATATAGAGCACACTCAAAACGGAGCAACGGTTCAACACATACACACTATACAAGTCATGACAACAATCTGTCCAAAACAGCAACTAGGCATATTGCAAGCATCAAAACAACATGCTACAGGACCTCAACAAGAAAACAAAAGGCATGGGCATTATGTACAGGTAAGGCATAACAAAACATGATCACTGAGCTATCTCCAGAAATCACTAGAACATGCTCAAACACACATGGCAAGATTGCAAATAATAACAGTTCAGGCTTTAGCAGAAACAACATCAGGTTGCAATGTTTAGAGCTATCAAACATCATGCTACAGGAACTTATAATAGCAAAACAAGGCATGGCATGAATCTAATCAAAGCATAGAACAAAATTCCCTAACTAACCATGAGCCAAAAGGGCACAGAAAATATGATGGCACCCTTGTAAACATGGCAAGTTATATTACAGATTCATACATGGCAGGAACAACAATAAGTAGGCATGTTGGTGAGCTTGAACCACTCACCACAGAGCAATACATGGCATGGCAAGGCAACCAACAGTAAGAAGACATGTCATAGAAGCTATACATGGCAAGAACAACATCATAGCATGCAAGGATCAACTACAACAACCTTGGCAAAATTGAATAACATGTAAACAATCTGCCAGGAAACATTTTATAGCAAAAGTAGAGCTTGATTGACTCAAGCTATGGCACTCCATAATTGCAAACAAGGGCATGGATGGATAGAGAATAACCATATGTTCAAAACATCCTTACTGAAGTATCTCAAAATAAGCATGGATCTCTCGGTAGCATCAAGTTAACATGGCATAAAAATATCAAGAAAAGCAGGGCTGAAATCAGCAACATCATGAAGCCTAGTTTGCATGCTTGTGCTAGTCACCACAGAGATTACAAAAATACATGGCATACACCCCTGGAAAGATGGCATGGCATATTACAAAACACATGTAGGACTCAAGTTCATAGGGAGCACACATCAATCATGGCAAAAATGACAAAAGTGCATGTTCTGATAAGAATCTGAAACTAACATCACATAGCCCTCTTCCAACAGCATTTCAGGCATCAAGACGAGCTCAAATGAAAATGATGCAATGAGATGAAATGATGTACTCGTCGAGGCGAACAATTTGACATATTACACGCGCAAAACGGAGCTACGGATGCAGAGTTATGATGCGATGAAAATGCATGAAAATTACTGGAAACTCGGGGACTTAGTGGATTTGGAGGGGGGAAAAAGGTCAACCTCACGGCACGGATAACGAGGCACGGCCGGATCTCGCCGGAATTGGCGGCCGGAGTCGAGGGAGAGGGCGCCGGTGGCCGGATCGGCGAGGGAGGGCCGGCGGGAGGCCGGGCGGCGGGGCCGGGACGACGAAGGGGTCGCGGTGGAGCTAGCGGCGGCGGGCGCCGATCCACGGGAGGCGGGCGAGGCGGGCGGCGCCATTCGGCCGGGCGGCGCGGTCGCCGGGCGGCGGGCGGAGGGGCGCGAGGCGCCGAGCCTCGGCGGCGGCGGCGAGGCGCCAGCTGGGCGCGGGCGGGCGGGCTCGGCGAGGCTCGGTGGCCGAGCTCGACGGCGGCGGCGGTCGGGCGCTTCGGCGCCGCTGGCGGGCGGCGGAGCGACCGGCCGGGCGGCCGGATCTGGGCCAGTGGGCCGCGGCTGCGGGACGGCGGCGGCGCCACGTGGCGCGTGGGGAGTGGTCCGGGGCGGCGGCGCGATGACGTGTCGGCCCCGGATTGGTCCGGGCGACGTGGCTGCGGGGCGGCGGACATGTCCGGCCGTCGCGGGATGAAATGTCCGGCGGCGGCGGGGAAGGTTAGGGTAGGTTTGGACCCGGAATTTTTGGGGAAGACACATATTTATAGATAGAGGGAGCTAGGAGAGTCCAAATGAGGTGCGATTTTCGGCCACGCGATCGTGATCGAACGACCGAGAGCATAGAGGGGAGTAAGATGGGTTTTGGGCCACTTTGGAAGGGGTGTTGGGCTGCAACTCAAAGAGGGCTTCACGGTTACCCGGTTAACCGTTGGAGTACCAAACGACCTCCAAATGACCCGAAACTTGACAGGCGGTCTACCGGTGCTATACCAAGGCCGGTTGGCAAACCTCGGTCCATTCCGAGACCGTTTAACACCCGCACATGAAAAGAGGTAAAAGGGGGCGCCGGGAGACATAGGAGTGCCGGATTGGAAAACGGACAACGGGGAAAATGCTCGGATGCATGAGACGAACACGTATGCAAAAGCGATGCACATGATGACATGGTATGAAATGCATATGATGACCTGGCAAAGAGAGACACGCAAGCACATGACATGGTAAAGACGACGAATAACTGGCAGACACCTGGCGCATCGAATCCGGGGCGTTACACTCATGGCTCCTCTTGAGCACTTCTTCAGACTTAACCAGGATCCGGCCATAGCAGGAGGGGCGGGGATCTTGCTATCTGTTCCAGTTTCCGCACCACACGTAGCACTATCCTTTTGACAGTGTCTGAGCAACGAACTGCCTAACTGTCTAAGGTAGCAGCAATCTTCCACCACAGAACCTGCATTCCAGACCAGGGGATATGATTGAAACACATATCGTTACGATATTTCCAAAGAGCCCATAAGGCAGCAGAGTGTAACAGGTAATCTTCTTGGTGATTTTTATGTAGGGACCACCATTCCAACATGTCATGAATAGACATCCTAGAATGATAAATATCCCCAATCACTCTCCAAAGCTCTACAGAAACAACACAACCGAAAAATAAATGATCTATGCTTTCCGGATCACTACAGAAAAGACACGAAGTATCATCTACTACTTGTCTTTTCTGCAGATTATCTCTGGTCAATAGCTTATTGTGAACCATAAGCCAAAGAAAAATATGAATGCGGAGAGGAACTCTGATATTCCAAATAGAAACACTATACCCAGGGGCAACTCCTCTAAAATTTATTATGTTGTAAAAGGACTTGACGGTGTAAACACCTTTAGTGTCATAGTCCCAGCGAACAGAGTCACACCTGTCTACCAGGATAGTATTCTTGACATCATTGAATAACTCATTCCACTCTGCCAACATATCAGGGGAAAAACATCTTCTAAAAGTGATTTTCAGGTTAGAACCGTCCCAAGCCTCACGAACAGTGATGCTCTTATCATTAGCAATACTATAGAGATTCCAATATTTAGTGGCTAGGGTGGTATGCCCTAACCAACGATCATTCCAAAACCTAATACTATTCCCATCTCCTATTATCCAGGAGTATCCTATGTTAGCAGCTTTAGCAGCCCAAAGAATGCCTTTCCAGACGGGGGAAGCCCCAACAATAGAGCAGGCAAAAATATTAGGATTATGAGTGTTGTACTTTGAATCAATGACTTTTTTCCAAATCTTGTCATGATCCAAGAAATACCTCAATCCAGGACGCCAATAAACATAAATTCATATCTGCAATGTTAGGGACACCCAGACCTCCATGGTGTTTTTGTTGAGTCACGCAATCCCAGGAAGCCAGGTGGTATTTGTGATGCCCCTCATAGTTATCCCAGAAACAGTGTGCCAGCTGAGAGTTAATTAGCTTGATGGCCCACTTGGGGAATTTGAAAATATCCACTTTTAGTGCTCATGTTCCTAGGTTGAACTATGTATAGATTATGTGGCGACTTCCTTTCCTGTAACTCATGTTTTTTGTAGCAGATCAACTAATAGTGCCTTGAGCTGCTGGTGATTGTGTGCGTACACACCAGACGTTGAGTGGGATGGCCTTAGAATTTCCTTGTTTGAATCATGGCTTTCACGAAATTACATATCCTATGTGATGATGCATGAATAAATCTCTAGATGCTCTTCTGCTACCTGCCATGGGAACATGGCAATTTTGTTGAAAATGTCGGTAGAACATGATATTTGTGTTGAGCATAGAAAATTGTTGAACATTTTAGTAGATTTCCCATACGATTTAGTGGACATAGATTTGGACTTACTCTTGGCAACTTTGTTGAAAATGTCCAAGATGGCGCCACCCCCCTTTCCTTCTCCTACTCTGTCACGCGCAATATGCGATCCTATCCGAGAGGAACTCGAAGGTCCCACCAAGGATAGAGCCGCATATTGAAGACGCTTTGCAGGGTGGATATCATTACATCGTACCATTACATAATACATGGGGATACATCGCATACAAATGCCACAAGAATACATCAATACATCGTACATGAGAACAACATCCGACTACGGATGTAACACAAACATAAACTCAAATGACATCCACCCTGCTAGCCCAGGCCGCCGACCAGGAACCTATCCCCTGATCGAAGAAGAAGCAGAAGAACTCCAAAACAAGTGAACATCGCCCTCACATCGGATCATCGCATTACTTGTATCTGCAACTGTTGTTGTAGTAATCTGTGAGCCACGAGGACTCAGCAATCCCATTACCATGGGTATCAAGACTAGCAAAGCTTAATGGGTATGGAATGGATAAGTGGTGAGGTTGCAGCAAGTGACTAAGCATTTTATGGTGGCTAACTTACGAGTACAAGAGTAAGACGAGAAGCTACACAAACGATCACAAACTAATAATGATCAAGAAGTGATCCTGAACTACTTACGTTCAAACATAACCCAATCATGTTCCCTTCTCGACTCATTCGAAAAGAGACAGTCACGGTTACACACGCGGTTGGTGTATTTTATTTCGGGTCCGATGTCAAGTTCTCTACAACCGGATATTAAAAACTCCCATCTTCCACATAACCGCGGGCACGACTCTCGAATATTTAAACCCTGCAGGGTGTCCCAACTTAGCCCATGATAAGCTCATGATCCGCGGAGACAATCCTCCATCTCGGGACCCTCCGATCAGACTCGGAATCCCGGTGCACAAGACATTTCAACAATGGTCAAACTAATCCAGCAAGACCTCCCAGCGTGCCGACACCCTGATAGTAGCCGCGCGTATCTCATCTCAGGCCACGTCCGGATGATCAGTACGTACGGCAACTGAAAACCCTGGGTGAAGGGGTGGTGTTGGGGAACATAGTAATTTCAAAAAAAATTCCTACGCACACGCAAGATCATGGTGATGCATAGCAACGAGAGGGGAGAGTGTTGTCTACGTACGCTCATAGACCGTAAGTGGAAGCGTTTATCAACGCGGTTGATGTAGTCGTACACCTTCACGATCCGTCCCGATCAAGTACCGAACGTACGACACCTTCGCGTTTAGCACACGTTCAGCTTGATGATGTCGTCGCCTTCTTGATCCAGCAAGAGGGGCGAAGTAGTAGATGAGTTCCGGCAGCACGACGGCGTGGTGACGGTGTTGGTGAAGAACAATCTCCGAAGGGCTTCGCCTAAGCACTACAAAAACTATGACGGAGGATAAACTAGAGGGGACGGGGTTGACGGCACACGGCTTGGTGTTTCTTGTTGTGTCTTGGGTGCTAGCCCTACCCCTCTATTTATATGTTGAGCCCTGGGGTCGAAACTTGGAGCAAAAGCCTCCTCAAAGTCGGTTTTGCCCGAAAGGCAAGAGTCCTTCTCGGACTCCAGGGCTAGAACCCAGGGTTCCCGGCGTCTACCCCCTAGACGCCAGGGTTCCTGGCGTCTAGCCTCTCCGCTAAACTTCCTTTTGCACTTTCCAAAAGCCTCGTGGGCTTTCCCCTTTGGCCCAAATAAAGTGTTCTCGTACCCAAACATTTGGGGAAACATCCAGAACCCCTTCCGATGAATTCCGGAACCCTTCCGAAGACCAAACACTATTATCCCATATATCAATCTTTATCTCCGGACCGTTCCGGAGTTCCTCTCATGTCCGTGATCTTATCCGGAACTCCGAACAACATTCGGTTACCAACATACATAACTCATAAATACTATATCGTCAACAAACGTTAAGCGTGCGGGCCCTACGGGTTCGAGAACTATGTAGACATGACCGAGACATCTCTCTGGTCAATAACCAATAGCGGAACCTGGATGCCCATATTGGCTCATACATATTCTACGAAGATCTTTATCGGTCGAGCCGCATAACAACATACGTTGTTCCCTTTGTCATCGGTATGTTACTGTTGGAAATATGCCCTAGAGGCAATAATAAAAGGATTATTATTATATTTCCTTGTTCGTGATAATTGTCTTTTATTCATGCTATAATTGTATTATCCGAAAATCGTAATACATGTGTGAATACATAGACTACTATATGTCCCTAGTGAGCCTCTAGTTGACTAGCTCGTTGATCAACATATAGTCATGGATTCCTGACTATGTACATTGGATGTCATTGATAACGGTATCACGTCATTAGGAGAATGATGTGATGGACAAGACCCAATCCTAAGCATAGCACAAGATCGTGTAGTTTGTTTTGCTAGAGCTTTTCCAATGTCAAGTATCTTTTCCTTAGACCATGAGATCGTGTAACTCTCGGATACCGTAGGAGTGCTTTGGGTGTACCAAACGTCGCAACGTAACTGGGTGACTATAAAGGTGCACTACAGGTATCTCCGAAAGTGTCTATTGGGTTGACACGGATCGAGATCGGATTTGTCACTCCGACACGGAGAGGTATCATCGGCCCACTCGGTAATGCATCATCATAATGAGCTCAAAGTGACCAAGTGTTTGGTCACGGATCATGCATTACGGATGCGAGTAAAGTGACTTGCCGGTAACGAGATTGAACGAGGTATTGGGATACCGACGATCGAATCTCGGGCAAGTAACATACCGATTGACAAAGGGAATTGTATACGGGGTTGCTTGAATCCTCGACATCGTGGTTCATCCAATGAGATCATCGAGGAGAATGTGGGAGCCAACATGGGTATCCAGATCCCGCTGTTGGTTATTGACCGGAGAGCCGTCTCGGTCATGTCTACGTGTCTCCCGAACCCGTAGGGTCTACACACTTAAGGTTCGGTGACGCTAGGGTTGTAGAGATATGAGTATGCAGCAAACCGAAAGTTGTTCGGAGTCCCGGATGAGATCCTAGACGTCATGAGGAGTTCCGGAATGGTCCGGAGGTAAAGAATTATATATAGGAAGTGCTGTTTTGGCCATCGGGAGAGTTTCGGGGGTCACCGTATTGTACCGGGACCACCGGAAGGGTCCCGGGGGTCCACCGGGTGGGGTCACCTATCCTGGAGGGCCCCGTGGGCTGAAGTGGGGAGGGAACGAGCCCCTAGTGGGCTGGTGCGCCCCCTTTGCCCCCCCGCCTAGGGTTGGAAACCCTAGGGGTGGCGCCCACTTGCCTTGGGGGCAAGCCTCCCCCTTGGCCGCCCCCCATCTAGATGGGATCTAGAGGGCAGCGCCCCTGTGGGGCCTATATAAAGGGGGAGGGAGGCAGCCGCACCCCAAGTCTTGGCGCTTCCCTCTCCCTGCTACACCTCTCCTCTCGCAGGCTCGGCCAAGCTCTGCGGAACCTCTTGCATCCACCACCACGCCGTCGTGCTTCGATCTTATTCAACCTCTCCTCCTCCTTGCTGGATCAAGGTGCGGAGATGTCATCCGCCCCGTCGTGTGTTGAACGCGGAGGTGCTGTCCGTTCGACACTTGGTCATCGGTGATTTGGATCACAACGAGTACGACTCCTCAACCCCGCTCTCTTGAACGCTTCCACTCGCGATCTACAAAGGTATGTAGATGCACTCCTATCACTCGCTGCTAGATGAACTCATAGATGGATCTTGGTGAAACCGTAGGAAAATTTTTATTTTCTGCAACGCTCCCCAACAAAGGCATCATGAGCCGGTTTATGCGTAGTTCTCTATTGCACGAGTAGAACACAAATCTGTTGTGGGCGAGATGTTGTCAACTTTCTTGCCGTTACTAGTCTTATTTTGCTTCAGCGGTATTGTGGGATGAAGCGGCCGGACCGACCTTACACGTGCGCTTACGTGAGACAGGTTCCACCGATCGACATGCACTAGTTGCATAAGGTGGCTAGCGGGTGTCTGTCTCTCCACTTTAGTTGGAGCGGATTCGACGAAAAGGGTCCTTATGAAGGGTAAATAGAAGTTGACAAATCACGTTGTGGTTTTTCGTAGGTAAGAAAACGTTCTTGCTAGAACCCTATTGCAGCCACGTAAAAGATGCAACAAAAATTAGAGGACGTCTAACTTGTTTTTGCAGCAATTGCCTTGTGATGTGATATGGCCAAAAGTTGTGATGAATGATGAATGATATCATGTTGATGGAGATCATGGTGTCATGCCGGTGACAAGATGATCATGGAGCCCCGAAGATGGAGATCAAAGGAGCTATATGATATTGGCCATATCATGTCACTACTATATAATTGCATGTGATGTTTATTATGTTTATGCATCTTGTTTACTTAGAACGACGGTAGTAAATAAGATGATCCCTTATAATAATTTCAAGAAAGTGTTCTCCTTAACTGGGCGCCGTTGATAAAGTCGTCGTTTCGAAGCACCACGTGATGATCGGGTGTGATAGATTCCTACGTTCACATACAACGGGTGTAAGACAGTTTTACACATGCAAAACACTTAGGTGAACTTGACGAGCCTAGCATGTACAGACATGGCCTCAGAACACAAGAGACCGAAAGGTCGAACATGAGTCGTATGGAAGATACGATCAACATGGAGATGTTCACCGACGATGACTAGTCCGTCTCACGTGATGATCGGACACGGCCTAGTCGACTCGGATCATGTAACACTTAGATGACTAGAGGGATGTCAAATCTGAGTGGGAGTTCATTAAATAATTTGATTAGATGAACTTAATTATCATGAACGTTAGTCTAAAATCTTTGCAAAATGTCTTGTAGATCAAATGGCCAACGCTCATGTCACCATGAACTTCAACGCATTCCTAGAGAAAACCAAGCTGAAAGATGATGGCAGCAACTATTTGGACTGGGTCCGGAACCTGAGGATCATCCTCATAGCTGCCAAGAAACAATATGTCCTAGAAGCACCGCTAGGTGAAGCACCATCCCGAGAACCAAGACGTTATGAACGCTTGGCGATCACGTCTCGATGATTACTCCCTCGTTCAAGTGCGGCATGCTTTACAGCTTAGAACCGGGCTCCAAAAGCGTTTTGAGCAACACGGAGCATACGAGATGTTCGAGGAGCTGAAAATGGTTTTCCAAGCTCATGCCCGGTCGAGAGATGAAGTCTCCGACAAGTTCTATAGTTGTAAGATGGAGGAAAATAGTTACAAGGTGAGCACATACTCAAAATGTCTGGTTGCACAACCGCCGTCCCACCTGGACATTAACATCCCGGACGAGGCGGTCATTGACAGAATCCTTCATCGCTCCCACCGAGCTACAAGAGCTTTGTGATGAACTACAATATGCGGGGGATGGTGAAAACTATTCCTGAAGTATTTTCAATGCTGAAGTCAGCAGAGGTACAAATCAAGAAAGAACATCAAGTGTTGATGGTCAATAAGACCACTAAGTTCAAGAAGGGCAAGGGTAAGAAGAACTTCAAGAAGGACGGCAAGGATGTTGCCGCGCCCGATAAGCCATTGCCGGAAGAAGTCAAAGAATGGACCCAAGCCGAGACTGTGCTTTTATTGCAAAGGAAGGGTCATTTGAAGCGGAACTGCCCCAAATACTTAGCGCATAAGAAGGCCAGCAACACTAAAGGTATATTTGATATACATGTAATTGATGTGTACCTTACCAAGACTCGTAGTAACTCCCGGTATTTTATACCGTGCCGTTGCTCATATATGTAACTCACAGCAGGAGCCGCGGAATAAGCGGAGACCGGCGAAGGATGAGGTGACGATGCGCGTCGGGAATGGTTCCAAGGTCGATGTGATCGCCGTCGGCACGCTACCTCTACATTTACCTACGGGATTAGTTTTAAACCTCAATAATTGTTATTTAGTGCCAAGTTTGAGCATGAACATTGTATCAGGATCTCGTTTAATGCGAGATGGCTACTCATTTAAATCCGAGAATAATGGTTGTTCTATTTATATGAGAGATATGTTTTATGGTCATGCTCCGATGGTTAATGGTTTATTCTTAATGAATCTCGAACATGATGTTACACATATTCATAGTGTGAATACCAAAAGATGTAAAGTTGATAACGATAGTCCCACATAATTGTGACACTGCCGCCTTGGTCACATTGGTGTCAAGCGCATGAAGAAGCTCCATGCTGATGGACTTTTAGAGTCTCTCGATTATGAATCATTTGACACATGCGAACCATGCCTTATGGGCAAATGACCAAGACTCCGTTCTCCGGAACAATGGAGCGAGCAACCAACTTATTGGAAATCATACATACCGATGTATGCGGTCCAATGAGCGTTGAGGCTCATGGAGGATATCGTTATGTTCTCACTCTCACCGATGACTTGAGTAGATATGGGTATGTCTACTTGATGAAACACAAGTCCGAGACCTTTGAAAAGTTCAAGGAATTTCAGAATGAGGTAGAGAATCAACGTGACCGAAAAATAAAGTTCTTACGATCAGATCATGGAGGAGAATATTTAAGTCACGAATTTGGTACACATTAAGGAAATGTGGAATCGTTTCACAACTCATGCCGCTGGAACACCTCAACAGAACGGTGTGTCGAACGTCGTGTCGCGCTCTATTGGATATGGTACGATCTATGATGTCTCTTCTTGATTTACCGCTATCATTTTGGGGATACGCTCTAGAGACAGCTACATTCACTTTAAATAGGGCACCATCTAAATCCGTTGAGACGACACCGTATGAATTATGGTTTGGGAAGAAACCTAAGCTGTCGTTTCTAAAAGTTTGGGGATGCGATGCTTATGTCAAGAAACTTCAACCTGAAAAGCTCGAACCCAAGTCGGAAAAATGCGTCTTCATAGGATACCCTAAGGAAACCATTGGGTATACCTTCTACTTTAGATCCGAAGGCAAGATCTTTGTTGCCAAGAACATATCCTTTCTGGAAAAAGAGTTTCTCTCGAAAGGAGTAAGTGGGAGGAAAGTAGAACTTGATGAAGTACTACCTCTTGAACCGGAAAGTAGTGCAGCTCAGAAAATGTTCTGTGGTGCCTACACCTCTTGGAGAGGAAATTAATGATGATGATCAAGGTACTTGGATCAAGTTGCTATTGAACTTCGAGGTCCACAAGGGCACGCTCCACACCAGAGTGGTATGGCAACCCTGTCCTGGAAATCATGTTGTTAGACAACGGTGAACCTTCGAACTATGAAGAAGCAATGGCGGGCCCAGATTCCAACAAATGGCTTGAAGCCATGCAATCCGAGATAGGATCCATGTATGAAAACAAAGTATGGACTTTGACAGACTTGCCCGATGATCGGCGAGCGATAGAAAACAAATGGATCTTTAAGAAGAAGACGGACGCGGATGGTAATGTTACCATCTATAAAGCTCGACTTGTCGCTAAGGGTTATCGGCAAGTTCAAGGGGTTGACTACGATGAGACTTTCTCTCCCGTAGCGAAGCTAAAGTCCGTTCGAATCATGTTAGCAATTGCCGCATACTATGATTATGAGATATGGCAAATGGACGTCAAAACGGCATTCCTTAACAGCTATCTTAAGGAAGAACTGTATATGATGCAGCCGGAAGGTTTTGTCGACCCTAAGAATGCTAACAAGGTATGCAAGCTCCAGCGATCCATTTATGGGCTGGTGCAAGCATCTCGGAGTTGGAACATTCGCTTTGATGAGATGATCAAAGCGTTTGGTTTATGCTTGAGACTTATGGAGAAGCTCGTTTACAAGAAAGTGAGCGGAGCTCTGTGGCATTTCTCATATTATATTTAGATGACATACTTTTGATGGGAAATGATATAGAACTTTTGGACAGCATTAAGGCCTACTTGAATAAGAGTTTTTCAATGAAGGACCTTGGAGAAGCTGCTTACATATTAGGCATCAAGATCTATAGGGATAGTTCAAAATGGATCAGTCCAAGAAAGGGTTCTTTCCTGTATTACAAGGTGTGAAATTGAGCTCGGCTCAATGTCTGACCACGGCAGAAGATATAGAAGAGATGAGTGTCATCCCCTATGCATCAGCCATAGGGTCTATTATGTATGCCATGCTGTGTACCGCACCTGATGTAAACCTTGCCGTAAGTTTGGTAGGAAGGTACCAAAGTAATCCCGCAAGGAACACCGGACAGCGGTCAAAATATCCTGAAGTACCGAAAAGGAATAAGGACATGTTTCGCTTTATGGAGGTGACGAAGAGCTCGTCGTAAAAGGTGTCGCCGACGCTAGCTTCGACACAGATCCGATGACTCTAAGTCACAAACCGGATACGTGTATATGTTGAATGGTGGAGCAAGATGCTGGTGCAAATGCAAGCGAGCGTCGTGGCGGGATCTACATGTGAAGCGGAGTACATGGCAGCCTCGGAGGCAGCGCATGAAGCAATTTGGGTGAAGGAGTTCATCACCGACCTAGGAGTCATACCCAATGCGTCGGGGCCGATCAAACTCTTCTCGTGACAACACTGGAGCTATTGCACTTGCCAAGGAGCCCAGGTTTCACAAGAAGACCAGCACATCAAGCGTCGCTCAACTCCATTCGTGAAAATGTTCAAGATGGAGACATAGAAATTTGCAAAGTGCATACGGATCTGAATGTCGCAGATCCGTTGACTAAACCTCTTCCGCGAGCAAAACATGATCAACACCAGAACTCTATGGGTGTTCGATTCATCACAATGTAACTAGATTATTGACTCTAGTGCAAGTGGGAGACTTTTAGAAATATGCCCTAGAGGCAATAATAAAAGGATTATTATTATATTTCCTTGTTCGTGATAATTGTCTTTTATTCATGCTATAATTGTATTATCCAGAAATCGTAATACACGTGTGAATACATAGACTACTATATGTCCCTAGTGAGCCTCTAGTTGACTAGCTCGTTGATCAACAGATAGTCATGGTTTCTCGACTATGGACATTGGATGTCATTGATAACGGATCACATCATTAGGAGAATGATGTGATGGACAAGACCCAATCCTAAGCATAGCACAAGATCGTAGTTCGTTTTGCTAGAGCTTTTCCAATGTCAAGTATCTTTTCCTTAGACCATGAGATCGTAACTCCCGGATACCGTAGGAGTGCTTTGGGTGTACCAAACGTCACAACGTGAATCGGGTGACTATAAAGGTGCACTACGGTATCTCCGAAAGTGTCTGCATTGGGTTGACACGGATCGAGATGGATTTGTCACTCCGTATTACGGAGAGGTATCACTGGGCCCACTCGATAATGCATCATCATAATGAGCTCAAAGTGACCAAGTGTTTGGTCACGGATCATGCATTATGGTACGAGTAAAGTGACTTGCGAACGAGATTGAACGAGGTATTGGGATACCGACGATCGAATCTCGGGCAAGTAACATACCGATTGACAAAGGGAATTGTATACGGGGTTGCTTGAATCCTCGACATCGTGGTTCATACGATGAGATCATCGAGGAGCATGTGGGAGCCAACATGGGTATCCATATCCCGCTGTTGGTTATTGACCGGAGAGCCGTCTTGGTCATGTCTACGTGTCTCCCGAACCCGTAGGGTCTACACACTTAAGGTTCGGTGACGCTAGGGTTGTAGAGATATGAGTATGCAGCAAACCAAAAGTTGTTCGGAGTCCCGGATGAGATCCCGGACGTCACGAGGAGTCCCGTAATGGTCTGGAGGTAAAGAATTATATATAGGAAGTGCTGTTTCGGCCATCGGGAGAGTTTCGGGGGTCACTGTATTGTACCGACCACCGGAAGGGTCCTGGGTCCACCGGGTGGGGCCACCTATCCCGGAGGGCCCCGTGGGCTGAAGTGGGGAGGGAACCAGCCCCTAGTGGGCTGATGCGCCCCCCCCTCCTTGGGCCCCCCCTGCGCCTAGGGTTGGAAACCCTAGGGGTGGGGGGCGCCCCACTTGCCTTGGGGGGCAAGCCTCCCCCTTGGCCGCCGCCTCCCCCATCTAGATGGGATCTAGAGGGGCCGGCGCCCCACAGGGGGCCTATATAAAGGGGGGAGGGAGGGCAGCCGCACCCCAAGTCTTGGCGCCTCCCTCTCCCCTGCTACACCGCTCCCTCTCGCAAAAGCTCGGCGAAGCTCTGTCGGAACCCTGCTGCATCCACCACCACGCCGTCGTGCTGCTGGATCTTCTTCAACCTCTCCCTCCTCCTAGCTATATCAAGGTGCAGGAGACGTCATCCGCTCCGTACGTGTGTTGAACGCGGAGGTGCTGTCCGTTCGGCACTTGGTCATCGGTGATTTGGATCACGACGAGTACGACTCCCTCAACCCTGTTCTCTTGAACGCTTCCGCTCGCGATCTACAAAGGTATGTAGATGCACTCCTATCACTCATTGCTAGATGAACTCATAGATGGATCTTGGTGAAACCGTAGGAAAATTTTTATTTTCTGCAACGTTCCCCAACAGTTACTTGCCCGAGGTTCGATCCTCGGTATCTCAATACCTAGTTCAATCTCGTTATCGGCAAGTCTCTTTACTCGTTCCGTAATACATCATCCCGCAACTAACTCATTAGTTACAATGCTTGCAAGGCTTATAGTGATGTGTATTATCGAGTGGGCCCAGAGATACCTCTCTGACAATCGGAGTGACAAATCCTAATCTTGAAATACGCCAACTCAACAAGTACCTTCGGAGACACCTGCAGAGCACCTTTATAATCACCCGATTCACGCCAGACGCTTTGGTAGCACACAAAGTGTTCCTCCGTAAACGGAGTTGCATAATCTCATAGTCATAGGAACATGTATCAGTCATGAAGAAAGCAATAGCAACATACTAAACGATCAAGTGCTAAGCTAACGAAATGGGTCAAGTCAATCACATCATTCTCCTAATGATGTGATCCCGTTAATCAAATGAAAACTCATGTCTATGGCTAGGAAACATAACCATCTTTGATCAACGAGCTAGTCAAGTAGAGGCATACTAGTGACACTCTGTTTGTCTATGTATTCACACATGTATCATGTTTCCGGTTAATACAATTCTAGCATGAATAATAAACATTTATCATGATATAAGGAAATAAATAATAACTTTATTATTGCCTCTAGAGCATATATCCTTCAGTCTCCTACTTGCACTAGAGTCAATAATCTAGTTCACATCGCCATGTGATTTAACACCAATAGTTCACATCACCATGTGATTAACACCCATAGTTCACATCGTCATGTGACCAACACCCAAAGGGTTTACAAGAGTCAATAATCTAGTTCACATCGCTATGTGATTAACACCCAAAGAGTACTAAGGTGTGATCATGTTTTGCTTGTGAGAGAAGTTTAGTCAACGGGTCTGCAACATTCAGATCCGTATGTATTTTGCAAATTTCTATGTCAACAATGCTCTGCACGGAGCTACTCTAGCTAATTGCTCCCACTTTCAATATGTATCCAGATTGAGACTTAGAGTTATCTGGATCATTGTCAAAACTTGCATCGACGTAACCCTTTACGATGAACCTTTTGTCACCTCCATAATCGAGAAACATATCCTTATTCCACTAAGGATAATTTTGACCGCTGTCCAGTGATCTACTCCTAGATCACTATTGTACTCCCTTGCTAAGCTCAGTGTAGGGTATACAATAGATCTGGTACACAGCATGGCATACTTTATATAACCTATGGCTGAGGCATAGGGAATGACTTTCATTCTCTTTCTATCTTCTGTCGTGGTCGGGCTTTGAGTCTTACTCAATTTCACACCTTGTAACACAGGCAAGAACTCTTTCTTTGACTGGTCCATTTTGAACTACTTCAAAATCTTGTCAAGGTATGTACTCATTGAAAAAACTTATCAAGCGTCTTGATCTATCTCTATACATCTTGATGCTCAATATGTAAGCAGCTTCACCGAGGTCTTTATTTGAAAAACTCCTTTCAAATACTCCTTTATGCTTTCCAGAAAATTCTACATTATTTCCGATCAACAATATGTCATTCACATATATTTATCAGAAATGTTGTAGTGCTCCCACTCACTTTCTTGTAAATACAGGCTTCACCGCAAGTCTATATAAAACTATATGCTTTGATCAACTCATCAAAGCGTATATTCCAACTCCGAGATGCTTGCACAAGTCCATAGATGGATCGCTGGAGCTTGCACACTTTGTTAGCATCCTTTGGATCGATAAAACCTTGAGGTTGCATCATATACAACTCTTCTTCCAGAAATCTATTCAGGAATGCAGTCTTTACATCCATTTGCCAGATTTCATAAGATGTGGCAATTTGCTAACATGATTCGGACAGACTTAAGCATCGCTACGAGTGAGAAGGTCTCATTGTAGTCAACTCCTTGAACTTTGTCAAAACCTTTTTCGAAAAGTCTAGCTTTGTAGATAGTAACATTACCATCAGCGTCTGTCTTCTTGAAGATCCATTTATTTTTGATGGCTTGCCGATCATCCGACAAGTCAACCAAAATCCATACTTTGTTCTCATACATGGATCCCATCTCAGATTTCATGGCCTCAAGCCATTTTGCGGAATCTAGGCTCATCATCGCTTCCTCATAGTTCGTAGGTTCGTCATGGTCTAGTAACATGACCTCCATAACAGGATTACCGTACCACTCTCGTGGGGATCTTACTCTGGTTGACCTACGAGGTTCAGTAGTAACTTGATCTGAAGTTTCATGATCATCATCATTAACTTCCTCACTAATTGGTGTAGGTGTCACAGGAACCGGTTTCTATGATGAACTACTTTCCAATAAGGGAGCAGATACAGTTACCTCATCAAGTTCTACTTTCCTCCCACTCACTTCTTTCGAGAGAAACTCCTTCTCTAGAAAGGATCCATTCTTAGCAATGAATGTCTTGCCTTCGGATCTGTGATAGAAGGTTTACCCAACTGTCTCCTTTGGGTATCCTATGAAGACATTTTTCTCCGATTTGGGTTTGAGCTTATCAGGATGAAACTTTTTCACATAAGCATCGCAACCCCAAACTTTAAGAAATGACAACTTTGGTTTCTTGCCAAACCACAGTTCATATGGTGTCGTCTCAACGGATTTAGATGGTGCCCTATTTAATGTGAATGCAGTTGTCTCTAATGCATAACCCCAAAACGATAGTGGTAAATCAGAAAGAGACATCATAGATTGCACCATATCCAATAAAGTACGGTTACGATGTTCGAACACACCATTACGCTGTGGTGTTCCAGGTGGCGTGAGTTGTGAAACTATTCCGCATTGTTCCAAATGAAGACCAAACTCGTAACTCAAATATTCTCCTCCACGATCAGATCGTAGAAACTTTATTTTCTTGTTACGATGATTTTCCACTTCAGTCTGAAATTATATGAACTTTTCAAATGTTTCAGACTTATGTTTCATCAAGTAGATATACCCACATCTACTCAAATCATCTATGAAGGTCAGAAAATAATGATACCCACCGCGAGCCTCAACACTCATCGGATCGCATACATCAGTATGTATTATTTCCAATAAGTCAGTTGCTCGCTCCATTGTTCCGGAGAATGGACTTTTAGTCATCTTGCCCATAAGTCATGGTTCGCAAGCATCAAGTGATTCATAATCAAGTGATTCCAAAATCCCATCAGCATGGAGTTTCTTCATGCGCTTTACACCAATATGACTTAAACGGTAGTGCCACAAATAAGTTGCACTGTCATTATTAACTTTGCATCTTTTGGCTTCAATATTATGAATATGTGTATCACTACGACCGAGATCCAATAAACCATTTTCATTGGGTGTATGACCATAGAAGGTTTTATTCATGTAAACAGAACAACAATTATTCTCTAACTTAAATGAATAACCGTATTGCAATAAACATGATCAAATCATATTCATGCTCAACGCAAACACCAAATAACACTTATTTTGGTTCAACACTAATCCCGAAAGTGTAGGGAGTGTGCGATGATGATCATATCAATCTTGGAACTACCTCCAACACACATCGTCCCCTCACCCTTAACTAGTTTCTGTTCATTCTGCAACTCCCATTTCGAGTTACTACTCTTAGCAATGGAACCAATATAAAACGCCGAGGGGTTGCTATAAACACTAGTAAAGTACACATTAATAACATGTATATCCAATATACCTTTGTTCACTTTGCCATCCTTCTTATCCGCCAAGTATCTAGGGCAGTTCCACTTCCAGTGACCAGTCCTTTTGCAGTAGAAGCACTTAGTCTCAGGCTTAGGTCCAGACTTGGGCTTCTTCACTTGAGTAGCAACTTGCTTGCCGTTCTTCTTGAAGTTCCCCTTCTTCCCTTTTCCCTTTTATTGAAACTAGTGTTCTTGTCAACCATCAACACTTGATGCTTTTCTTGATTTCTACCTTCGTCAATTTCAGCATCACGAAGAGCTTGGGAATCATTTCCGTTATCCCTTGCATATTATAGTTCATCACGAAGTTCTAGTAACTTGGTGATAGTGACTAGAGAACTCTGTCAATCACTATCTTATCTGGAAGATTAACTCCCACTTGATTCAAGTGATTGTAGTACTCAGACATTCTGAGCATATGCTCACTAGCTGAGCTATTCTCATCCATCTTGTAGGCAAAGTACTTGTCAAAGGTCTCATACCTTTCGACATGGGCATGAGTCTGAAATACTAATTTCAACTCTTGGAACATCTCATATGCTCCGTGGCGTTTCAAAAACGTCTTTGAAGCCCCGATTCTAAGCCGTAAAGCATGGTGCACTAAACTATCAAGTAGTCATCATATCGAGCTTGCCAAACGTTCATAACGTCTGCATCTGCTCCTACAATCGGTCTATCACCTAGCGGTGCATCGAGGACATAATTCTTCTGTGTAGCAATGAGGATAATCCTCAGATCACGGATCCAATCTGCATCATTGCTACTAACATCTTTCAACTTAGTTTTCTCAAGGAACATATCAAAAAATAAAACAGGGGAGCTAAACGCGAGCTATTGATCTACAACATAGATATGCTAATACTACCAGGACTAAGTTCATGATAAATTAAAGTTCAATTAATCATATTACTTAAGAACTCCCACTTAGATAGACATCCCTCTGATCATCTAAGTGATCACGTGATCCATATCAACTAAACCATGTCCGATCATCACGTGAGATGGAGTAGTTTTCAATGGTGAACATCACTATGTTGATCATATCTTCTATATGATTCACGCTCGACCTTTCAGTCTTAGTGTTCCGAGGCCATATCTGCATATGCTAGGCTCGTCAAGTTTAACCTTAGTATTCCGAGTGTGCAAAACTGTCTTGCACCCATTGTATTTGAACGTAGAGCTTATCACACCCGATCATCATGTGGTGTCTCAGCATGAAGAACTTTCGCAATGGTGCATACTCAGGGAGAACACTTATACCTTGAAATTAAGTGAGAGATCATCTTATAATGCTACCGTCAATCTAAGCAAAATAAGATGCATAAATGATAAAAATCACATGCAATCAATACAAGTGATATGATATGGCCATCATCATCTTGTGCTTGTGATCTCCATCTCCGAAGCACCGTCATGATCACCATCGTCACCGGCGCGACACCTTGATCTCCATCGTAGCATCATTGTCGTCTCGCCAACTATTGATTCTACGACTATCGCTACCGCTTAGTGATAAAGTAAAGCAATTACATGGCGATTGCATTGGATACAATAAAGCGACAACCATATGGCTCCTGCCAGTTGCCGATAACTCGGTTACAAAACATGATCATCTCATACAATAAAATATAGCATCATGTCTTGACCATATCACATCACAACATGCCCTACAAAAACAAGTTAGACATCATCTACTTTGTTGTTGCAAGTTTTACGTGGCTGCTACGGGCTGAGCAAGAACCATTCTTACCTACGCATCAAAACCACAACGATATTTCGTCAAGTTAGTGTTGTTTTAACCTTCACAAGGACCGAGCGTAGCCACACTCGGTTCAACTAAAGTTGGAGAAACAGACACCCGCCAGCCACCTGTGTGCAAAGCACGTCGGTAGAACCAGTCTCGCGTAAAAGTACGCGTAATGTCGGTCCGGGCCGCTTCATCCAACAATACCGCCGAACCAAAGTATCACATGCTGGTAAGCAGTATTACTTGTATCGCCCACAACTCACTTGTGTTCTACTCGTGCATATAACATCTACGCATAAAACCTGGATCGGATGCCACTGTTGGGGAACATAGTAATTTCAAAAATTTCCTACGCACACGCAAGATCATGGTGATGCATAGCAATGAGAGGGGAGACTGTTGTCTACGTATGCTCGTAGACCGTAAGCGGAAGCGTTTATCAACGCGGTTGATGTAGTCGTACACCTTCACGATCCGTCCCGATCAAGTACCGAACGTACAACACCTTCGCGTTCAGCACATGTTCAGCTCGATGATGTCGTCGCCTTCTTGATCCAGCAAGAGGGGCGAAGTAGTAGATGAGTTCCGGTAGCACGACGGCGTGGTGACGGTGTTGGTGAAGAACAATCTCCGCAGGGCTTTGTTGGGGAACGTAGCAGAAATTCAAAATTTTCCTACGTGTCACCAAGATCTATCTATGGAGAAACTAGCAACGAGGGGAAGGAGAGTGCATCTACATAACCTTGTAGATCGCTAAGCGGAAGCGTTCAAGAGAATGGGGTTGAAGGAGTCGAACTCGTCGTGATCCAAATCACCGGAGATCCTAGTGCCGAACGGACGGCACCTCCGCGCTCAACACACGTACAGCCCGTGACGCCTCCCATGCCTTGATCCAGCAAGGAGAGAGGAGAGGTTGGGAAGACTCCATCCAGCAGCAGCACGACGGTGTGGTGGTGATGGAGGAGCGTGGCAATCCTGCAGGGCTTCGCCAAGCACCGCGGGAGAGGAGGAGGACTTGGGAGAGGGGGAGGGCTGCGCCAGGGGCAAGGGTGCAGCTCCCATGCGCCTCCCCACTATATATAGGGGTGGAGGGGGATTATTTCTTGCCCTCCAAGTCCATTGGGGCATTCGCAAAGGTGGGAGGAAAGAAATCCCATCCTTTCCTTTCCCCACCAATTGTTATCCCCCCTTTTTAGGGATCTTGATCTTATCCCTTTGGGATATGATCTTATTCCTTCTAAGGGGGGATCTTGGTGCGCCTTGACCAGGGGTGTGGGGCCTTGCCCCCACTACCCACGTTCATGTGGGTCCCCCCATGCAGGTGGGCCCCACTCCGAACCTTCTAGAACCTTCCGGTACAATACCGAAAAATCCCTAACATTTTCCGGTGGCCAAAATAGGACTTCCATATATAAATCTTTACCTCCGGACCATTCCGAACTCCTCGTGACGTCACGGGATCTCATCCGGACTCAACAACATTCGTAACCACGTATATCTATTCCCTATAACCCTAGCGCCATCAAACCTTATGTGTAGACCCTACGGGTTCGGGAACCATGCGAACATGACCGAGACGTTCTCCGTCAATAACCAACAGCGGATCTGGATACCCATGTTGGCTCCTACATGTTCCACGATGATCTCATCGGATGAACCACGATGTCAAGGACTCAATCGATCCCGTATACAATTCCCTTTGTCTAACGGTATTGTACTTGCCCGAGATTCGATCATCGGTATACCGATACCTTGTTAAATCTCGTTACCGGCAAGTCTCTTTACTCATTCCGTAAGACATCATCCCGTGATCAACCCCTTGGTCACATTGTGCACATTATGATGATGTCCTACCGAGTGGGCCCAGAGATACCTCTCCGTTTACACAGATTGACAAATCCCAGTCTCGATTCGTGCCAACCCAACAAACACTTTCGAGATACCTATAGTGCACCTTTATAGCCACCCGCTTCGCCAGACGCTTGGTACACCCAAAGCATTCCTATGGTATCCGGGAGTTGCACAATCTCATGGTCTAAGGAAAAGATACTTGACATTAGAAAAGCTTTAGCATACGAACTACACGATCTTTGTGCTAGGCTTAGGATTGGGTCTTGTCCATCACATCATTCTCCAAATGATGTGATCCTGTTATCAACGACATCCAATGTCCATGGTCAGGAAACCGTAACCATCTGTTGATCAACGAGCTAGTCAAATAGAGGCTTACTAGGGACATGGTGCTGTCTATGTATCCACACATGTATCTGAGTTTCCTATCAATACAATTATAGCATGGATAATAAATGATTATCATGAACAAGGAAATATAATAATAACCAATTTATTATTGCCTCTAGGGCATATTTCCAACAGTCTCCCACTTGCACTAGAGTCAATAATCTAGTTCACATTGCTATGTGATCAACACTCATAGGTCACATCTCCATGTGACCAACATCCAAGAGTTTACTAGTGTCACTAAACTAGTTCACATCATCATGTGATTAAGACTCAATGAGTTCTGGGGTTTGATCATGTTTTGCTTGTGAGAGAGGTTTTAGTCAACGGTCTGCAACATTCAGATCCGTATGTACTTCGCAAATCTCTATGTCATATTGTAAATGTTGCTTCCACGCTCCACTTGGAGCTATTCCAAATGGTTGCTCCACTATACGATCCGGTTTGCTACTCAGGTCACTCGGATAGGTGTTAAAGCTTGCATCAACGTAACCCTTTACGCCAACTTTTATCACCTCCATAATCGGAAACATGTCCTTATTTACTCCAAGGACAATTTTGATCATGTCCAATGATCCATTCTGGATCACTTTGTACCCCTTGCCGACTCATGGCAAGGCACACATCAAGGCGGTACACAAGATAGCATACTCTGAGCCTATGTCCGAAGCATAGGGACGAGCTTCGTCCTTTCTCTCTCTTCTGCCGTGGTCGAGCTTTAACTCTTAACTTCATACCTTACAACTCGTGCAAGAACTCCTTCTTTGATGATCCATCTTGAACACCTTCAAGATCATGTCAAGGTATGTGCTCATTTGAAAGTACCATTTAGCGTTCTTTATCTATCCTCATAGACCTTGATGCTCAATGTTCAAGCAGCTTAATTCAGGTTTTCTATTGAAAAACACTTTTCAAATAACCCTATATGCTTTCCAGAAATTCTACATCATTTCTGATCAACAATATGTCATTCACATATACTTATCAGAAATTCTATAGTGCTCCCACTCACTTCTTTGGAAATACAAGTTTCTCACAAACTTTGTATAAACCCAAAATCTTTGATCATCTCATCAAAGCGTACATTCCAACTCCGAGATGCTTACTCCAGTCCTTAGAAGGATTGCTGGAGCTTTGCATACTTGTTAACCTCTTTCAGGATTGACAAAACCTTCTGGTTATATCACATAACCTTTCCTCAAGTATAACGTCGAGGAAACAATGTTTTGACATCCTATCTGCAAGATTTCATCAATCATGCAATAATTGCTAATCCAATTCCAACAGACTCTTAGCATCTCTACGAGTGAGAAAGCCTCACCGTAGTCAACTCCTTGAACTTGTCGGAAAACATCTTTAACGACAAGTCGAGCTTTCTTAATGGTGATACTTACCATCATTGTCTGTCTTCCTTTTAAAATCCATCTTTACCCAACGCCCCACGACCATCAAGTATTTCTTCCAAAGTCATGGATCCTCTCTCGGATGTTATGGCCTTGAGCCATTCGTCGGAATCCGGGCCCACCATCGCTTCTTCATAGCTCATAGGTTCATTGTTGTCTAGCAACATGACCTTCAAGACATGATTACTGTACCACTCAGAAGTAGTACGCATCCTTGTCACCCTACGAGGTACGGTAGTGACTTGATCCAAAACTTCATGATCACTATCATAAGCTTCTACTTCAATTGGTGTAGGCGCCACAGAACAACTTCCCGTGCCCTGCTACACACTTGTTGAAGTGACGGTTCAATAACCTCATCAAGTATCCACCATCCTCCCACTCAATTCTTTCGAGAGAAACTTTTCTCGAAAGGATCTAATTCTAGAAACAATCCTTTTGCTTCCTAATCTGAGATCGGAGGTATACCCAACTGTTTTGGGTGTCCTATGAAGAAGCAATTTATCCGCTTTGGGTTCGAGCTTATCAACCTGAAACTTTTTCACATAAGCGCCGCAGCCCCAAACTTTTAAGAAACGACAATTTAGGTTTCTCCAAACCATAGTTCAAACGGTGTCGCCTCAACGGAATTACGTGGTGCCCTATTAAAGTGAGTGTGGTTGTCTCTAATGCCTAACCCATGAACGATAGTGGTAATTCGATAAGAGACATCATGGTACGCATCATATCCAATAGGGTGCAACTAAGATGTTTGGACACACCATCACACTATGGTGTTCCAGGCGGTATTTATTGTGAAACAATTTCCACAATGTCTTAATTGCGTGCCAAAGCTTGTAACTTAGATACTCATCTCTATGATCATATCATAGACATTTTATCCTCTTGTCACGATGATCTTCAACTTCACTCTGAAATTACTTGAACCATTCAATAATTCAGACTTGTGTTTCATCAAGTAAATACACTCAAGATCTACTCAAATCATCCGTGAAGTAAGAACATAACGATATTCATCAGATGCCTCAAAGACTCATTGGACTGCACACATCAAAATATGTTACTTCCAACAAGTTGCTATCTTGTTCCATCTTATCAAACCGAGGCTTTTCACCATTTTGCCCATGTGGTATGATTTGCATATCTCAAGTGATTCAAAATCAAGTGAGTCCAAACGATCCATCTGCATGGAGTTTCTTCATGCGATACACCAATAGACATGGTTCGCATGTCTCAAACTTTTCAAAACGAGTGAGTCCAAAGATCCATCAACATGGAGCTTCTTCATGCTTTATACCAATATGACTTACATGGCAGTGCCACAAGTAAGTGGTACCATCATTACTATCTTATATCTTTTGGCATGAAAATGTGTATCACTACGATCGAGATTCAATAAACCATTCCTTTTAGGTGCAAGACCATTGAAGGTATTATTCAAATAAACAGAGTAACCATTATTCTCCTTAAATGAATAACCGTATTGCAATAGACATAATCCAATCATGTCTATGCTCAACGCAAACACCAAATAACAATTATTTAGGTTTCACACCAATCTCAATGGTAGAGGGAGCGTGAGATGCTTGATCACATCAACCTTGGAAACACTTCCAACACATATCGTCAGCTCACCTTTAGCTAGTCTCCTTTTATTCCGTAGCTTTTATTTCGAGTTACTAACACTTAGCAACCGAACCGTATCTAATACCACTGGTGCTACTAGGAGTACTAGTAAAGTACACATTAACATAATGTATATCCAATATACTTGTATTGACCTTGCCAGCCTTCTCGTCTACCAAGTATCTAGGGTAGTTCTGCTTCAGTGTCCGTTCCCTCATTGCAGAAGCACTTAGTCTCGGGTTTGGGTTTAACCTTGGGTTTCTTCACTAGAGCAGCAACTGATTTGCCGTTTCATGAAGTATCCCTTCTTGCCCTTGCCCTTCTTGAAACAAGTGGTTTCATTAACCATCAACAATTGATGCTCCTTCTTGACTTCTACTTTCGTGGTGTCAAACATCGCGAATATCTCAAGGATCATCATATCTATCCCTGATATGTTATAGTTCATCACGAAGCTCTAGCAGCTTGGTGGCAATGACTTTGGAGAAACATTACTTTCTCATCTGGAAGATCAACTCCCACTCGATTCAAGGGATTATTGCACTCAGACAATCTGAGCACAAGCTCAACGATTTAGCTTTTCTCCCTTAGTTTGCAGGCTAAGAAAATCGTCGGAGGTCTTATACCTCTTGACGTGGGCATGAGCCTGAAATCCCAATTTCAGCCCTCGAAACATCTCATATGTTCCGCGAAGTTTCGAAAACGTCTTTGGTGCCTCAACTCTAAACCGTTTAACTGAACTATCACGTAGTTATCAAAACGTGTATGTCCGATGTTCGCAACATCCACAGACGATGTTTGGGGTTCTGCACACTGAGCGGTGCATTAAGGACATAACCTTTCTACTGATCGCATAATCGCTACTGTCAACTTTCAACTATATTTTCTCTAGGAACATATCTAAAACAGTAGAACTATAGCGCGAGCTACGATATAATTTGCAAAGGGCTTTTGACTATGTTCAGGATAATTAAGTTCATCTAATGAACTCCCACTCAGATAGACATCCCTCTAGTCATCTAAGTGATTACATGATCCGAGTCAACTAGGCCGTGTCCGATCATCACGTGAGACGGACTAGTCATCATCGGTGAACATCTTCATGTTGATCGTATCCTCCATACGACTCATGCTCGACCTTTCGGCCTCTTGTGTTCTGAGGCCATGTCTGTACATGCTAGGCTCGTCAAGTTAACCTAAGTGTTTCGTGTGTGTAAATCTGGCTTACACCCGTTGTATGTGAACGTAAGAATCTATCACACCCGATCATCACGTGGTGCTTCGAAACGACGAACTTTCGCAACGGTGCATAGTTAGGGGGGACACTTTCTTGAAATTTTAATGAGCGATCATCTTATTTACTACCGTCGTTCTAAGCAAATAAGATGCATAAACATGATAAACATCACATGCAATCAAATAGTGACATGATATGTCCAATATCATTTTGCTCCTTTTGATCTCCATCTTCGGGGCTCCATGATCATCATCGTCACCGGCATGACACCATGATCTTCATCATCATGATCTCCATCATCGTGTCTCCATGAAGTTGTCTCGCCAACTTATTACTTCTACTACTATGGCTACCGTTAGCAATAAAGTAAAGTAATTACATGGCGTTTGTTCAATGACACGCAGGTCATACAATAAATTAAGACAACTCCTATGGCTCCGCCGTTGTCATACTCATCGACATGCAAGTCGTGATTCCTATTACAAGAACATGATCAATCTCATACATCACATTCTTCTTGGCCATATCACATCACATAGCATACCCTGCAAAACAAGTTAGACGCCCTCTAATTGTTGTTTGCATGTTTTACGTGGCTGCTATGGGTTTCTAGCAAGAACGCTTCTTACCTCACGCAAAACCATAACGTGATATGCCAATTGCTATTTACCCTTCATAAGGACTCTTTTCATCGAATCCGTTCCGACTAAAGTGGGAGAGATCGACACCGCTAGCCACCTTATGCACCAAGTGCATGTCGACCGGTGGAACCTGTCTCACGTAAGTGTACGCGTAAGGTCGGTCCGGGCCGCTTCATCCCACAATACCGTCGAAACAAGATTGGACTAGTAACGGTAAGCATATTGAACAAAATCAACGTCCACAACTACTTTGTGTTCTACTCGTGCAAAGAATCTACGCAATAAACCTAGCTCATGATGCCACTGTTGGGGAACATAGCAGAAATTCAAAATTTTCCTACGTGTCACCAAAATCTATCTATGGAGAAACTAGCAACGAGGGGAAGGAGAGTGCATCTACATAACCTTGTAGATCGCTAAGCGGAAGCGTTCAAGAGAATGGGGTTGAAGTAGTCGACTGCTCGTGATCCAAATCACCGGAGATCCTAGTGCCGAACGGACGGCACCTCCGCTGCTCAACACACGTACAGCCCGTGACGCCTCCCATGCCTTGATCCAGCAAGGAGAGAGGGATAGGTTGGGAAGACTCCATCCAGCAGCAGCACGACGGTGTGGTGGTGATGGAGGAGCGTGGCATCCTGCAGGCTTCGCCAAGCACCGCGGGAGAGGAGGAGGACTTGGGAGAGGGAGGGCTGCGCCAGGCAAGGGTGCAGCTCCCATGCGCCTCCCACTATATATAGGGGTGGAGGGGATTATTTCTTGCCCTCCAAGTCCATTGGGGCGTTCAAAAGGTGGAGGAAAGAAATCCCATCCTTTCCTTTCCCCACCGATTGTTATCCCCTTTAGGGATCTTGATCTTATCCCTTCGGATATGATCTTATTCCTTCTAAGGGGGATCTTGGTGCGCTTTGACCAGGGGTGTGGGGCCTTGCCCCACTACCACGTTCATGTGGGTCCCCCATGCAGGTGGGCCCCACTCCGAACCTTCTAGAACCTTCCCGTACAATCTTGAAAAATCCCAACATTTTCCTGGCCAAAATAGGACTTCCCATATATAAATCTTTACCTCCGGACCATTCCGGAACTACTCGTGACGTCCGGATCTCATCCGGACTCAACAACATTCGGTAACCACGTATATCTATTCCCTATAA
The DNA here is from genome assembly GCA_021605205.1 of Aegilops longissima. Taxonomy (NCBI): domain Eukaryota; kingdom Viridiplantae; phylum Streptophyta; class Magnoliopsida; order Poales; family Poaceae; genus Aegilops; species Aegilops longissima. Next base: position 601,747,536 of record CM038678.1, read on the forward strand.
CCCTAGCGCCATCAAACCTTATGTGTAGACCCTACGGGTTCGGGAACCATGCATACATGACCGAGACGTTCTCCCGTCAATAACCAACAGCGGATCTGGATACCCATGTTGGCTCCCACATGTTCCACGATGATCTCATCGGATGAACCACGATGTCAAGGACTCAATCGATCCCGTATACAATTCCCTTTATCTAACGGTATTGTACTTGCCCGAGATTCGATCGTCGGTATACCGATACCTTGTTAAATCTCGCATCGGCAAGTCTCTTTACTCGCTCCGTAACACATCATCCCGTGATCAACCCCTTGGTCACATTGTGCACATTATGATGATGTCCTACCGAGTGGGCCCAGAGATACCTCTCCGCTTACACAGAGTGACAAATCCTAGTCTCGATTCGTGCAACCCAATGACACTTTCGAGATACCTGTAGTGCACCTTTATAGCCACCCGCCACGCTTGTAACGCTTTGGTACGCCTAAAGCATTCCTACGGTATCCGGAGTTGCACAATCTCATGGTCTAAGGAAAAGATACTTGACATTAGAAAAGCTTTAGCATACGAACTACACGATCTTTGTGCTAGGCTTAGGATTGGGTCTTGTCCATCACATCATTCTCCAAATGATGTGATCCTGTTATCAACGACATCCAATGTCCATGGTCAGGAAACCGTAACCATCTGTTGATCAACGAGCTAGTCAAATAGAGGCTTACTAGGGACATGGTGCTGTCTATGTATCCACACATGTATCTGAGTTTCCTATCAATACAATTATAGCATGGATAATAAACGATTATCATGAACAAGGAAATATAATAATAACCAATTTATTATTGCCTCTAGGGCATATTTCCAACAGGCTTCACCTAAGCACTACAAAAACTATGACGGAGGATAAACTAGAGGGGACGGGGTTGCCGGCACACGGCTTGGTGTTTCTTGTTGTGTCTTGGGTGCTAGCCCTGCCCCTCTATTTATATGTTGAGCCCTGGGGTCGAAACTTGGAGCAAAAGCCTCCTCAAAGTCGGTTTTGCCCGAAAGGCAAGAGTCCTTCTCGGACTGCAGGGCTAGAACCCAGGGTTCCCGGCGTCTACCCCCTAGACGCCAGGGTTCCTGGCGTCTAGCCTCTCCGCTAAACTTCCTTTTGCACTTTCCAAAAGCCTCGTGGGCTTTCCCCTTTGGCCCAAATAAAGTGTTCTCGTACCCAAACATTTGGGGAAACATCCAGAACCCCTTCCGATGAATTCCGGAACCCTTCCGAAGACCAAACACTATTATCCCATATAGCAATCTTTATCTCCGGGCCATTCCAGAGTTCCTCGTCATGTCTGTGATCTTATCCGGAACTCCGAACAACATTCGGTTACCAACATACATAACTCATAAATACTATATCGTCAACGAACGTTAAGCGTGCGGACCCTACGGGTTCGAGAACTATGTAGACATGACCGAGATATCTCTCTGGTCAATAACCAATAGCGGAACCTGGATGCCCATATTGGCTCCTACATATTCTACGAGGATCTTTATCGGTCGAACCGCATAACAACATACGTTGTTCCCTTTGTCATCGGTATGTTACTTGCACGAGGTTCGACCGTCGGTATCTCAATACCTAGTTCAATCTCGTTACCGACAAGTCTCTTTACTCGTTCCATAATACATCATCCCGCAACTAACTCATTAGTTACAATGCTTGCAAGGCTTATAGTGATGTGTATTATCGAGTGGGCCCAGAGATACCTCTCTGACAATCAGAGTGACAAATCCTAATCTCGAAATACGCCAACTCAACAAGTACCTTCGAGACACCAGAGAGCACCTTTATAACCACCCGCCACGCTCGACGCTTGGTAGCACACAAAGTATTCCTCCGTAAACGGAGTTGCATAATCTCATAGTCATAGGAACATGTTTAAGTCATGAAGAAAGCAATAGCAACATACTAAACGATCAAGTGCTAAGCTAACGGAATGGGTCAAATCAATCACATCATTCTCCTAATGATGTGATCCCGTTAATCAAATGATAACTCATGTCTATGGCTAGGAAACATAACCATCTTTCATCAACGAGCTAGTCAAGTAGAGGCATACTAGTGACACTCTGTTTGTGTATGTATTCACACATGTATCATGTTTCTGGTTAATACAATTCTAGCATGAATAATAAACATTTATCATGATATAAGGAAATAAATACTAACTTTATTATTGCCTCTAGGGCATATTTCCTTCAGGTGGCACCGCAAGTGGCTCTGTTTGGGACCAACACCATCATCACCGACCCCTTGTATTATGTTGAATTACTCCTCGGGTAGCGCTAACTCCCGATGCGTCAAATTTAATATCAGGTTTAGTTATTATGTTGGGCAAATGGTAAAACCAATGTTGGGCCTTGCTGGAAGAGTTTTATTCAAAGCGAACTGTCAAGAGGGGCCCATAAACCCTCATCGTGTTAGGGACGTAAAATCAAGGAACATAACACCGGTATGACGGAAACTAGGGCGGCAAGAGTGGAACAAAAAACCAAGAAAAAGGCTAAGCCCTCCACCCTTTACCAAGTATATAGATGCATTAATTAAGTAAGAGATTTTGTGATATCCCATGATATCCAAGATATCCATGTGCCAACATGGAACAGCTTGCAACTGCACCTGCAACTAGCAACACTATAAGAGGGGCTGAGCAAAGCGGTAACATAGCCAAACAACGGTTTGCTAGGATGGTGGAAAGGGTTAGAGGCTATCATGGCAATTTGGGAGGCTTGATAAACAATTGGTAGGTAGCGCGACATAGCGATAGCATCGAGACAACTAGCAAAGCAAAGATAGTAGTGGTATGTAGGGTAACGGTCATCTTGCCTGAAATCCCGCTAGGAAGAAGACCGAATCCATGAAGAAGACGAACCCACGTAGTCGAACGAATCCTCACAATCGCAACGTTACCGGAACTATCAAGAAGAAGCAACACCGGAAAGAAGCAAACAAACAGTAAACAACCATCACATAAACATGACATGATGCGCAACCAAGTATGATGCATGTCCGGTTTAATGAGGCATGGCATGACAAAGTTCAACAAACAATTCTACAAATTAAGTGGAGCTCAATATGCAACGAGTTGCATATTGAAGAAACACCACATTCAAGTTATTTAGTTTGCTCTCGTTTAGGAACAAGACAAGATTAAATGTTGGTTAACATGGCAAGAGGTGAAGCATAATTAAACTACCTATCTAGGCAAGTTTAAATGAGGCCGGAAATAACAAACAATAATTCCGAAAAATCCACATATGCATATTTTGAATTTGGTACTGTTCTGCCCTAAATCATATTTTAAAGTTGTTAAACATGCAAAGTAAGTGCACCATGTTAATCTATACATTTTTCTACCTCATATACATATAGAGTTTACTTAATTCGAAGCTACGGTTATTTAGTTATGAAATAAACCATTTTAACATGATATGTATGCAAATTAATGCAAACAACAAGTTTAATCATTTTAAACATGGATGCAAGTTGGATATTGTGAAACTGCATGAAATTATAAGCATTTTACCTATATACCATGTTCCATTTGGATGCATGGATATAAAGTTATTGACAATGCAAAATAGTGGCATTTTAGTAAATAAGAATGCATTGGAAAATGCTAAAATACACAGAGTGGGAAAAAATATGCACGGGCCGGATTGCGGCATAGTGCAGCCGCCCAGAAGCGAATGAGGCCTAAGTGTGTGTGCTGGGGAACAAAACAGAACTCAAAACAAAATAAAAAGAGGGTGTGCTGGGGTTTGAACCCAGGACCCCCTGGATGATTCAAACCGTGGTCAACCAGTTGTGCTAGGATGCATCTATGATGTGAGAGGGATTCGGCCCTAGAACACACAACACGTCGAACTGATCTGGACTGAAGAATCTATGAACAGAGAGCAAAAAAAAGGGAAATAGGGGAGCCTGGGATTCGAACCCATCACCTTCTGGATGCAAATGAGTAGGAAAAATTTTGTGTTTTGACCCTTTTTGCAAACAAATTCAGGATCTGACCCCCGTTTGGAAAATTTTCAGGATCTGACCCTTTTGCCTACTGCCTGGGGGATGGTGGTAGGTGTGCACGTGCTACTGCCATGGGCTCTGGTTGTAGGCCCCTTGACGGCGACTGACGGCCGTCGGCGTGTGCTAACATGGAAAAGGGCCTACCGCCATGGTCTCTGGCGGTAGGGTACTGAAGCCTACCGCCAGCCCCTCTGGCGGTAGGGTCCTGGGTGGTGGATAAGGTGGATAACGGGCTGGTTTGTGGGCCCCACCACCACTCTTCTTCCCCACTCAGCTTCTTCCCCGTTGAGGGAGTCCTGGACTAGGGGGTGTCCGGATAGCCGAACTATCATCTTTGGCCGGACTCCAAGACTATGAAGATACAAGATTGAAGACTTCGTCCCGTGTCCGGATGGGACTTTCCTTGGCGTGGAAGGCAAGCTTGGCGATACGGATATGTAGATATCCTACCATTGTAACCGACTCGTAACCCTAACCCTATCCGTGTCTATATAAATGAAGGGTTTTAGTCCGAGGACTAACAACAATCATACCATAGGCTAGCTTCTAGGGTTTAGCCTCTCGATCTCGTGGTAGATCTACTCTTGTACTACCCATATCATCAATATTAATCAAGCAGGAGTAGGGTATTACCTCCATCGAGAGGGCCCAACCTGGGTAAAAACATCGTGTCCCTTGTCTCCTGTTACCATCCGCCTAGACGCACGCTTCGGACCCCTACCCGAGATCCACCGGTTTTGACACCGACATTGGTGCTTTCATTGAGAGTTCCTCCGTCGTCACCTATAGGCCCGATGGCTCCTTCGATCATCAACAACGACGCGTCCAGGGAGACTTTTCTCCCGGACAGATCTTCGTGATTCGGCGGCTTTGCATCTGCGGGCCAATTCGCTAGGCCATCTGGAGCAGATCGAAAGCTACGTCCCTGGCCATTAGGTCAGATTTGGAAGTTTGAACTATACGACCGATGTCCGCGGAGACTTGATCTTCGACGGATTTGAGCCACAGCCGAGTGTGCCGCACTGTCTCGATGGGTATGATCTAGCTCTGCCGCCGAATAGTGCCCTGGAGGCCGCACCAGCATCCGCTCCAACCCTTAATCCGGAGCCGGATTCGCCGATCGAGGACGGTTGGTTGGACACCGCCTCGGGGGCTGAAATCTCTACGGCGATCGAGCCAAACACCCTCCCTGTCCTTTGCGAAGCTCGTGACTCCAGTGCGGACTCCTTGCGGACTCCAACGCGTCCGCGCCTTGCCAATCGAATCCGATTGGGCCGGTCATGGAGTTCACCGCCATGACATCTTTCAAAGACTCGCCCTTTGGCGACATCTTGAATTCACTAAAGTCTCTCTTTATCAGAGAGCCTGGCCGACTACGGTCAGAAGATGGATGCGGACGACGAAGAAATTCAACGCCCACCCACCACCCACTTTGTATCCACCGCCGATGATTTAACCGACATGCTCGACTTCGACTCAAGACATCGACGGTATGGACGATTTATGCTGGAGATGACCAAGACCCAACGCCACAGAGGCAATCGGAAGGCCACCTCGTCATACGACATATACATGGTGGACATCCCAAAAGATGGGAACGGCGATGGAACAACGGAGGATGACCCTCCAAGAAGAAACCGGCACCGACGTCGCCGGCGCCGCCGAAATCCCGCCACAAAAAAACGGTGATTCCGCACGGAGATAATAACACCCCTGACAAGGTGCGAAGACAACCCTCCAGCAGGACTCAGCAGGAGGAGGGAGAAGCAAATCCGCACGACAAGGCGGCGTAAAGAGAGGTAGAGGACGATAATTATGCGCCTCCCTCCGAAGAAGAGGCAAGCCTCAACGACGACGAATTCATCGTGCCTGAGGATCCCGGCGAAAAGGAGTGTTTCAAACGCAGGCTTATGGCCATGGCAAGCAGCCTCAAGAAAAAGCAGCAACAACTTAGAGCTGATCAAGACCTGCTAGCTGACAGATGGACTGAAGTCCTTGCATCCGAAGAGTATGAACTCGAACGCCCCTCCAAAAGCTACCCCAAACGCAGGCCGTTGCCTCAATCGGAGGAGGAAGCACCCTACATCACCAGCGCACGACATGGCAGACCGGCCACCCCGTGGCCGCGACAGAGAAGCCTCTCGGCCCTCCGCTCAAGCCACACCCCGACGCCGCTCAAAAAGTACCAAGGCACGGGAAAACGCGCCGGACTTGCGAGATATATTGGAGGATAAGGCAAAACATACAAGATCGATCCACGGATCACGTGGGCGCACCACAACACGTGATGATAACCGTCATGCCGGATACAGCAAACCCGGCCGGGCCGAACACAGTAGACAAAGCTCATATGAGCTACGTCGTGATATAGCCCAATACAGAGGCGCCGCACACCCACTATGCTTCACAGATGAAGTAATGGATCATCAAATCCCTGAGGGTTTCAAACCCGTAAACATCGGATCATACGATGGCACAACAGATCCTGCGGTTTGGATCGAGGACTACCTCCTCCATATCCACATGGCCCACGGTGATGATCTACATGCCATCAAATAGCTCCCACTCAAGCTTAAAGGACCAGCTCGGCATTGGCTCAACAGCTTGCCAGTAGAATCAATTGGTTGTTGGGAGGACCTGGAAGCTACATTCCTTGATAACTTCCAGGGCACATATGTGCGACCACCAGACGCCGATGACCTTAGCCATATAATTTAGCAGCCAGAAGAATCTGCGGACAATTACGGACACGGTTCCTAACAAAGAAAAATCAAATCGTTGATCGTCCGGATGCAGAGGCCCTTGCAGCCTTCAAACATAACATCCGCAACGAGTGGCTTGCCCGCACCTAGGACAGGAAAAGCGAAATCCATGGCAGCCCTCACAACACTCATGACCCGCTTTTGCTCGGGAGAGGGCAGCTGGCTAGCTCGAAGCAAAAACTTGACCAAAAACCCTGATAGTTCGGATACCAAGGACAACAATGGCAGGTCGCGTCGCAATAAGAACAAGCGCCGCATTAACGGTGATAATGTGAAGATACAGCCGTCAATGCCGGATTCAGAGGCTCTAAACCCGTCGTGAAGAAGCCATTCAAAAGAAATACCCAGGGCCCGTCCAACTTGGACCGAATACTCGATCGCTTGTGCCAGATACATGGCACCCCCGAAAAGCCAGCCAACCACACCAACATGGATTGTTGGGTGTTCAAGCAAGCAGGCAAGCTAAGTGCCGAACTCAATGACAAGGGGCTGCATAGCGATGACGAGGAAGAGCCCCGGCCGCAGAACAATAGAGGACAGATGGGCTTTCCCACACAAGTGCGAACGGTGAACATGATATACGCAACCCATATACCCAAAAGGGAGCGGAAGCGTGCACTAAGGGACGTATATGCGATGGAGCCAGTCGCCCCGAAGTTCAACCCATGGTCTTCCTACCCGATCACCTTCGATCGAAGGACCACCCCACTAGCATCCGCCACGGCGGTTTTGCCGCATTGGTTCTTGACCCAATTATTGACGGATTTCACCTCACCGTAGTCCCGATGGACGGCGGTAGCAGCCTGAACCTGCTTTATCAGATACAGCAGTGCAAAATGGGCATAGACCCTCAAGGATTAAACCTACAAAGACGACCTTTAAAGGCGCCATACCGGTGTAGAGGCCAATTGTACAGTGCTCACCACACTCGGTGGTCTTCGGATCCCGGATAACTTCCGGCGAAGAGTTATTCTTCGACATAGTCCCGTTCCGCAGCGGCTATCACGCACTACTTGGACGAACCGCATTTGCAAAGTTCAATGCGGTGCCGCACTATGCATACCTCAAGCTCAAGATGCCAGGCCCTCGAGGAGTAATCACGGTCAATGGAAACACCGAACGCTTCTCTCGAACGGAGGAGCACACGGCGTCCCTCGCGGCGGAGGTGCAAAGCAGCCTCCCGAGCAACTCTCGAGTCCGCCACTAAGCGTCCGGACACCGCCAAGCGCGCCGAGTAACCTACAACAAGACCGCTGGCACGATCCAAGCATCGTAGCAATCCGCCCCAACCCCAGCCCTCGCGAAACCGCTGGCCGAGATTACGCGTACATAACTACGCCCGAGATACCATGGGCATAAGGGAGGGCACGACCACGACACGCCTGCACGCGGCTCAACCGCACTAGGGGCTCCCAATTGTGTCATTCTTTTCTTTCTTCTTTTTCTTACTTTCAGACTCCGTTTTCCAGAAGCCCTGTCCGGCACTTGAATTACCGAACTCACGATGCAACAGCCAGGGAAGCAGGAAGCTACGTCGAGTGTTCAGGTGGTATCTATTACGAGCATTATACCTGTTTTACATACCATCCCGCAGCTTACCCCTGGAGGGGGACATGTTAAATAGTCCCATCCCTTGCTTATCGCACTATTTGTATCGTTCTGCTTTCATTGCAGTACCTTTTTGAATAAACAATACATAGCATTTTCCTATTATTGCACTCCTTTCTTTATCTATAAAGATGTTCATTTCACGACATGTTGCACCCGTACACTTTGGTACGGCCAATACACCAGGGGCTTAAGTACCCCAAAATTATGGTGTGATAAGTCCGAACACTTTCACAAGTGCGGCACCCCGAACTTATAGCATTATATGCATCGGATCCGAATCATGTTTTGGGTCAATAGTTGGGTTTGCCTGCTCCTATGTTTTGGTACCTTACGCCCGCTATATCGGCTAAGGTAGCACTAGGAGAACCATCGCGATTGTGCCCCGGTTGAGCTGGGCTGAGCACCTCAGTGGAGGAAGCTAAAACTGACCGTCATGATAGGGCGAGAGCCGGTCGCTGTTTGAGAGGTTTTTTCGGGTCCCTAAAGACCTATGCCGCTTAGAGCGAGGAACCGACATTGTCCGCCAAGGCGTGATAGCGCCTCAATTCGGTCTTCCGAATACTAGGGGCTTCACCAAATTTAAAATTATAGAATTCTATGGCTAAGTGAGAGTGTTCAAGCACTATAAGTCCGGTTGCCTTGTTCGCTATGCTGAGCGCCTCCTAGATGGACCCAAGAATGGGAACAAGAGTGCTCAAGTTTATCCCAACACCCCAAAGACTGTGGCATGGGGGTGAAGCCAACGACTTGCCATCTCTCAAATTTGATAAACGGCCGCATGAAGGTAATATTTTAAATGAACAAGCGTTGCTTAGCGATATGAACAAGTTTTCAGCAGTACAGATAACAAATGCAAGTCTATTCAAAATTACATCTTTGGAGCACTCATCCGCTATGACGGCGGGCACCCTTCAGAGGCCCTCACAAGACATTTCGGGCGTGCGATGCTCCTTGCCCTTCGGTGGCCCGTCCGTCACAAGCTTCTCCGATCCAGCTTGCCCGGTGCACTTTAGCACGGGCAAGGCCCGACGGGCACCTTCAATGCAGACGAGCGCTTGATGACCTCAATCCATGGACATGCGCCCACCACCGCCGTGACTAGCCCAAAGTAGCTCCTGTGCATGGCTTCCAATGGCCATAGCCAAACTATGAGTCCTTCATGGCCTGTTCGGCGACCTTGTGGAGCTCGACCAGCTGCTTCAGCTGGTCGCTTAGGGGCACTGGATGTCCGCCTCAACATACCGAGACCGTAACACCTTCTCTGCCGAGCTCCCTCCTTGGCGCGGTAGAACGCGACAAGATCGTACACACTACGGGCAGATCTGTGAACGCCCCGAGAGCTCCGAATCCGGGTAAGTAATAGGTAATTCACTTTCACATGCTTGCTTTGCATAAAGAATGCCTTACCCACCGCTATCTTATTTAATGACTCAATTTCTTGGAGGGCTTTTTGGGCTTCGGCCTTAGCGGCTTTGGCACTCTCAAGAGCCGAGGCGAGCTCGGACTCTCGAGTCTTCGAGTCATGCTCCAACCTCTCGTGTTTTTCCACGAGAGCCTGGAGCTCTTGCCGCACCTCCGCCACCCGCCTCCTCCTGCTTCTCTCGCTGGTGCGCCCGCAGCCGCTTTGTTTCGGCAGCGACACGCCTCCTTCGTGGTCGCCACCTCGCTCGTGGCCCCGCAGCACCCATGTTATTCCTGTTATTTTTTGCAACCAAATCCTTTCTATAAGGTATTTCTTTAATAAGGTATTACTTACCTTCCTTGTCCTTGAGCTACTTCTTAGCAAGGCCGAGCTCGTTCTCGGACCGCCGAGGCTCGCTTCAATGCATTGACCTCCATGATCAAGGCGACAGAGGTCAAGCAGCGCAGCCTGCATTCCCATATTGACATACTTATGTTAGACTCCTGCGTATATCTTTTTAGATCCTTAGTCCGCTTTTCTTTCCAACACCGAACTAAGCATCGAGGGCAACTGTCTATGCGGTAATATTTTTACATATTCTAAACTTACCTCAAAGCCCGTTAGAAGGCTGGTATAGGCTTGACCAGCCCGCTCTTGGCGGATGAACTTTCCGGATCACCACACTCATAATAGTGCGGTGCTCCTCCTCGATGGAGGCGCCAGAAGCGCCCAATAAGCTATTCGTGCCTCCGTTGACGGAGGACACCGCGCCTTACCCTTCCTACGAAGGGGCCGCTTGCCACGGACTTCGAACCGCTGAAGGTTCCGTATGGAGTCCTGACGAGGGTCGGGCTTAGAGCCCCGGGGTCTTGCTCCCCTCGAGAGCTCGAGTCCGGAGGCTGCCTTGCGGCGCCTCCTGCGCCACCTCCTCTTGACCAGGCCCCCTTGGTGCTCCACCTCGGCCGTCCATGCAGCGTGAGGTGAGGAGGCGGCCGAAGTGAAGTACTCTCCATTTTTGATTTAACTCGTGGACCCGCCGACGAAGCGGCGAGCTCGCCTTTGGGCGGGCTGCATGATTGTTCGGCATTAGAGAACACTATGCAATAGAAAAAGCCTTGGGTATCCGGACACTTATGATCTCGCCAGGCTTGGCCCTTGTTGGCCCTCCTCCTCGCCGTTGTCGGTGTTGGTGGAGAAGTCCGAGGAAAGGTCCTTCCTTCTTGATTCCTCCGCCTCCCGGTTAGGGCGGCCTTCCTTTTCTCTCCTCCCCCGGGGAGAGGCTTTTTTCCTCCTCCTCGTTCTCGGGAGAAGATTCGCTTGAGAATCGACAAGACTGGCGTCGGGAGCTCCTTCGAGTTCCCGTGGCCTCCTTCTTGGCCTTCTTCTCCGGCACCACATGAGGTACCGGAGCCAGCAGCCCCGTCAATCGGTCGTCCGCTGGGCCTTCTGGCAAAGGAGCCGGACAGTTAACCTATTCGGACGTCTTCAGCCAGTCCTGTTAAAGGTTAGGGAGTTTTAGATCCCGCATAGAGTCAAACTATGAAAAAGAGTCCCATAAAGGGTAAAATAACTCACCTCGCTGGCTTGACGCTGCGAGCTGAATCCGCGATCTTGAGAGCGGATGTGGAGCCTCGGCGCCTTTGAACAAAGACCTTCCGCATCTTTGTACGTAGTGTCAAGAGCCTTTTAGAGTTGAGTCTTGTGCGGATCGAACTCCCACAATTTGAAGGCCCGTTGTTGGCATGGGAGAATCCATCGGATGAGCATCACCTGATTACGTTGACAAGCCCGAGATTCTTGTCCACCAGTTTCGGACGCAGGTTTTGAGTCCGTCAGCTCGTCCGAATTCCCCACGCCAGCCCGTCTCTTTCCATGATGAGAGCCGTGGGGAAGCCATATCTGAATTCGGGGGCCGCCACCCATTTGGAGTCGCGCGGCTCGGTGATGTAGAACCACCCCGATTGCCACCCCTTTATTGTCTCCACGAAGGAGCCCTCGAGCCATAGGACTTTGGCCATCTTGCCAACCATGGCGCCCAAGACTCCTTGACAGCCACCCACTACCTTCGGCCTGACATTGAAGATCTTAAGCCATAAGCCGAAGTGGGGCTGGATGCAGAGGAAGGCCTCACACACGACGATGAACGCCGAGATGTTGAGGATGAAATTCGGGGCCAGGTCGTGGAAGTCCAGGCCGTAGTAGAACATGAGCCCACGGACAAATGGGTGAAGTGGAAAACCTAGTCCGCGGAGGAAGTGGTGGAGAAACACCACCCTCTCATGGGGCCTGGGGGTTGGAATGAGCCGCCCCTCGTCGGGTAGCCGACACGCGATGTCGCCGGACAAGTATCCGGCCTCCCGCAACTTTGTGATGTGCCCCTCCGTGACGGAGGAGGCCATCCACCTGCCTCCCGCTCCGGACATAGTTGGAGAAGGTTGAGGTGGGATGTGCGGACTTGGGCGCTGGAGCTCGAGTGCGCGGAAATGGATAAGCAAAGGAGGAAGAGGGCGTAGGTGAAAAGGTGGATCCTTATCCCCTTATATGGACGGACGGCTATCGCCCCCACCAGCCTGGTAAAACTCGCTTATCTCCCAAGCGCCGTAATCAATGGCGCGGATGGGTTACCCACGTCCGTATTGACGAGAATCTCAGAATAAGGGGAACGATCTATGCTTTGATAAGACGTGCCAAGGAAACCGCCTCGCTAAATGCGCTGAGGTGGAACAGTAAAAACGATTCATATAAAGGCCTGGCCGTGGTGTGATGTCATGCCACGGAATACATCAGCAGATCTGTGCAAAAGTTATTCTCTCTACGGTGGTATGTGGAACTTGTTTTGCAGAGCCGGACACTATCCTGGTGTTCAAAATCTTCTATGAAGTATTCGGAGGAGGAACCCGCCTTGCAATGCCGAAGACAATATGCGCGCCGGACTCGTCGTCATTGAAGCCTTGTTCAGGGGCTACTGAGGGAGTCCTGGACTAGGGGTGTCTGGATAGCCGAACTATCATCTTTGGCCGGACTCCAAGACTATGAAGATACAAGATTGAAGACTTCGTCCCGTGTCCAGATGGGACTTTCCTTGGCGTGGAAGGCAAGCTTGGCGATACGGATATGTAGATCTCCTACCATTGTAACCGACTCTGTAACCCTAACCCTATCCGTGTCTATATAAACCGGAGGGTTTTAGTCCGTGGGACTAACAACAATCATACCATAGGCTAGCTTCTAGGGTTTAGCCTCTCGATCTCGTGGTAGATCTACTCTTGTACTACCCATATCATCAATATTAATCAAGCAGGAGTAGGGTATTACCTCCATCGAGAGGGCCCGAACCTGGGTAAAAACATCGTGTCCCTTGTCTCCTGTTACCATCCGCCTAGACGCATAGTTCGGGACCCCCTACCCGAGATCCGCCGGTTTTGACACCGACACCCGTGCTCAGCCCCTCTCCCCCCTCTCTCCCGCTCACAAACCACCCTAGATCGCCTCCATTTGCTTGAGATTTCACCGATGGATCCGGAGCATTTTCGTCACCCAAGGTACCTCCCCCATTTCCCCTCCTTTTGATTGGTTGAGATCTTTGTTTTGTGTTGATTTGGTCAATTTATTGCAAACCCTAGGTGTTGATCTTGTTGTGTGCATTTATGATGCATTTATGGCAAGGGTTAGCGTTATGTTAGGGGTTAGGGTTACGGTTATAGTGGTTATGTTGGGGGTTATGGTTAGGGTTAGGGTTAATGGTTTAGGTTAACTTGTCTATGAATAGTAGTTATTTGTCCAATTTGTGCAAAATTTAGTTTATTTGTCCATTTGAGTTGGTTGGATGACATATATGGATTGATTTTATTGTTTCCAATTTCTTAGATGCATAAGCTCGTAAATGTTCATTATTTGGACAAGATGACATTTATGCTTGGACATGACAATAAAGGGGAAGAGGCTTTGGTTTTTGACACAAGTCCAAGCTTTGATGATCTCGTAGTTAAAGTGAGAAGCGTCTTACATAGGAATGACCCAAATGTCGAGGTTAAGCTTATTGGGAGGTATGACGTTGGATTGGGAGTAAAGTCCCGATTAAAGAGTATGCCCATCACCTCCCAATTGCATTGTAATGTGTACAAGGACAAAGTAGATGCATCACAAGGCAAGTCTCTTGAGATCTTTGCCACAAAGGTTGATCCTCCTCCTCCCTTGCAAATTGATTTGAACCGCAATGCATCCTCCCCAATACATGATGATAGTGCCGAGGTGTATATCCCCAATTGTTCTAGCCAACCACCAAGTAGCCAACCCAATGAAGATCATATCAATGCTAGCGCCATAGTACTCCGACATGATGTTATTCCTCATGTTGAATAAGATGCTAGTGGTCATGTTGATGATGATGCTATTGTTGCTCAAGAGGATGCTTACGGGGAGAATGAAGAGATTCATTAAAATCCAATTGGTAACTTGGATGTCATTGTGCGGCAACAAGACATGGACCGTACCCTCCCTTATAACCGTATGTGTGGGTATAACTCGGATGACGAGGGCCCGGAGGAAGAATTGGATGAGGATGGGTTGACTGCGCAAGAAAATGAAATCTACAAAAAGGTGACCTGCAAGGAGAGAGGGTCACCGTTGTTTAGGGATGTGAGTCTTGCAGACAATGCCGTTGTTGATGGTGGGCTAAGATTCGGGTTGTCTGAGCCAACACCGTGCCCCAAATTCAGTGATGCTCGGCCAGAAAATGAGGATGAGAATGCTCATTTGAAGAAAGGCATCAAGTTTGGTTCTTTGGTAGAGTTCAAGATATGGTTGTGTGACTATGACATTAGGAACCATAGGCCGTTTGTTGTTGGTCATTCAAATCAAAAAGTTCGGTACACAGTCATATGTGACCAAGAAGGTTGCAAATGGAAGGTCCGCGGTAGAAAAATCAAAGAAACCGGGCAATGGGTGTCGGTGTCAAAACCGGCGGATCTCGGGTAGGGGGTCCCGAACTGTGCGTCTAAGGCGGATGGTAACAGGAGGCAAGGGACACAATGTTTACCTGTGTTCGGGCCCTCATGATGGAGGTAATACCCTACTTCCTGCTTGATCGATCTTGATGATATGAGTAGTACAAGAGTTGATCTACCACGAGATCGTAGAGGCTAAACCCTAGAAGCTAGCCTATGGTATGATTGTTGTTGTCCTATTGACTAAACCCTCCGGTTTATATAGACACCGAAGGGGCTAGGGTTACAGAGTCGGCCATAACAGAGGAGATCTACATATCCAGATCGCCAAGCTTGCCTTCCACGCCAAGAGAGTCCCATCCGGACATGAGACGAAGTCTTCAATCTTGTATCTTCATAGTCCAACAGTCAGGCCAAAGGATATAGTCCGGCTGTCCGGATACCCCCTAATCCAGGACTCTCTCAATAGCCCCCGAACCAGGCTTCAATGACGATGAGTCCGGCGCGCAGATTGTCTTCGACATTGCAAGGCGGGTTCTTCTCCAAATCCCGAATACCTGTTAAATAGTGCCCGGCTTCTCATAAATACTTGCGCTTCTTGGCTTCCACGCCCAATAATGGCCATCTCCCACGTGTCGAACGAATGCGAGAAGCCAGGGAGTTTTTACATTTAACACCCTAGCTATGTGAACAAACTGCCTACTTAAAGAGACGAGGATTCTCAGATCCAAATCACACCATTCTTCAGCGAGCATTCATCGGAGCGCGCCCGAGCGAAACCCATCCCAACATGGCCGGCCCACGCAGCTCCTCCTCTCGCTCCCGTAGCCCTAAGCCCGGATATTGGATGAAGTGTTCCGTCCCGCATAGCCAATTAGTGAAGCTACAGACACATGGATGCCTCCCCCCGGCGTACATGGTGCCTGTTCGAGCCGGGCTTGCCACCTATAATGGCAGAGAGCAAGCGGAGAGCTTTCCCGACCCCTCCAAGAGGGAGCGGGTATGTCTCGTTCCTTATTTATTAAGGGGACTTGGATTTCCAATCCATCCGTTCCTACGAGGGCTCCTAGAGTTTTACGGCCTCCAATTGCATAATCTCACCCCTGCCTCCATATTGCACATCGCTGGTTATGTGGCCCTTTGCGAGCTGTTTCTGGGCTGCGAAGCCCATTTCGCGCTGTGGAAGAGGCTATTCTACCTTGTGCCCTGTACACAGAGGGGCTCAATATTTCAAGTGGGCGGAGCCGAAATATGGCGCATCGCCGGGACCAGATACCTATCCGGTACCCCGAAGAAGACGTCCGAAGACTGGCCTTCAGAGTGGTTCTATATAGAGGACTTCCCTCTTACGGATCCTATTTGGATTGGCCTTCCTGAGTTTAATAATGCTCCTCTGAAGAAGCGCCTAAGCTGGCGACCGAGGAGCCCTCAGGAGGAAGATGATAGAGACGTTTCTTACCTGATGGGTCGGATAAAGGTGCTGGCTCTATCAGGACTGACTACAACCGAGGTTATGTCAATATGCATTATGCGAGGAGTGCAGCCGCTTCAATATCGAGGCTGCCCTATGTGGGATTTTAACGGGGAAGACGATGCCACCCGCTGCGGCCATAAGGGGCCGGACTTAGTTGCTGCTCTGGCAAAAATTATGTCCGGTCTGTACAAGGGAGAGGAAGAGGAGTTCCTCCGCATCAAGCCGCGGGACGAATTCTCCATGTGCAATCCTCCGAGTTGGGTAAGCTGCCACTTTTCATGCCCTTCCCTTCCGCATTTCCGCAATAAATATCTTATTTTGCCCGTTCACCGTAGGAGCTGCGTAAGGCAGTAAGGGAGATCAACAGCCCACCTCCACAACCAGAGGAACCTGAAAGGTCCCTCGACCCCGGCCTTCAAGAGGATCCAGACATATTCGTGGAGCTGATCGATAGGATATTTTATCAATTAAGCCGTGATGAGGCCATGGTGGCTATTACAGCCGACTATCCGGGGCTACTCCCTGCCTCGCAGGTAAGTGAGACCAGGGGCCCAACCTTTGAGAAGTATCCCTTTCCATGCACCTCACCTACCATATCTGTACGGTGTCTTACAGGGAAGGTCCTCCGGACGCCATGCCGAGCCCGTGGCGAGTTGCCAACAAGGGGTACCGAGGCCAGGCAGGCTGAAAAGGAAAGGGGTTCGACCGAGACGCCGCGCCAAGGTATGATATAAAACTCGCGCCCGTGGGTGTTGTCTTTGAAAACATAATAACACCCATGTTTCCCGTAGGAAAAACACTCGCGGACTATATCCGGAGAAGTTGCCGATCACGCCCACTAGCCGGGCTCCGTGGCGGACACGGAGGCGGGCATGCGCCGACGCCCTCCTACAGAGGATGCGGATAAAATATCCGCTACAAATTCCGAAGTGGAGAGCGCCATGAATCACAGGCGTCGCAGGGCCGTACTCCGTGATGCTTGTTTCTCTCAAGAGGCGTTTGACGCCTTCAACTCGGGAGACGCGTACATCCGTGCCGCTCAAAACGGTCTTGCCACAGCCACGGACTAGTATGTAAAGGATATACGTGTAAGAAAATTTGATGATTACATATATCGGTAGCCCCTGAGACTTGAAATAGTTGGCACAACTGATTTAAGGATCATTATTGATGCAGGTTCTTACAGAGAAGAATACCCAATTGTCTCAAGAGCTGGAAGGGTGCAAGGCCTAGCTACGAGCCGCAGTGGCCGCATTGAAGGAGTCCGAGAAGGCCCCCTCCGGTAACACCTGCTTTAAAGAATGACAGGTACCGTATAGGATGCGGCATGCACGCAATTCTGACAATAAATATTGCAGATGATGCTGGAGTGAATCCGGATGAGCAACATGTCATACGGCAGCTAAAGGCTGGCGAGCGCGTGCTTACAAAGGTTAGGCAGGAGAAAAACGATCTCCAAGATGCCAATACCCAGCTGAGCATGGAACTAAAGGATGTTCGTGCCCAGCTGTCAGACTCCGCGAAGGAGAACAAGGCGCTTCGACGCGGCATTTTCAGTAAGTGCTTGAACGAACTTTAAAAATAGTTCGGCGAAGAAGCTAGCTAATAGAGTTATGTCTGCAGGTATGCTGACAGGTCGTCCCGCGAATGAGATGCCCGGGTCTGCGGGTGATCTTCTACCAGAGCTCTCACAACTGCACGAACAAGTTCGGCAGGTGATGCAAGGTATTGCCCAGGCCTTGTGGCCATCCGTCTCCCTGCCCGAAGGCCTTGGAGAGCTTGCGGAGAAGCTCAAGGGAGCGCGGCGGCGCTTCCGATTATGGAAGGTATCGGCCTATCGTCAAGGTGCCAGGGAAGCCTGGGACATGGTGAAGACGCGGTATACCAAGGCTGACCCAAACCACATGGCCGAGGTCGGACCTGTGGGGCCCGATGGGAAAGAAATCCCTGTCAGTTTGGTGTATCACCAAGTAGAGTTAGCCGCCAAGTATTCCCAACAGGATTGTAGGCTAGACAGCCTGTTGGATGGTATAGAAGAAGAATTTAATTAGTCTAAGTGATTATGTAATTTAAATGACATGTAGAATGTCTCCAGCCGGATTGTAAATCATTTGTCATGGCGGACCTTTTTGCTTCAACCTCTAGACCCGATAGTCCAGGTGTATCCGAATACCGCCGCTTATGTGAAAACCGGGTATGCGTGGAAACCAAGCGTAGGGGTCATAAGTGCTTGAATGCATAAGTACCCAACTAGTTATGTTATATTACATGGGTAGTAAGAAACATCTTCCAGGGAGAATAGTTCTGTTAAGGGTTCCTTTCCCTGGGTACACATGCCCTAATGTGCATGTCCGAACTGCTAGAAGAGACGCAAGCAAAAACATCTGGGGGCAAGTGGGAAAAATAAAAAGTCATCTTTTATTCACCGACCGAATATTCCCTTAAGAACGCTAGCTTTCTTCACCCACCGAGGTACACATCCGGTGACCACCAAGAATAATCGCAGAGGTGCTCCCTTATGCCCTAGCCGAATTAACGGGAACGTATGGCATAAATACAAGAGCCAGGAAACCCAGCTTGGACAAAACTTAAGTCATATCGATGCATATAGTGGCGAAAAAAGGTACATGCGGAAGAATAACACATGTGCGGGGCTTGAAGCCCATAAAATAATTAAGCTTCTATACAAGAAGCCCACAGGTATAATGAGCACGGCTGGCACATCAAGATTGTGTAGTCAAAACACATTTTAGCCCTTCAAGGCCTCGAAAGAAAAGGGGAAGAAAGAAAGAAAGAAAAGATAGATAACGAATGTATAAAAATTTGACAGAGGTAAGGATACGAACACGGAGTCCGGCACTAGGCATAGAATCTTTGGAGTCTGGCTGCGTTCCATGGATTTGGCTCGAGTCGATTGTCTGATGCATCCCGCAGACGGTACGCTCCACCGGTTAAAACCTGGTCAATAACGAAGGGACCTTCCCATTTGGGCTTGAGCTTGTCCTTTTTCTTCTCCGATAGGCGTAGAACGAGTTCGCCAACATTATAAGTTTTGGCCCATACTTCTTTGCTTTGGTATCTTCTAGCCTGTTGCTGATAGAATGCGGAACGAGCTTTTGCCACGTCACGCTCCTCCTCGAGGGCGTCCAAACTGTCCTGCCGATCGAGCTCAGCCTCTCTTTCTTCATACATGCGCACTCGAGGTGAGTCATGAAGTATGTCGCAGGGCCGAACCGCCTCTGCGCCGTACACCATAAAGAATTGTGTGTATCCGGTAGTGCGATTCAGCGTGGTCCACAGCCCCCAAAGTACGGAGTCGAGCTCCTCTACCCAATGCGTGTTAGATTCCTTTAAGGACCACACTAATCTGGGTTTGATGCCGCTCATGATAAGACCATTTGCTCGTTCGACTTGACCGTTAGTTTGTGGATGATAGACAGAAGCATAATCGAGCTTGATGCCCATGTTGCTGCACCATAGTTTCACCTCGTCGGCAGTGAAGTTCGTGCCGTTGTCCATGATGATGCAGCGGGGGACACCATAACGGTGTACAACCCCGGATATGAAGTCTATCACTGGTCCGGATTCGGCCATTTTAACAGGTTTGGCTTCTATCCATTTGTTGAATTTATCCACCATTACCAGTAAGTATTTTTTTCTTATGGGTTCCCCCTTTAAGGGGTCCAACCATGTCAAGCCCCCAGACCGCAAAAGGCCAGGTAATGGGGATTGTTTGTAGGGCGACGGGTGGCATATGGCTTTGGTTTGCAAAAATCTGGCAACCGACGCAGCATTGGACCAAGTCCTGTGCATCTGCCCGCGCCGTCGGCCAATAAAATCCTATACGGAAGGCCTTACTTGCGAGGGCCCGGGCTGCGACGTGGTGGCCACCGAGTTCGGCGTGGATTTCTGCCAGAAGCTTCCGGCCTTCCTCTTCGGAGATGCACCTTTGAAGGACTCTGGTGGTGCTTTTATTATAGAGCTCTCCCTTGTGGAACTTGTAAGCTTTAGATCGCCGCACAATGCAGCGTGCCTCATTTTGGTCCTCGGGAAGTTCCTGCCTGGTTAGGTAGGCTAGGAATGGTTCAGTCCATGGGGCGATGACAGCCATTATTATGTGGGCTGAAGGTGTTATTTCGGTGGCGGAGCCACCGATTATGTCAGAGTGTTCGGTATCTAGCGTTGTAGCCGGGTCCGGGCTGTTGTTGCTTGTTTCCCCTTCCCATACCACAGATGGCTTAAACAACCTTTCCAAGAATATGTTGGGTGGGACCGGATCACGCTTAGTGCCGATACGGGCGAGGATATCAGCCGCCTGATTGTTTTCCCGAGCCACATGGTGGAATTCAAGCCCCTCGAATCGAGCTGACATCTTGAGTATGACATTGCGATAAGCCGCCATTTTCGGATCTTTAGCGTCGAAGTCTCCATTTATTTGGGATATTGCGAGGTTCGAGTCCCCGAGCACCTCCAGGCGTTGAATGCCCATGGAAACTGCCATCCGGAGACCATGTAATAGGGCCTCGTATTCGGCAGCATTGTTGGAGTCTATGTACAGTATTTGGAGTACATATTGGACTGTATCTCCGGTAGGGGACGTCAGGACGACGCCAGCCCCCAGACCGGCCAACATTTTAGAGCCGTTGGAGTGCATAATCCAATTGGAGTATGCGCCGTACACTTTAGGGAGTTCGGCTTCTGTCCATCCGGCGACAAAATCGGCCAATACCCGCGACTTAATAGCTCGCCGAGGTTTATATGTTATGTCGAACGGGAGAAGCTCAATGGCCCATTTGGCAATCCGGCCTGTGGCGTCGCGGTTGTTTATTATGTCGTTCAGTGGCACTTCCGAGGCCACAATAATTGAACACTCTTTAAAGTAGTGTCGTAGTTTCCGGGATGCCATGAATCGCATACGCTATCTTTTGATAATGCGGGTACCGTGATTTGCATGGGGTGAGGACAGTGGATACATAATATACCGGCTTTTGAAGGGGGACTTTATGTCCGTCCGTTTCTCGTTCGACGACGAGCACTGCGCTTACGACTTGATGAGTCGCCGCTATATATAGCAGCATTGGTTCACCGATGTTTGGCGTGGCCAGGATTGGGTTGGTGGCCAGTATGGCTTTTATTTCTTCCGATCCGGCCGTGGCAACATCCGTCCACTTGAAGTGTTCGGTGCGCCGAAGAAGGCAATAAAGGGGTATCTCATAATCGGGAGATAAAGCGGCTTAAGGCCGCAACGCATCCAGTTAATTTCTGGATTTGTTTGAGGTCTGTTGGGATGGCCAATTGTGACAGGGCTCGGATTTTAGCCGGATTTGCTTCAATTCCTCTACTGGAGACGATGAAACCCAGGAGCTTTCCGGCAGGCACGCCGAAAACACATTTTTCCGAATTGAGCTTGATGTCATATGTTCGGAGGTTGTTGAACGTAAGCCTCAAGTTGTCTATTAAAGAGTCGACGTGTCTGGTTTTGACGACCACATCATCTACGTATGCTTCCACTGTTTTGCCGATCTGCTTTTCCAGGCATGTCTGAATCATGCGTTGATACGTGCACCGGTGTCCTTAAGCCCGAAAGGCATTGTGTTGAAATAGAAGGGGCCATAGGGCGTGATAAACGCCGTCGCGGCTTGGTCGGACTCGGCCATCTTGATTTGGTGGTAGCCGGAGTATGCGTCGAGGAAGCACAATGAGTCGTGTCCCGCAGTGGCGTCGGTAATTTGATCGATGCGGGGGAGGGGGAAGGGATCCTTTGGGCAAGCTTTATTGAGGTCTTTGAAATCGACACATAGGCGCCAGGATTTGTCCTTCTTTGGTACCATCACCAGGTTTGCTAGCTAGTCCGGGTGTTTTATTTCTCCGATGAATCCGCCTCCAATAACTTGGCTAGCTCTCACCCATAGCTTGTCGCTTAGGTTCGTAAAAACGCCAAGAGTCTCGCTGACCGGCTTGAATCTTTAAGAATGTTAAGGCTATGCTCGCCAACTGCGTGGGATTCTGGCATATCGATGGGTGCCGAGCAAATATATCCCAGTTCTTGCGCAGGAACTCCCGTAGTGCGGCGTCCACAGCGGGGTTTAACTGTTCCCCACTTGAGGATGTTTTGGTAGGGCCCATTGGGTGGACTTGGAATTTTACTATTTCATCCGCTGGTTTGAAAGAGGTGGACTTGGATCTCTTGTCGAGTATCACGTCGTCCCTGTCCACGGTCGAGCGTAGCACAGTTAACTCCTCTGCCGCTAGGGCTTCGGATAGTGCCTCGAGGGCTAGTGCGGCTGTTTTGTTTTCAGCGCGGAGCGCTATGTCTGGATCACTAGCTAGAGTGATAATTCCATTGGGCCTAGGCATTTTGAGCTTCATGTACCCATAATGGGGTATAGCTTGGAAGATCGTGAATGCCTCCCGCCCTAGAAGGGCGTGGTATCCGCTACTGAACGGGGCCACTTGGAATGTTATTTCTTCGGACCTATAATTTTCCGGTGTGCCGAATACCACATCTAGTGTGATTTTGAAAGGGATCGAGAAGAGGTGTCTAGAGGGGGGGTGATTAGACACTAAGTACCAAAAGTTGTAGTTTTTAACTTCTTTAAGTTTAAGTGGAGTTTAGGCACAAGTTTAACACTCACAATACATATCAAGCAAGCATGCAAAGAGTATATGAGCGGCGGAAAGTAAAGCATGCAACGTGCAAGAATGTAAAGGGAAGGGTTTGGAGGATTCAAACGCAATTGGAGACACGGATGTTCTTGTTGTGGTTCTGATAGGTGGTGCTATCGTACATCCACGTTGATGGAGACTTCAACCCATGAAGGGTAACGGTTGCGTGAGTTCACGGAGGGCTCCACCCACGAAGGGTCCACGAAGAAGCAACCTTGTCTATCCCACCATGGCCGTCGCCCACGAAGGACTTGCCTCACTAGCGGTAGATCTTCACGAAGTAGGCGATCTCCTTGCCCTTACAAACTCCTTGGTTCAACTCCACAATCTTGTTGGATGCTCCCAAGTGACACCTAGCCAATCTAGGAGACACCACTCTCCAAGAAGTAACAAATGGTGTGTTGATGATGAACTCCTTGCTCTTGTGCTTCAAATGATAGTCTCCCCAACACTCAACTCTCTCTCACAGGATTTGGATTTGGTGGAAAGAAGATTTGAGTGGAAAGCAACTTGGGGAAGGCTAGAGATCAAGATTCATATGGAAGGAATGTAATATCTTGGCCTCAACACATGAGTAGGTGGTTCTCTCTCAGAAAATGGATGCTGGAAGTGTAGGTTCGTTCTGATGGCCCTCTCCACGAATGAAGAGTGGGTGGAGGGGTATTTATAGCCTCAACACAAAATGTAACCGTTACACACAACTTGCCAAACTCGGTGGGACCGAATTGGTAAACTCGGTCGGACCGATTTAGCAAATCTAGTGACCGTTAGGATTTTCGGTGGGACCGACATGCAACTCGGTAGGACCGATATGGTTAGGGTTAGGGCATAACGTAATCTCGGTGAGACCGATTACACAAACTCGGTGAGACCGATTTTGGTAATAAGCTAACCAGAGAGTTGGTCAGGCAAACTCGGTGAGACCGATTACACAAATTTGGTGGGACCGATTTTGGTAATAAGTTAACCAGAGAGTTTGCATTGTAATCTCGGTAGTACAGATTACATAAAATCGGTGAGACCAAATTTGGTAATGGACATACACAGAGAGATTACAATCCCATCTCGGTGAGACCGAGATCCCTATCGGTGAAACCGATTTGCCTAGGGTTTGTGGCAGTGGCTAAGACATCTGAACTCGGTGGCGCCGGATAGAAAGAATCGGTGGGGCCGAGTTTGACTTTTGGTTTAGGACATATGTGGATGTGAGAAAGTAGTTGAGGGCTTTGGAGCATATCACTAAGCACTGTAGAGCAAGAAACTCATTAAGCAACACCTCATCCCCTCTTGATAGTATTGGCTTTTCCTATAGACTCAATGTGATCTTGGATCACTAAAATAGAAAGTGTAGAGTCTTGAGCTTGGAGCTTGAGCCAATCCTTTGTTCTTAGCATCTTGAAGGGGTTCCACATCCTCTAGTCCATGCCACTCCATTGTTGAACTTGTCTGAAACATACTAGGTAAAAGTGTTAGTCCAACAAGAGATATGTTGACATTAATTACCAAAATCACCCGAGGAGCACTTGTGCTTTCAATCTCCCCCTTTTTGGTAATTGATGAAAACATACATCAAAGCTTTAGATAAAGATATAAAGAATAACGAGTAAAGCTTTGGAAAGACATGTAACATGCATAGGCTCCCCCTACATGTATGCAATCATGTGGATATGGAATATAGAAGCATGTGAGAGCATAACCATGACAGAGTAAGCAATGTGTTACATGTATCTTGGCTATATGCATCAGAGCAAATGATGTGAATATGGGAAATGTACCTTCATGCTCATGAGTCCTTCTTGCAAACAGTATGTACATTAGCAAGAATTCCTCATACACATGACTATGATGCATATACTTATCTTGTGGTCTTGAGTTGGCTTAGGATGGAATGAACCTGTGAAAATAGGGTCAGATAACACATATAAACCTACTGGCCAGAGCAAGCAAAAGAAGCCACAAGAGTACCAAGACTGGGATGACATGTAGAGAGTGAGTACTAAGTACCACATTGAATATAGACATGTCCCCAAAGGTAAAGATGTGCAATGAATTTAAAGAATTTCTTTCCCTTAGATGTCTTGCTTCCCCTAAATCTAGCATGGGATACTGAGAGAAGATAGGGAACAGAAAAATTAGAGCAAAATGCAGAATCAGAGCTCAAACAAACAAATGAACAGAGCTAATGCAAATAAGCACATATGAACATGTCTTTCCCCTCAAGAAGACATGTGGCATCTCTCCTCTTGAACACCAAGCATCTGGGATCCTTGAAGATTACTCTCTTCTTGAGTATTCTCTCCCCTGGAGATATCTTTCTCCCCCTGTTGAAGTGATAAGGCTTTGATGCGATCTCTCTCCCCCTTTGACATCAATTTCCAAGAAGGGCCTTCTGGAATTTGTCGTGAATGAGTTTGGTCCTTGAGTCACAGCATAAAGCACTGATAAAAATGTGATGCTTGTAGAGGACAAGATTCATGGAGTGGAGCTGGATCAAAAGTAATGCAGGAATAAGTGGCAAAATGTTTTTCCTGTAGTGAAATCGGTGGCACCGAGTGGTATGCTTCAATTGCACCGAATGATTTCGGTTAGACCGAAGACAAGAAACCGACGTGACCGAGTTCATCACAGAGAAAACACTTGTAACCTCAGCTCACTAGACAAGTAAGATCTCACAAGGATTTGCAAGGAATTAACTGAAAGATTTGCAATGAATTGGATGCAGGGAATGCAGAACAAAATAGAAAAGAAAAGAAATCTAGATGAAGTTTTTTTTAAATAGGAAACAAATATGCATGAGACAAATGCAAGAGCACAAAAAAAGAACACAAGAGAACTTCATCTAGAGATGGTCGGCGATAAAGTCACCTATGTTAGAGTATATTGACTTAGGAGTCAAGTGAGATCACTTGATCATAGGTCATACTCATCGTTTAAGCTCAAAATGGGGTTACCATTTTTCGTTTAAGCATCTTGATGTATTCACATCTTGTCGAGTTGCTTTGACTCATGTTTTGGAGTAAAGCTTCTCTAAGATGGAATAACATACCTTGGGTGGTGGTGTTGATCGTGATCATGTAGTTGAACTTGTGTGGGTTGCTCAAGGTTGATGTAGCTCATCAAGAGTTGGGAGCACCACTTGGAATTTGAGTTCATCTACCTACATGGGTTAGTTCTTGCAAGGAAGAGCACTTGTGTATCCAAAATGACAATCATGAAACTCAACATAGAATTTGTCAAAGGATATGTTTGAATGGTTTCGTGCTTCCTTGTCTTCAACCACCATTGTGTAGAGACTTGGTGATGTAGAGATTGCTCAAGATGTGAGTGAGTTGCAATCTCATAGACTTAGATTCATCCAAGTACCTACAAGGGTTAGATAACATGCAAGGTGCAAATATATCCAAGATATAAGATTATCATCATAAGAGAAATATCAAGGATTAGTCATAAGCTCATGTCTTGCATGTATCCAATGGAGTTCCTACTCCAAGTTTGAAGCATCAATGATGTTCAATTCACCTCTTAACCTGCAAAACACTTTCTCATCAAGTGGTTTAGTGAATATATCCGCTAATTGCTTTTCGGTGCGAACATGCTTAAGATTAATGTCACCCTTAGCAACATGATCTCGAATGAAATGATGACGAACTTCAATATGCTTAGTTCGAGAGTGTTGCACGGGATTGTGAGCAATCTTGATAGCACTTTCATTGTCACAAAGTAATGGAACATGTTTCACATATATCCCATAATCTTTAAGAGTTTGGGTCATCCAAAGTAATTGAGCACAACATGAACCAGCGGCAATGTATTCCGCTTCGGCGGTGGATAAGGATACCGAGTTTTGTTTCTTGGAAGACCAAGACACAAGAGATCTGCCAAGAAATTGACAAGTACCCGAAGTGGACTTTCTATCAACCTTGTCACCGGCATAGTCCGAGTCGGAGTAGCCAACAAGATCGAAAGAGGCCCTCTTAGGATACCAAATGCCAAAATTTGGTGTATGGATTAAGTATCTCACTATCCTTTTCACGGCCTTAAGATGACATTCTTTAGGAGCAGCTTGATATCGTGCACACATGCACACACTTAGCATGATATCGGGACGTGAAGCACATAGATATAACAATGAACCAATCATAGAGCGATAAACCTTTTGATCGACCGGTTCACCATCTTTGGTCAAATCAAGATGTCCACTAGTAGGCATGGGTGTAGTCATACCTTTGCATTCTTGCATATTGAACTTCTTGAATAAGTCCTTGGTGTACTTTGTTTGAGAGACAAAGGTACCTTCCTTAGTTTGCTTGATTTGCAAACCAAGAAAGAATTTGAGTTCACTCATCATAGACATCTCAAACTTCTCCGACATTAGCTTTCCAAACTTTTCACTAAAATGAGGGTTAGTAGAACCAAATATAATATCATCAACATAGATTTGGCACACAAATAGTTCTCCGTTGACCCTTTTAGTAAAAAGAGTAGAATCAATTTTCCGATTTCAAAGCCTTTTTCAATAAGGAACTTGGTCAAGCATTTATACCACGCTCTAGGAGCTTGTTTAAGACCATAAAGAGCTTTGTGAAGTTTGTAAATATGATCATGTTTCTTAGGATTAACAAAGCCGGGAGGTTGTTTAACATAAACTTCCTCCTCTATTTCACCATTTAGAAAAGCACTTTTAATGTCCATTTGGTACAAGGTGATATCATGGTGATTAGCATAGGCAAGTAAGATGCGAATGGACTCAAGTCTAGCAACGGGAGCATAAGTCTCACCATAGTCCATACCTTCGACTTGTGTGTAGCCTTGGGCGACGAGACGTGCTTTGTTGCAAACTACTTGTCCATCTTCATCTTGCTTGTTGCGAAACACCCATTTGGTACCGATGATGTTGTGGTTGTTGTCGGGCTTCTCAACCAATGTCCAAACTTGATTTCTCTCAAAGTTGTGTAGCTCTTCGTGCATGGCGTTTATCCAATCCGGATCTTCCAATGCTTCTTCAACCTTCATAGGTTCAATGCTAGAGATGAATGAATAGTGTTCACAAAAGTTAGCTAAACGAGTTTTAGAGCGAGTGATTCTCCCGGTTTGGATATCATTGTAGATTTGCTCGACGGGATGGTCTTTAGCGATTCTTGCTCGAACTCGTGAAAGCTTTTGCTTGGGTCTTGGTTGAACATCTTCTTCATCTTGTTCTTCTTCTTGGCCTTCTTCATTGTTGGCGTTGTCGTTCTCTTGTCGTGGTGGAGAAGGAGGTTGTTGACGTTCATCTTGGTGCACTTCCTCGCTTTCTTCATCTTGGTGTGTCCCACTTGTGGATGCTTCCATATCAGCTCTTGGTTCACCTTGTCGTGAGGTAGAAGCTTCCACTTGGACAGACGAGGTACTCTCCTTCATCTCCTTTGGACGAATCTTGCAAATAGACAAGTCTTGAATTGCTTCCGAGGGGTCTTTGTCTCCTACATCAATTGGCAATTGCTCTACTTGCGAGACGTTAGATTCATCAAACTTCACATCTACTGTTTCTTCAACCTTTCGGGTGAAATTGTTGTAGACACGGTATGTGTGAGAGCTTGAGCCATAACCAAGTAGGAAACCTTCATGAGACTTAGGAGCAAATTTAGAACGATGATGCTTATCAAGAATCTAGCACTTTGAGCCGAATACTCGAAAGTATCCAACTTGGGGTTTGTTACCGGTGAGAAGCTCATATGCCGTCTTGCCAAGTAGCTTGTGAAGATACAAGCGATTTGTTGCATGACAAGCTGTCTCAACCGCTTCCACCCAAAAGTGCTTCGGCGTCTTGTACTCATCAAGCATCGTTCTCGCCATTTCGATGAGCGTCCGGTTCTTCCTCTCAACAACTCCATTTTGTTGAGGTGTGTACGTAGCCGAGAACTCGTGTGAAATCCCTTCTTCGTCAAGAAAGGTGTCCACATTTGAATTCTTCAACTCCGTTCCGTTGTCGCTGCGAACCTTCTTGATCTTTACTTCAAATTGATTTTGGGCCTTCCTAGCAAAGTTTTTGAAGATCTTTTGAACATGCGATTTATCATCGAGAAAGAACACCCACGTAAATCTTGAAAAATCATCAACTATAACTAGACCAAAAGAATTTCCACCGAGACTCTTGTATGCGTTGGGACCAAAGAGATCCATGTGAAGTAGCTCGAGTGGCCTCCTTGTGGTCTTGATGTTCTTCATGGGATGCCTTCCTCCAACCTGTTTACCTGCCTGACAAGCGCTGCAAAGTCTATCCTTATCAAATATGACATCGTTAACTCCAAGGATATGATTTCCTTTAATAAGCTTGTCAAGGTTTCGCATGCCAACATGACCTAATCGTCTATGCCATAACCAACCTTTAGAGGATTTAGCAATAAAGCAAGTTCTAGGTTGAGCCTTTTTAGTGACATCAACAATGTATAGATCACCTCTACGCACACCGGTAAAGACCATTTTATGATTATCTCTGTGAAACACTTGGCAATCTACTTCAGTGAATAGGACATTAAAACCGAAATCAGCAAGTCTAGATACTAAAAGTAAGTTGTATCCAAGAGATTCAACGAGCATGACATTTTGTATGGAGCTAGCATGTGATATGGCCACCTTACCGAGGCCAACCACCTTACCCTTTGAGTTGTCACCGAAAGTGACATACTTTCGAGGACCATCGTTTTCAGCAAGCTCCCGAAACATGTCTTTATCTCTGGTCATGTGATCGGTACATCCACTATCAAGAACCCATTCCTTTCCTCCTGCCATATATCCCCGAAGATTTTCCATAAGACCAAAGTGTCTCATTGCATCATCAAGATCGAAGTCACTATCATCATCCTCATCATAGTTTCCATGTTCAACATCGTCATGTGGTGGATCAAATTGTAGAGAGGGTGATTCGTTAGACTGAGTTTGACAATGATCTTGCTTATGAATTTTCATAGCTTTGGAAATAATATCACTAGTAATTCCAACATCTCCTTTGGCACGCATAAGGTTTGTAAGCTCAAACAAACAAACACCAAACATAGGATCACTAGAATTCATCTTACTCAAGGCAATAGACTTATTGAGAATTTCATCTAGATTTTTCAAGGAATAATTTGGAAAACGTTCTTCAAGAAATTTCCATATGGTGTAGGCACACTTAAGAGTAGGCAAACATCCTATCAAGTTTCTAGGCAAGCCTCTAGTGATAAGTTCAACAGTTCTAAGATTGCGAATCATGTCAATTGACTCATCAAGAGTAGGATGCATAGGATCAACATGAGGTGCACAAGGGCTAGCAATGTACTTGTTCAAATGATATTGATTGAAAATCACAAGCATATCATTTTTCCACTCATGAAAATACTCTCCATCAAGTATAGGCACTCTATGTCTAAGACTCCCAATAGTAGACTCATCCATCTTCCTCCAATGGTGTTTAAACCAAAGCAATGGAGACCAAAGCTCTGATACCAATTGAAAGGGATCGAGAAGAGGTGTCTAGAGGGGGTGATTAGACACTAAGTACCAAAAGTTGCAGTTTTTAACTTCTTTAAGTTTAAGTGGAGTTTAGGCACAAGTTTAACACTCACAATACATATCAAGCAAGCATGCAAAGAGTATATGAGCAGCGGAAAGTAAAGCATGCAACGTGCAAGAATGTAAAGGAAAGGGTTTGGAGGATTCAAACACAATTGGAGACACGGATGTTTTTGTCGTGGTTCCGATAGGTGGTGCTATCGTACATCCACGTTGATGGAGACTTCAACCCACGAAGGGTAGCAGTTGCTGAGTCCACGGAGGCTCCACCCATGAAGGGTCCACGAAGAAGCAACCTTGTCTA
Organism: Aegilops longissima; assembly: GCA_021605205.1. Classification (NCBI taxonomy): domain Eukaryota; kingdom Viridiplantae; phylum Streptophyta; class Magnoliopsida; order Poales; family Poaceae; genus Aegilops; species Aegilops longissima. Next base: position 601,778,303 of record CM038678.1, read on the forward strand.
TCCCACCATGGCCATCGCCCACGAAGGACTTGCCTCACTAGCGGTAGATCTTCACGAAGTAGGCGATCTCCTTGCCCTTACAAACTCCTTGGTTCAACTCCACAATCTTGTTGGAGGCTCCCAAGTGACACCTAGCCAATCTAGGAGACACCACTCTCCAAGAAGTAACAAATGGTGTGTTGATGATGAACTCCTTGCTCTTGTGCTTCAAATGATAGTCTCCCCAACACTCAACTCTCTCTCACAGGATTTGGATTTGGTGGAAAGAAGATTTGAGTGGAAAGCAACTTGGGGAAGGCTAGAGATCAAGATTCATATGGTAGGAATGGAATATCTTGGCCTCAACACATGAGTAGGTGGTTCTCTCTCGAAAAATGGATCTTTGGAAGTGTAGGTTCGTTCGATGGCTCTCTCCACGAATGAAGAGTGGGTGGAGGGGTATTTATAGCCTCCACACAAAATCTAACCATTACACACAACTTGCCAAACTCGGTGGGACCGAATTGGTAAACTCGGTCGAACCGATTTAGCAAATCTAGTGACCGTTAGGATTTTCGGTGGGACCGACATGCAACTCGGTAGGACCGATATGGTTAGGGTTAGGGCATAACGTAATCTCGGTGAGACCGATTACACAAAGTCGGTGAGACCGATTTTGGTAATAAGCTAACCAGAGAGTTGGCCAGACAAACTCGGTGAGACCGATTACACAAATTCAGTGGGACCGATTTTGGTAATAAGTTAACCAGAGAGTTTGCATTGTAATCTCGGTAGTACCATTTACTTAAACTCGGTGAGACCAAATTTTGTAATGGACATACACAGAGAGATTACAATCCCATCTCGGTGAGACCGAGATCCCTATCGGTGAAACCGATTTGCCTAGGGTTTGTGGCAGTGGCTAAGACATCTGAACTCGATGGCGCCGGATAGAAAGAATCGGTGGGGCCGAGTTTGACTTTTGGTTTAGGACATATGTGGATGTGAGTAAGTAGTTGAGGGCTATGGAGCATATCACTAAGCACTGTAGAGCAAGAAACTCATTAAGCAACACCTCATCCCCTCTTGATAGTATTGGCTTTTCCTATAGACTCAATGTGATCTTGGATCACTAAAATAGAAAGTGTAGAGTCTTGAGCTTGGAGCTTGAGCCAATCCTTTGTTCTTAGCATCTTGAAGGGGTTCCACATCCTCTAGTCCATGCCACTCCATTGTTGAACTTGTCTGAAACATACTAGGTAAAAGTGTTAGTCCAACAAGAGATATGTTGACATTAATTACCAAAATCACCCAGGGAGCACTTGTGCTTTCAGATTTTCCCAGCCAAATGTGCCTCCCGACTTGGGATGATTCCTCTAAAGGTTGTGCTTCTTTGCTCAATGCGGTTCCAGTCTATTTCCACTTTGTGGAGAGTTTCCTCGTAAATGAGGTTTAATCCGCTGCCGCCGTCCATGAGCACTTTAGTGAGCCAAAAGTCGTCCACAATTGGACTAAGGACTAATGCGGCTGGTACTCGGGCTGTTCGGCATTTAGGTTCGTCACTGGCATTGAAGGTGATAGCCGTGTCGCTCCATGGATTTATTTCTGCCACCTGGTAGATCTCGGAAAGGCTGCGGAGTGCTCGCTTGCGCCTATTATTTGAGGCGAATGTCTTGAAGACTGTTAAGACCGTATTGTAATTCACGGGATGTTGCTCTGCGGTGTTTTGAATGAGGAGATCCTCACCGCTCTTAGCAACCTGCCGGAGTACCCAACATGCTCTAAGGCTGTGTGTTGGTGTGGTATCCATCATACTATGAATTTTGCACGGTCCATTAAGCCATCCCTCCAATACGGTTCCATGCCCTGTAGTGGGCTTTTGCTTTTTTTGCCATTGAATCGGGTGACTTACGAGGCTGCACCCTTTTAATTCGGACTGGGTGTTTAGCCAAAGCCGGGTTATCCAAAATTTTGTTTCAGTTTTCCAGGCACTCTCCATCGCACAGTACTTCCGTACTATGGCCTCCAAGTCAGCGAGGTGTGCTATGTTGCGGCGGCTTATGGCGTTAAGGATTGCCTTGTCCGTGCAATTATTGCAGAAGAATGAAATTGCGTCTTCCTCACGACAGTCCTTGACCTTGTTCATTACAAGGAGGAATCTGGCCCAATAGTGATGTACTGTTTCCTGGGGCTCTTGTAAAATATGGGAGAGATCGCTTGTATCTGGGTGGGTGGGCGGTGAGGGAGTCCTGGATTAGGGGGTGTCCAGATAGCCGGACTACCATCATCAGCCGAACTATCATTGGCCGGACTATCATCATCGACCGGACTCCAAGACTATGAAGATACAAGATTGAAGACTTCTCCCCGTGTCCGGATGGGACTTTCCTTGGCGTGGAAGGCAAGCTTGGCGATACGGATATGTAGATCCCCTACCATTGTAACCGACTCTATGTAACCCTAGCCCTCTCCGGTGTCTATATAAACCGGATGGCTTTAGTCCGTAGGACATCACATCATCAACAACCCTTACAATCATACCATAGGCTAGCTTCTAGGGTTTAGCCTCCTTGATCTCGTGGTAGATCTACTCTTGTAAACATCCACAATATCAATATCAATCGAGCAGGACGTAGGGTTTTACCTCCATCAAGAGGGCCCGAACCAGGTAAAACATCGTGTCCCTTGTCTCCTGTTACCATCCGCCTAGACGCACGATTGGGACCCCTACCGAGATCCGCCGGTTTTGACACCGACATTGGTGCTTTCATTGAGAGTTCCTCCGTGTCGCCACCGATAGGCTTGATTGCCTCTTCAATCAACAACGACGCAGTCTGGGTGAGACTTTTCTCCCGGACAGATCTTCAGATTCGGCGGCCGCGCTGCGGGCCAACTCGCTGGCCATCCGAGCAGATCGAAGCTACGCCCTGGCCGTCGTGTCAGGTTTGAAGTTTAAACTTCACGGACGATATCCGCGGAGACTTGATCTTCGATGGATCTGAGCCGCAGCCGAGCGTGCCGCGCTGTCACGATGGGCATGACCTAACTCTGCCGCTGGACAGCACCTTGGAGGCTGCACACGAATCCGCTCCGACCCATAGTCCGGAGCCGATCGCTCGGATCGAGGACGGATGGCTGGACACCGCCTCGGGAGCTGCAACTTCTACGGCGATAGAGCCGAACACTTACCTTGTCCCGCATAAAGCTCATGACTCCGAGGTGCCGGACTCCCTGCCGGACTACGAACCTCCTGCGCCCCTACCAGTCGAATCCGATTGGGCGCCGATCATGGAATTCACCGCTGCGGACATCTTTCAGCACTCGCCCTTCGGCGATATCATAAATTCACTGAAGCATCTCTCGCTATCCGGAGAGCCTGGCGAACTACGGCCGGGATGGTTGGGATGCGGCGACGAAGAAATTCAAAGCCCACCCACCACCCACTTCATAGCCACCGTCGACGATTTAACCGACGTACTCGACTACGACTCCGAAGACATCGACGGTATGGACGACGATGCCGGAGACTACCAAGAACCAGTGCCTACAGGACACTGGAAGACCACCTCGTCATACGACATATACATGGTGGACACCCCAAAAGATGGGGACGGCGAAGAAGCAGCGGAGGCCGATTCCTTAAAGAAACAGCCCAAGCGCCGACGTCAGCGGCGCCGCTCTAAGTCCCGCCACGACAAGAATGGAGATTCCAGCACAGGAGATAATAACACCCCAGAAAGTGCCGAAGACAACTCCCTCCAGCACGATCCAGCGCAGGAGGAGGCAGAAGCAAGCCCTCAAGAGAGGGCGGTAGACGAAGAGGTCGAGGATGACAATTACTTACCTCCCTCCGGAGACGAGGCAAGCCTCGGCGACGATGAATTCGTCGTGCCTGAGGATCCCATCGAACAAGAGCGTTTCAGACGCAGGCTAATGGCCACGGCAAACAGCCTAAAGAAAAAGCAGCAACAGCTTCAAGCTGATCAAGACCTGCTGGCCGACAGATGGACCGAGGTCCTCGCGTCAAGAGTATGAACTCAAACGCCTCCAAAAGTTACCCAAAACGCAAGTTGCTCCCCGATTAGAGGAGGAGGCATACAAACCTGCATCACCAGCGCTGTCGGCAGACCGCCACCTCGTGGTCGCGACAGAGAGGCGCAAGCCCTCCACTAAAACCGCACCCGGCATCGCTCAAAAAGCATGAAGCCACGGGGGAACGCGCCGGACTTGCAAGATATATTGGAGGACAAGGCAAGACAATCCAGCTCTATCTATGGATCATGTGGGCGCCCCAAGACCCACGACGAATACCGTCGCACCGGACATAACTACTCCGGCCGGGCCGAACACAGCAGACAACGCTCTCTCGAGCTACGTCGCGATATTGCTCAATACAGAGGCGCCAAGACACCCACTATGCTTCGCTGACGAAGTAATGGATCATTAAATCCTCAAGGGTTTAAACCCGTTAATATCGAATCCTACGATGGCACAACAGACCCGCGGTTTGGATTGAAGATTATCTTCTCCATATACAGATGGCCCGGCGGCAATCTTCACGCCATCAAATATCTCCCTCAAGCTTAAAGGACCAGCTCGGCATTGGCTTAATAGCCTGCCCGCAGAGTCAATTGATGTTGGGAAGACCGGAAGCCGCATTCCTCGACAACTTCTGTGAACGCGTATGTGCGACCATCGGACGCAGATGACCTAAGCCACATAATCCAGCAGCTGCATTTAATCGGCAGCAATTCGGACACGGTTCTTAACAAAGAAAAATCAAATCGTCGATTGTCCGGATGCAGAGGCCCTCGCTGCCTTCAAACATAACATCCGCGACGAGTGGCTGGCCCGCACCTAGGACAGAGAAGCCGAAATCCATGGCAGCCCTCACATCACTCATGACCCGCTTCTATGCGGGAGAGGATAGCTGGCTAGCTCGCAGTAACAACCTCAAGAAAACGCTGGCAGTCCGGATACCAAGGACCGTAATGGCAGGTTGCGTCGAAACAAAACAAACGCCGCGTTAACGGCAACAGAATGAGGATACGGCAGTCAACGCCGGATTCGAGGCTCCAAGCCCGGCAACGGAAGAAGCCGTTTAAAGAACCACTCGGGCCCTTCCAATTTGGACCGAATACTCGACCGCTCTGTCAAATACATGGAACTCCGAACAGCCAGCTAACCACACCAACAGAGATTGTTGGGTATTCAAGCAGCAGCAAATTAATCGCCAAAACAAGGGCAAGGGCTACACAAATGGACGAGGAAGAGACCCGGCAGCCGAACAATAGAGGACAAAAGGGATTCCCCCCTCAAGTTCGGACGGTAAACATGATATACGCAACACATATTCCCAAGAGGGAGCGGAAGCATGCACTAAGGGACGTATACGCGATGGAGCCAGTCGCCCCAAAATTCAACCGATGGTCCTCTTGCCCGATCACTTTCGATCGAAGAGACCATCCGACCAAGATCCGCCATGGCGGATTCGCCGCATTGGTTTTAGACCCAATCGCCGATGGATTTCACCTCACGAGAGTCCCGATGGACGGCGGCGAGCTGAACCTGCTTTATCAGATACGGTCGCAAGATGGGCATAGACCCTTCAAGGATTAAACCTACAAAGACAACCTTCAAAGGTGTCATACCAGGTGTCGAGGCCAATTGTACAGCTCGCTTACACCGAAGTGGTCTTCGGATCCCGGATAATTTCCGAGCGAGGAGTTAATCTTCGACATAGTCCCGCTCCGCAGCGGCTATCACGCTCTGCTTTCGGACGAACCGCGTTGTAAAATTCAACGCGTGCCGCATTATGCATACCTTAAGGTCAAGATGCCATGCCCTCGTGGAGTCATCACGGTCAATGGAAACACGGCGCTCCTCCAAACGGAGGTACATACAGCGGCTCTCGCGGCGAAATACTGAGCAGCCTTTTAAGGCAATTCTCGAGTCCGCCGCTAAACGACCCCGAGCAACATCAACCAAGACCACCGCACGCTCCGAGCATCGCCAGAGTAATGCGGCCTCACCCCAGCCCCGCAAAATTGTAAGAGAAGCTCTCCGCGTACATAATTACGCCTTGGAGATACCATGGGCATAGGGGAAAGGCACAACCACAACAGACCCAGTGCGGTTCGACCACACCAGGGCTCCCAAGTGTGTCGCTCTTTTTCTTTTATTTTTCTTTTTTATACAGAACTATGTCCGCGGCGACCTGCCAACTCATGATGCAACAGCCAGGGAAGGACAAAGGCCACGATTTAACACTCGGTGGTCTCCATCACGAGCATTACATTTGTTAAATACAACATTCCGCTGCCTACCCACGAGGGAGACGCCTTTAAATTCGTCAAATCCCTTGCTTTCCGCACTATTTGTATCATTCCGCACTCATAGAATATCTTCTCGAATAAAATGCAGCACTTTTTTTTGCCTATAATTGCATTACCTTATATATATATGTTCATTTCTTACATGTTGCATCCGTACATTTTGGTACGGCCAAATACACCAGGGGCTTACGTTCTCCGCATTACGGTGTGATAAAGTCCGCACACTTTCACCAGTGCGGCACCCCGAACTTATAGCATTATATGAATCGACTCCGAATCATGTCTTGGGTCAATAGTTGGGTTTGCCCGGCTCCCATGTTTGGCACCTTACGCCCGCTTCTATCGGCTAAGGTAGCATCGGGAGAACCATGCGATTGTGCCCGGTTGAGCCGGGTTAACGCCTCGATGGAAAAGCTAAAACTGACTGTCATGATAAGGCGAGAGACTGGTCGCTGTTTGAGAGGTCCTTCGGGTCCTTAAAGACCTCGCCGCTTGAGCGAAGTTCGGATTATGTCCGACGAAGGCGTGGATAGCGCCCAATTCGTCCTCCGAATACTAGGGGCTTCACCAAATTTAAAATTATAGAATTCTATGGCTAAGTGAGAGTGTTCAAGCACTATAAGTCCGGTTGCCTTGTTCGTTGTGTTGAGTGCCTCCCTCGATGGACCCATAAATGGGAACTAGAGTGCTCAAGTTTATCCCGAACACTCCAGCACTTGCGGCATGGGGGCTGAAGCCGACGTCTTGCCATCTCTCAGATTTAATAAACGGCCGCACAGAAGGTAATATTTTAAATTAACAAGCGTTGCTTAGCGATATGAACAAAGTTTTCAGCGCATGTGATAACACATTGCTAATTTACTCAAAATTACATCCTGGGGCACTCATCCGCAATCTTGCGGGCACCCTTCAGACATCCTTATAGTAGATTTGGCGACGATGTTCCTTGCCCACCGGTGGCGCGTCGCTGATTAGCTTCTCGCATCCAGCTTGCCCTAATGCACCTTTGCGCGGGCAAGGGCCCGACGAGCACCTTCAATACAAAGCGAGCGCTTGATAACCTCCACCCGAGGCACGATCCACCAGCCGTCGCACAAGGCCGGTAGCTCCTGGCATGGCCTCTCCAGCCACACCGGACTATGAGGACCTTCATGGCCTGCTCGGCCACCTTGTGAAGCTCGACCAGCTGCTTCACTGGTCGCTAGGGGCACTGGATGGCCGGTCTCAAAGATATTGAGACCGAAGACCTTCTCCGCTGAGCTCCCTCCTCGGCTCGGTAGAATGCGGCGGCATCGGACACACTGCGAGGCAGATCTACAAACGCCTCGAGAGCTCCGATTCGGGTAAGTAACACGTAATTTACATTCACATGCTTGCTTTGCATGAAAAATGCCTTACCCGCCGCTATCTTCCTCATCAACTCAATCTCTGAAGGGACTTATGGGCCTCGACCTTGGCAGTTTTACACTTTCGAGAGCGAGGCAAGCTCGGACTCTCGAGTCTTTGAGTCACGCCCAAACTCTCATGCTTTTCCATGAGAGCACGGAGCTCTTGCTGAACCACCGCCACCCGCGCCTCTTGCTTTTCTCGCTCTGCCTGCGGTGGCGATTATGCTCGGCGCGGACACGGCCTCCTTCGAGGTTGCCACCTCGTTCGTGGCCCCCGCAGCACACATGTTATCCTTGTTATTTTTCGTTGCAACCTAAATCCTTTTACAGAAGGTACAAGTTCAAAGTGGTGTTACTCACCTTCTTTGTCCCGAGCTGCTTCTGGCGCGGCCGAGCTCTTGCTCGGACCGCCGAGCTCTGCTTCAAAGCACCGACCTCCAGCAAAGGTCTGGCAGAGGTCAGCAGCGCAGCCTCGCAACCCATATTGACATAATTTTTAGCAACCCTGCGTATATCTTTTTTAGATCCTCAACCGCTTTTCTTTCCGAACACGAACCAAGCATCGTGGACTACTGTCTATGCGGTATTACATTGCATATTTTAACTTCTTACCTCAAAGTCCGATAGAAGGCTATGCGAGGCTTCGTCAGCCCACTCTTGGCGAGCTGCACCTTTCGGATCACCGCACTCATAATAGTGCGGTGTTCTTCCTCGATGGAAATGCTCTCAGCGCCTCAACAAATTGCTCGGCGCCTCGGTTGGGCGGAAGCCGCGGCGTCACGGTCTTGCCCTTCGCTCGAAGGGCGCCCGGCGGACTCGGAACCAATGCGGGTTCTGATGTAGAGTCCGGCGCAAAGTCCGGGAGGACGCCTTGTGGCGCCTCCGGAGCCTCCCCCCGATGGGTCCCTTCTTGGGATCCCACCTCGGCGTCCTCGGCGTAACGAGGGGTGGAGGCGGTCGGGATGGAGTCTACATCCGACGAAGCCAACGACCTGCTCGATGAAGCGGGGAGATCATCACTGGCCGGACTACAGGCAGCATGCGGCATCAGAATGACACTATGTGACGCAGAAAAAGAAATTATAAACCATTCAGGAATCCGGATACTTACGATCTCGCCGGAGGCCTGGCCCTTGAAGGCCATTCTTCCTCGCCAACGTTGATGTTGGCGGAGCTGTCCGGGGGAATAGTCCTTCCCCTCTTGGACCCTTCGGCCTCCCCTGTTGGGGGAGCCTTCCTCTTCCTCTCTCCCTCCTTTGGGAGAGAGTCCTCTTCCTCCTCCTCATTTTCGGGGGAGTAGTCCGCCCCGGAGTCGTCGGACACCTGAAAACGGGCACTCTTTCGAGCACCCGTGGCCTCCTTCTTGGCCTTCTTCTCCGGCACTACGTGCGGTGCGGAACCAACAACCCCGCTAGATGGGCGCCCATCGGATTTTTCGGCATAGGAGCCGGCAGGTAATCTGCTCCGCCTTCCTCATCCAGTCTGTCAAAGGAGAAGGGAAATTAAAACCCGCATAGAGTCAAACTATGAAAACAAGTGTCCCGTAAAGGGTAGAATCACTTACCTCGTCGGCTGGCGGCCAGCAAGCGAAATCCGCGATCTTGATCGCGGATGCGGGGCTTGGCGCCCTTGAACAGCACCCTCCAGGCGCCTTCGCACGTCGTGTCGAAGAGCTTGCTCAGCGCCTGATGCTGTTCCGGATCGAACTCCCACAGATTGAATGCCCGCTCTTGGCATGGGAGTATCCGGCGGACGAGCATGACCTGGACCACGTTAACCAGCCTGAGCTTCTTCACCAGCTTCTTGATACAGGCTTGGAGTCCCGTCAGCTCCTCCGAACTACCCCACAGCAAGCCCTTCTCTTTCCAGGAGGTGAGCAGCGTGGGGATACCAGATCTAAACTCGGGGGCCGCCGCCCATGTAGGGTCACGCGGCTCGGTGATATAGAACCACCCCGATTGCCATCCCTTGACGGATTCCACAAAGGCCCCTTCGGACCAAAGGACATTGGGCATCTTGCCCAACATGGCGCCTCCGCACTCCGCTTGAGTGCCCTTCACTACCTTCGGCTTGACATTAAAGGTCTTGAGCCACAAGCCGAAGTGGGGCTGGATGCAGAGGAAGGCCTCACACACGACGATAAACGCCGAGATGTTGAGGATGAAGTTCGGCGCCAGATCATGGAAATCCAGGCCGTAGTAGAACATGAGACCCCGGACAAAGGGGTGAAGTGGAAAGCCCAGTCCGCGGAGGTAGTGGGGAAGAAAGACGACCCTCTCATGGGGCCTGGGGTGGGGATGAGCTGCCCTCGTCGGGCAGCCGGTCTGCGATGTCGCCGAAAGGTATCCGCGCCAAGCGGTTTGGCGATGTGCTCCTCCTTAACGGTGGAGGCCAACCATTTACCTCCGCTCCGGACATGGTCGGAGAAGGTTGAGACGAGATCTGCGAACCTGGGCGCTGGAGCTCGAAAAGCTTGTGGAGATGGATAAGCAAAGGAGGAAGAAGGCGTAGGTGAGAAGGTAAATCCTTATCCCTTATATGGGCGGGCGAAGTCTACGCGTCCCCCACTGGCCTGGTATAACTCGCTTATCCCCCAAACGTCACTATCAATGACGCGGTTGGGTTACCCACGTCCGTATTGATGAGAATCCCGGATTAAGGGGAAACACGATCTCTGCTTCGACAAGACGTGCCAAGGAAACAGCCTCGCTAAATGCTGTTGAGGTGGTAAAGTAAAAACGATTCAAGTAATGGCTTGGTAGTGGCGTGACGTCATGCCACGTAAAAACGCCGGCAGATTGAACTTGTGTATATATTATTATTCTCTCTCTGTGGAATGTGGAATTTATTTTGCGAGCGGACACTATCCGGTGTTCACAATCTTCTATCATTCGGAGGAGGAACCCGCCTTGCAATGCCAAGCAATATACACCGGACTTATCGTCATTGAAGCCTGGTTCGGGGCTACCGAGGAGTCCTCGATTAGGGGTGTCCGGATAGCGGACTACCATCATCACCGAACTATCATTGGCCGGACTATCATCATCGACGGACTCCAAGACTATGAAGATACAAGATTGAAGACTTCTCCACGTATGCGGATGGGACTTTCCTTGGCGTGGAAGGCAAGCTTGGCGATATGGATATGTAGATCTCCTACCATTGTAACCGACTCTATGTAACCCTAGCCCTCTCCGGTGTCTATATAAACCGGATGGCTTTAGTCCGTAGGACATCACATCATCAACAACCCTTACAATCATACCATAGGCTAGCTTCTAGGGTTTAGCCTCCTTGATCTCGTGGTAGATCTACTCTTGTAAACATCCACAATATCAATATCAATCGAGCAGGACGTAGGGTTTTACCTCCATCAAGAGGGCCCGAACCTGGGTAAAACATCGTGTCCCTTGTCTCCTGTTACCATCCGCCTAGACGCACATTTCGGGACCCCCTACCCGAGATCCGCCGGTTTTGACACCGACAGGCGGATTTGAGTCCGGACCCTGACCCGATCTGAGACCCAGGGGCATGGGAGTTTCCAATCTTGGAGGTTCGGGCTCCGGGATGCTGCCCGATAGGTCTGGCCCACTGCCTTATTCTAGGTTCAAGGCTTGGGAGATGTCCTTCCGTATACGGGTATCCATCTCAGAGAGCTCTGGAATCCGGACATAGTTTGTCCTCAAGATTGAGGAAGAATTATCGCATTGTTCCTCGACCACCGCTATCTGATGGGTGGCCGGCGGAGAGTTAATCTCCCTTTGGTCGGGTTTAAGCCCGATCCAATCGTAGTCCATAGCGACTCCCAAAGCGGCGATGCGATCGAAGAGCTCCATTGGATCCATCTGCTCGGCAAGTTCTGAGCCGATGTGGAGGCTGTTTTCGATGACCCGAGAAGTCATCGTCAGCGCAGCAGCCGAACGGGCAGTCATGACGAAATCGCCTAGCCGGAGAGTCTGGCCGACAGCCAGGGCTCCCCCAGAGGTGACGCTGTCCTTGACAACGAGATGAGACATCCTTCCTTACGGTGACGGCACAGTGGAACTCTGAATGAAAGCACCAATGTCGGTGTCAAAACCGGCGGATCTCTGGTAGGGGGTCCCGAACTGTGCGTCTAAGGCGGATGGTAACAGGAGGCAAGGGACACAATGTTTACCCAGGTTCGGGCCCTCACGATGGAGGTAATACCCTACTTCCTGCTTGATTGATATTATTGATATGAGTAGTACAAGAGTTGATTTATCACGAGATCATAGAGGCTAAACCCTAGAAGCTAGCCTATGGTATGATTGTTGTTGTCCTATGGACTAAACCCTTCGGTTTATATAGACACCGGAGGGGGCTAGGGTTACACAGAGTCGGTTACAACAGGAGGAGATCTACATATCCGTATCGCCGAGCTTGCCTTCCACGCCAAGAGAGTCCCATCCGGACACGAGACGAAGTCTTCAATCTTGTATCTTCATAGTCCAACAGTACGGCCAAAGGATATAGTCCGGCTGTCCGGATACCCCCTAATTCAGGACTCCCTCAATGGGTGTTGAAGATTCATGTTGGCACTCACACGTGCATACCCCCAGACAAGGCCGACCGAAGCAAATGACACCGTCAACTCACGTCTGAGTATCTAGGCTACAAGTTGTTGAATCAAATAGCACATGATCCAACCGTGAAGGTCAAGTTTCTCATGACATCGATTGAGGAACTATTCGGATACCCGATCAAGTATGGGAAGGCATGGATGGCCAAAACGAGCAAAACAGTGCATCAAAAACAGAATCTGTCAAAAACAGGACAGTTTGTAGTAATCTGAACATTCACCATACTTATGTGACTCTACAAATTCTGAAAAGCTAGAACAAAATAAAAAATTTGCATAGCAGTATTGTGTAAAAATTTCAGAATTTTATCACGTTCCAGTGAATTTAAACAATTCTGTTTCTAGGAACAAAAGTTTCTATTTTTGCACGGCACATACCAAACAAGCAATCTAATAATCCTAAAGGTAAATCTTGGCACATTATTTTTATAATACAATGGATTTGTACAAGGGGATAATTATTTTTGTTGAAAAGTTTATGTAATTAAGATTCACAAAGTTTCCATGGGCATGAACAAAGTTCAAGGAGCTCCCCACTTCAACGGTGCTCGTCCTTCTTACTTTCACTTTTCTTTTTGAAAAGTTTTAGGTTCCCCACTTTATTTTTTGTTTTTAAACTTTTTTAGAAGTACTCAACAGAAATAAATGACTCACTAAAACTTCCAGGTTGTCTCCCTGGCAGCGCTTTCTTTAAAGCCATTATGCTAGGCATATAGTGCTCAAGTAATGGATCTACCCGGATCCCAAGGTATATCAAAGCCAATTTTAATTAACAATGATTTATAATTTAGTAGTGAGCACAAAGTAACATATATAATTCAACAACAAAGTCTAACTCTCTTCCTATGCATCAGCATGTCATAAAAGAACAATTCATGCACACAAAGTAAAGGCCGGTACATAGCATAAATAGTTTCTTGCAATTTTATCATATTGGAAACATAGAGAGGCAGGGATGTATTTCCTCTCTCATAATAATTGTAAGTAGGAGCAGCAAGCACATGCATATTATATCTATCAAAATCATCATGTGCAATAGCAGAATGCAACCCATCAATATAGTCCTTAATAAGCACAAACTTCTCCGATATAGTGTTGTTGGGAGAATTCAAAAGGATAATAGGACTATCATGCGTGGGTGCAATAGAAACAATTTCATTCTTAACATAAGGAACTATAGCAAGTTCATATCCATAAGCATAATTCATATTGGCATCATGGCCACAAGCATAACAAGCATCAAGTTCATAAAAAAGGGATATTTCAAACGAATCAAAGGGATCATAGCAATCAACATGGCATTCATCCTTCGGTAAGCATGAAGGGAAATTAAACAATGTATGAGTTGAAGAGTTACTCTCATTAGAAGGTGGGCACGGGTAGCTAATCCGCTCTTCCTCCTTTTGTTCTTCGCTCTCCTCATCATCTTTTTCATCCAATGAGCTCACAATTTCAGCAATTTCTTCTTCCATAGATTCCTGCAAAATATCAGTCTCTTCTTGGACATCGGAGACTTTCTCAATAAATGCATCAATATCGGCATTGTATTCATAATTCTCATAGCAATATTTAAGTATAGCAAAATTTTCAGGCCTATAAACATCATCATCAAAAGCTTCATACTTTTCAAACAAAGATTCAATTTCATAAGCACCCTTAAAAACAATGAATTCTTCTATTCGTTCCACATCATAGTAATCATAAATACCTTTAGCATAAGAAGCTAAGGTTTCATTATCGTTAAATTTGCATGAAAAGGGAAAGTGTGGAGCCTTCATCCTAAAACAACAAGTATAATCATATCTCAAGCATAGTTCCCGAGCATACTAATGCAACATATGAATTTGATCCCATAACAACTTCCCTTTTTGAATCAAGCGATAATCCCTAAAGTATTCACATTGATCCAACGTGTCTCCCATCATACATTTGAATGGGGTTTTCTCAACAAATATTCCCTCAAGTTCTATCGACCACCGATACAACTCTACGCACGCTTAACGTTCACTTTACCTAGAACAAGTATGAAACTAGAAGTACTTTGTAGGTGTGATAGGATAAGTTTGCAAGATAATAAAGAAAACACAAATAAAAACTAGGGGCTGTTTAGATAAAGAAACAACTAAGTTAGTTTTAGTAGAGATCTTTTTGTCACGAGAAAGTTATTTGTCCCTAGGCAATCGATAACTAGACCGGTAATCATTATTGCAATTTTATATGAGGGAGAGGCATAAGCTAACATACTTCCTCTTCTTGGATCATATGTACTTATGACTGGAACTCTCGCAAGCATCCATAACTACTAAAGATCATTAAGGTAAAACCAACCATAGCATTAAAGTATCAAGTCCTCTTTATTCCCATACGCCATATATAACCCAGTTATCCGTGTTTGTGTTTCTATCACTCACGCAACACAGATAATAAGCAAACCATGAACATATTGCAAACCCTACAGTGGGGACCCCTCATGCTTGCACGACACGGAGAGCACCATAGGACATCACCAATAATAAAACATGCAACTCAAACCAATCACGATCATCAATGAACCCATAGGACAAAACGGATCTTATAGCCATACATCATTGGGAAATAATATATAGAATTGAGCACCATGTTTAAGTAGAGATTACAGCGGGGGGAAGGGGTGTTACACTGATGCATAGAGGGGGAGAGAGTTGGTGATGACAGCGGTGAAGTTGTTGGTGTAGATCATCGTCACGACGATGGCCCCGGCAGCATTCCGGTGCAATCAGGAGAGAGGGGGAGAGAGCCCCCCTCCTTCTTCTTCTTCCTTGACCTCGGGTTTCCCCTCTGGTCCTTGGCCTCCATGGGGGTGGAGGGGCGGGAGCCCCTCCGAGATTGGATCTCTCTCTGTTTCCGCGCTCCCAGATTCTGGCCTTTCACCGTTTCTTAAATTCCCAGAGATTCGTAACTCCGATTGGGCTGAAATTTTAACAAGATTTTTATCTGGATAATTAGCTTTCTTGTTGCGAAAGAAGGGCACCAACCGCCTTATGGGGTGACCACAAGGGCCCAGGGCACCCTACCCCCTGGGGTGCGCCCCCTGACTTGTGCCCCCCTCGGGCATCGTCCCGCGTTGATTCTTTTTCCCAAAAAATCACATATATTCCAAAAAAATCTCCGTAAGTTTTTATCGCGTTTAGACTCCGTTTGATATGGATTTTCTGTGAAACAAAAATCATACAACAAACAGGAACTGGTACTGGGCACTGGTTCAATATGTTAGTTCCAAAAATAGTATAAAAAGTTGCCAAACGTGTATGAAAGTTGCATAATATTGGCATGGAACAATCAAAAAGTATAGATACGACAGAGACATATTAGTCCCGGATGAGATCACGGACATGACAAGGAGCTCCGGAATGGTCCGGAGGTAAAGATTGATACATAGGATGATATGGTTAGGCCAAGGGGTAATAAGACCCACGAGGCTTTAGGTCGGTGCAAAAGGATGTTTTGCAGAGGTTAGGGACCAAACGCAGGAGACCCTGGCGTCTGGCCCTGGGCCAGACGCCGAGGCCCATGGCGTTTGTGCCAGACGCCTAAGACTGTGGCGTCTGGTCCTAGAAGTCCGAGAAGGACTCTTCCTTGCGGGCAAAACCGACTTTGGGGAGGCTCTTTCTCCAAGTTTCGACCCCAAGGCTCAACATATAAATAGATGGCCAGGGCTAGCACCCAAAACACATCAAGATACACCAAGCCGTGTGCCGGCAACCCCGTCCCTCTAGTTTATCCTTCGTCATAGTTTTCGGTGTGCTTGGCGAAGCCCTGCAGAGATTGTTCTTCACCACCACCATCACCACGCCATCGTGCTGCCGGAACTCATCTACTACTTCGCCCGTCTTGCTGGATCAAGAAGGCGAGGACGTCATCGAGCTGAACATGTGCTGAAAGCGGAGGTGTCGTATGTTCGGTACTTGATCGGAACGGATCGTGAAGGTGTACGACTACATCAACCATGTTGATAAACGCTTCCGCTTAGCGATCTTCAAAGGTATGAAGATGCTCTCCCCTCTCGTAGCTATACATCTCCATGGATAGATCTTGCCTGTGCGTAGAAATTTTTTGTTTTCCATGCAACGTTCTCCAAGAGGCTCATCTACGAATTGACTTCTACCACCTCTTTATAAAAAAATCACCAGTTTTTGTATGTTTATGGTTTATTTCGAGTATCAATAGGCGGTCTGCAAAATCATGAAAGAGAAAGATGTCTTGGTCCAGGTGGGAAATGAAGGGAATAGTTAACCCTCAAAAATTAATACCGATGGCTACACATGAGGGGTTGTGAGAGATTATATCTAAATGGGCATCATTAAAGCCAGATTGTTGGATAAATCCACATGGCTGATTAAAAATAGTTTGTGGGAAATTAAATCTGCATGGTTTGGGGTAATTACAATCCGGATTGTGAGATAAATTTGCAGTGCTGATTAAAAGCGAGTTTGATCCGACTTGAGTCGCGACATGATCAGACTCTAGGCGACTGCTGCATCAGGCATGATTAGGATACGGGACACGGGAGGGCTACACAAGCCAAGTGCCTCCTTGGTATGTGGATGATCTGGAAACCCCTAAACGGCATTGTGTTCAATTCCCATCACTGACAAGGATCACAGAAAGAATCCAAGGCGAGGGTAGGCTCTGGGCAAAAGCAGGGATATTCAAGGGCGAGATAACTGGCTTCGAGGAGGCAAGTGGAGTGCGGACAGGCCGAGAGTAGTTTGCGTAGAGAGTGAGGTGGTGTCGGATAAAATCTGCATGGAAATATTTTGTGAAACCGTGGAGCTTTTGGAAGTCTCTCTCCCCTCCTTCTTTAATGAATAACACGTATACTCGTGCATATTCGAGAAAAATTAAAAGCGGGTTGTGGGAAATTAAATTTGCGTGGTTGATTGGCTCGTAACTAGGAGGATAGATTGCACGACAACGACATGTCATTGTCAATAGGTTACAAATACGAACTGTTCATGGCTCAGGATTGTTGATGCACGTTCAGTGGGCATGAGTACGAGTAAAGGAAGGAAGAGGCGTATACGTGCGGGGTAATTAGTGCAAGCGAGACGCTGAAATTAATCATTTTTTAACATTAGTACAGACGCAAGCGCTCATACATACGTGCATACACTCACCCCTATGAACGCACACACGCACACCCTACCCCTATGAGCACCTTCGAGAGACTGAGCCGGCAATGTCCTCTTG
Source organism: Aegilops longissima (assembly GCA_021605205.1). Classification (NCBI taxonomy): domain Eukaryota; kingdom Viridiplantae; phylum Streptophyta; class Magnoliopsida; order Poales; family Poaceae; genus Aegilops; species Aegilops longissima. Next base: position 601,795,834 of record CM038678.1, read on the forward strand.
AAATTTACAAAGTCACCGTAGGCGCCTCGTCGTTGACGGGAACGTCTCCTCCCAAGCGCATCGCTGGAAATCCTGAAATAAATTCAGGAATAATGCGAGCACCAGGACTTGAACCCTGGTGGGCTGGGGATACCACGAACAAGGCAAGTTGACTTCATACAACAACATCGAGCAGCTAAAAAGCTAGCAACGGGTCGCCCCGCTCCTAGGGTTCCCCGCCACCGCCGCCGGCTCCCCCGGGCGGAGCCGCCGCCACGACGGCCGGAGCCCACCGGAGCCGCTAGCCCCTCCTCCTCCCCCACCCCCTCCATGCCCCATACCCCTGCGCCGCCTCCCCGAGCGAGGCGGCCGGGGCCCTCCACAAGCGCCTCCGGCCCTCCCCGCGCCCTCCTCCTCCCTTGCCGTCGGCTGCGCCGCCGGCCCTCGGCAGCGTGATCTTGGGCGGTGGGCTTGCCCTTCCCCGGGCGCGGTCCTCCCCTGCTCGGGCGGTGATGGCCGGTGGCGGTCCGGCGTCCTGGTGTGGAGGCCGGCGGTGCTCGCCGTGGTGGTGTCGCCTCTTGGCGGCGGGGTGGTCTAGTGGTGCTGATCGGCCGGTGACGCGTCCCCGGCCCAGATCTGGGCCCGTAGGGTCCCTTCTAGGTCCATGCGGGTCGGCTCCGGTGTGACCGCGATGCTCTATGTATGGGGAGGCAGGGGAGCGGCTTGGACTGGGACATCAACGCTAACGGCGTGCCAGCTGCTGCGCGGAGGCGGGAGTTTTCCGGGCCTTTGAGGGCCCGGCCAGGCCTGTGGGGCCACGGGCCCGGTAGGCTCCTGCCATGGCGTCCGGTCGGCTACCGTCATGGACGGTGGAGGTGGGGCCCTCCCGTATGCCGACGGTGCTATTGCCCTAGTCCCGGCTCCTCTTCTTCGTTGTGCAGACCATCTTCGCGGTGCCGCGGTGAGACATCATGGGAAGCTTCGTGTCCGTGTTGGCGTAGGGTGGTGGTCGGTCTGGTGGCTAGCTCCGGAGTGCCTGAGGTAGAGGCTGGGATCGGGAGAAATCTCTGTTGGCTTGGCCGACACCGACGCGGTGGCGCCTGAGGGTGCCGCCGGACCTTCCTGGAGGGCGTCGGGGCTACCCTTCCTCTCTCCTCGCCGTGTACCGGGGGAAACCCTTGACAACAGCGTCGTCATCGTCATGTCCCTTCTTGGAGGTGTTGTTGGGTACGGCACTTCGGAGTCTCGGAGCTTGGTGGGCGATCTCCGGTGGACGCAGCGGTCACGAGGCTTTGTCGTTTTTGTCGATCTGCCGTTATTGGCATTTGCTTCTTTTCTTTTTTCTCTTTCCTTTCTTTCGGTCGTGTTTGTGCTGCTTCCGCCCCAGCCCCTATCGTTGGTTGTATCGGATAGTTGCTTTGTAATACAAAGCGAGGGGAAACCCTTTTTCTTAGGCCGGGGATACCACTGTCCCTCTAACCATCCAACCACAGGTTGGTTCGCTCTGAAATTAATCATTGGGAAGAACAGAAAGACATACTTATTTCTCCTCTCGCAAGGCGATTAGGAGATGCCTTCTTTCCTTCGATCTTCATCAGCGAGCCTGTGGATTCGCCTCCCGTCCGCCTGCCGTTTCGGAAAATGGTGGCGGGGAGGGTATTTCTGGTGTTTTGGCTTAGAGCATCTCCAACCGTTAGCCCCCCAGGGGCGCCTAAAATCGCCGCCTGGGGGTGACCCGGTGCAAAAAAGGGCCCAGGGGCGAGTTGGTCCCCAGTCGCCGGCCCCAGGGCCGCCCCCAGATGGGTATAATTTTTTTTTAAAAAAAGTTCGTCGAAGATTGGTTAAACACGGCTAAATTTCAGCAAACTTTGGCATATATATTCACATGTTCGCGCCACAAATTACATAGGAAATATAACTAAAAAAAGAAATCGCTTGACGCCGAGTAGTCGCCGTCGTCGCCGCCATCCTCGCTGCAGTCGTCGGCGGCGGCCTTCTCCTCCTTGACGCGGCCGTCCCTAGTGGACCCCTGACCCGCGTCGCCAATGCGGACTGGTGGCGGCGGCGCGTCGTCGTCGTCGCTGTCTTCGATGACGACTCCTCCTCCTTCGTCGCAGCCCCGGCGGCTCTGCTCGAACCGCCGCAGGGCGGCGCACTGGTGCTCCCTCGCCATCTTCAGGGAGTCCTTGCACGCCCATTCTAGGGCCGCGTCATCGTCGAGCTCCGCATCGCCGTGCTCCGTCTTCACGGCGGGGAGACCGGGTTCCGTTTTCACCGGCGCGAGCCTCGGCTCCGTCTTTGGCTTGGCGAAGCGCGGTGGAGCCGATGAGGAGGCGCGCCGACCGCCCTCGTTAATGACGATGTCGGCGCTGCGAGTGCACCGGCCGAGCGGCGTCTCCGACGCGGGCTCGGCCTTGACGCCGAGCAGCGTCGGAGAGCCGAAGGAGTGGGAAGAAGAGTGCGAGGAAGAAGACGAGGAGGAGACGAACCTCCTGGGCATCCATTTCCCGGCGCGTCGGCGGTGGGCCGGGGCGGCCGCCCTCACCGGGGACGGGTACGCCAGTGGCGGGTTGTTGCCACCCTCAAGGTGCGTCAGCATGCCCTCGAGCGTGCGGCCGGGGACGCCCCACCATAGATGACGCCCCTCTTTGTTCTTCGTGCCGCCCACCACCGGCGCCCCATTGGTGGACGCCAGCCTCTGCTGCTGACGGCGCTCAAAGTACGCCGCCCACGCCGGGTGGTTGTCGGCGGCGTACTGGGGGAGGGCGCGCAGCTCGTCGGTGAGGGAGGCGCGCACGATCTCGACCTCGGCGGTGAAGTAGGAGGCGCGAGCCGCGGCGTTGGGCAATAGGGAATGGGCACTCCCCCGTTGTCGAGGCTCCACCCCGTCGGCCCGGTGCGCATGTCCGGCGGCGCCGGGATGTTGGCCTCGAACAGGAGCCACAACTCCTGTTCGCGGAGCGAGCGGCGGACGAAGCCGTTGGCCGCCGCCTCGTCGTCGGGGAAACGTTTGGCCATCGGGGCTATCGGTGGGTGGAGAGGGAGGGCTCGGCGGCGGCGCACGAGAGAGGGAGAGGGAGGGCTCGGCGGTGGTGCACAGGAGAGGGAGAGTGAGAGCTCGGCGGCTAGAGCTGGTGTGGCCAGAGGCGAGGGAGGCCACCGGCTTATATAGCCGCGCCCGTGTGTACGCGCGTGTGGGAGGGGAGGCGTCGGTGCGCCGCCCCGTGACTTGCCGCCCGTGAGGAATCAATGGCAAGGCTGACCGGCGGCGGCAGCCTTGGCATTGCTTCCCGCGGGAACCAAGGCGATGAGGTCGGGTGGTGGGTGCGACATATGCCAACGGGTGGCTTATCATTGTGGGAGCCAATAAGACGTCGCCGGTGGCTGGAAACGAGATGAGGCAAAGACATGCACGCCGGCGAATCTTACCCAGCTTCGGGGCTCTTCTTGGAGATAACACCCCTACTGCTGCTCTGCGGGGTCTCCGCATGATCACTAGGTGAACAAGTAGCTACAAGAGATTCCTTGAGCTGTTTCGGTGAGAGGAAGAAGAAGGGCACGGCTAGCTCTCCTCTTCCCTCTATGTGGTGTCTAAAACTCTAAGAGATCAACCCTTTGCATGGGTGCCCTGGGGGGGTTTATATAGGCCTACCCCCAGGGGTACAATGGTAATCCGGCTGGGCGCGGGCCCTAGCCGTCAGTGTCTACGCTCGCCGGCTTCTCCGCCGGCCGCTGGGGCCCACCGACTGCCGGATTCCTGGTCGACAAGCTGGCCCCACCGCTAGGGGCCTTGTCGGGGGCTGGTTACTGTTGCCTCACTCCTGATGATGAGGGCTTCGTCGAGGTAAGCATGGCTACAGTGCTGCCGCCTTGGCAGCGATCACTGTAGCCTTACCTCATCTTGTCTCCTTAATGAGGCGCCTCCTTTGAGGGAGGGAGCAAGCCGGCTACTGGGAGCCGGCCATATCCCAGGCCGGCTGAAGGAGGCCTGGCCGCCTTTGGGTGTCTCACTGACTGGAGGGGCCCGCCGCCTGCGGGCTGTCCTGACAGCTTGTCAGGGGGGACATCATGGTCAACATGGTAACAGTGTCGCGCCGGACGGGTGATGGCCGCCCGTCGGGCGCGATCAGTCTTCATCTTGGCCTCCGGGATTCGGGGGTGGCAGTCTTCACTGTAGCCACGCCCCGTCTCATCGCCGTTATGAGGGTGCAAAGTTTGAGGGTGCAGTCTTGGCCGCCTGCTGGGGGGCCGGCTTCTTGGAGTCGGCCTCCTCGTGGCCGGCTTCTTGGAGTCGGCCCTCTGGTGGCCTTCCTCCTGTGGGTTTTGGGCCGGGCCACCTCCCGGTAGCCTGCCTGAGAGACAGCCGGCCAAGGGAAGGCGGCCCCGCATCTTGGATGCTTGAGGGCTCGATCGGCTCGTAATTTTTCAGAAGAACCACGAGGAACCGGCTAGGCTACCCGTGGTCATTTACTCCGACAGTAGTCCCCGAAGCTGGTTGGGCTTCGAGGCTGAAGAGAGGACGAGAAGCTCTATCAGCTTCCTATCCTGATGAGCCGGCAGCTTAGGAGCCGGCTTAGAGTAGGTGCGCCGTCCTTGGGAGGCTTTGTAGCTTGAAAACGAGAACCAGAGGGCACGCGAGCCGAGTCGCGCGCTGACCTCATGCCACTCGCGCGCCACATGGCGGCCGTCAGCAGGGAAGGCCTGCCAGCCCACGCGCGCGATGGGACGTCGCCGCAGGCCGGGGCCCACCACTCCTATGCCTCGGCCCATGTGCAGATCTTCTACGGCCCGAACAAACCGCTCACCTCCCCGCGGCGGCTTCCGCACGCCTTTTAGGGCACGATAATTGCGGGACGTGGGGAAGTGGGCGCAGTTAATCCCATGGCCCCCCCACGCCTCGCCTCCTTGGCTCCGCCGCACGAGCCTATAAGTAGGGGGAGGAGGGGGAGCGGCAGACGCTCGCACGCTCGCCCTCGCTCCACCCTTTCTTCTTCTTCCTTCTCCTCTCCTCCGCCAGCCATGGCCTCCGCCGCTTGTATCGGCCAGAACCTTTTGGCTCGCCGTAGCCCCGCCGCAGCTGGTTCGTGCATCCTTCGTTGCTTCCTCGTCCCCATGGGGCTATCCAGCTCTTGGGATGGTTCCAACGTCCATGTGGACCACATCGACTGGCTCCGAAAGACGCGTTGGCTGCCGGGCACGGGTTACGTGCGGGCCCGCCTCGCGCCGGAGACGGAGGTCTCGCCGGCGCCGGAGGAAGACGAGCGGGTAATCTTCCGCTCGCACTGCCTGCGCGGCCTCGGCCTGCCGGCGAGCGGGTTCTTCCGCTCCTTTCTCGAATTTTACCATCTCCAGCCGCATCACCTCACCCCCAACATGGTGATGCTGTTGTCGGCCTTCGTCACACCGTGAAAGGGTTTTCTTGGCGTCCTTCCCACCCTCGAGCTGTGGGGGGAGTTTTTTCAGTGCAAGCTCAGCACCGTCACCGTGGGCGTGCCCGCCCCCTGTGGCGCCTTCATCGCCATGCGGAGGTCGAGCGACAACAACCCATTTCCGCCCATTCCGCTGATCCAGTCGGTGAAGCTCTAGCAGCAGTCCTACTTTTACGTGAAGAACGTCGCCCCGCAAGGCGACTTCGTCAATCTGCCGGCTTACGTAGCCGGCACGCCGGCTGGGAGGCAGCCTTCATGGTCCTACCGAGCCAGGACGCTGTCTCCGACTGGAGCTGCTGCCGTCGCCCGGCTCCGGGTGATGGTCCAGTCGGAGGGCCTGGTCGGCGTCGACCTGGTGGCCGCCTTCATGGAGCGCCGGGTGCTCCCGCTCCAAGGCCGGCCGCACATGATCTGCCAGATGAGCGGCCGCGTCGACCCAAGCCGGCTGAGCACCAAGGAGATGCCCCATGATGAGGTATCTTACATGGTGAACTACATCTCCAACTGCAAGGTCACCGAGGACTGGGGGTACGGCAAGGAGCCGTATTCTCGAGCCAATCCCTCGCCTACGGTAAGTTTCCCCTCTTTTCTTCTCTTGTTGCCGGGTTCACAATGGCCGACTCTTGACCAGCCGGCTTGTTTTTTGGCAGAGTCCCCTTCTTCGACCAGCGGCCGGAGCCGCAGGGCCAGAGCGCCAGTTCATGCCCGACCGCGTGGTGGACGACGTGGACGATCCAGACTTGGGGGCGGCCGCCCTGGACGACGCCGTCGTAGGGGGAGGCGGCGAGGCAGGTGGCCCCGAACCTGGAGCCGGCTTCGGGGACTGGCCGGATGACGACGATGCCGAAGTTATTCCGCGTCGTCAGCCAGCGTCTGATCACCAAGGTGCGGGCCCATCTGCCGCGCCGGCTACCCGGGGTGGCGCGCAGAAACGCCGGGGCGCGCCGACTCTCTTTGGCAGCCGGCCGAAGAAGCCCAAGGTTTCCACGGCGGCGACCAAGCGGGACGAGGCAGCTGCGAAGGCGGCCCGCTTCCGCAAGGTGGTGAAGCAGCCACTGGCGGTTTCGGCGTGAGTATCAATTTTCCCACACTTTTCTTTCTTCTCTTTGGTTGAGGCTCTTCTGAGCCTTTTTCTTGATTGGTCAAACAGGGCGCCGCTTTCCCTCGAGCGGGTTCCTGCCGCCTCCGTAGTCGGACAGGCGGGAGGGTCTTCAAGCTCCCGCCGCGTGGATCCCCGCGCCGATCTCCTGGAAGCAAATGAGAAGAACACGCGGGAGGTGCGGGAGGAGCGGGAAGCGGAGGAGCGGAGGGCCGCCCAGGAGGCGAAGGAGAAGTCGGCCGAGGCGCAAGCCGACGCGACGGCCAAGGATCAGGCGGAGGCCGCGGCTGCGGAGAGGGAGGCGGAGGACCTACGCAACCAACCTCCACAGCTCGTCATCCCCCTCCGTTCCATGGTGTCACAGCCCCAGAGTTGTTTGTAATTAGTTGCATTGCATCCATGCATCATGTTTAAATTTCATGAAACTTGAAATGGGGATTGATCCAAACCCTTGCACCAGATCGAATCAAACTAGTTCCAAATAAAATATTTTCTCAATGACCCAGAATGCCCTTTGGAAATGTTCATGACTTATGATAAAGGTGAAAACCTCTTCCAAAAATGATGAACATATTTTATAGGTCATTCCTGGATTTTTGAATTAAACCTTAAACTATTTGACTTTGGGCATTTAAACACTATAAATAATTTAAATGCTCAAATAATGTTGGAAGTATTTGTGGGGCACTGAAATAATTCAGAAAGTGCCCCTGAATATTTTCAGGATTTATAAAATTGATTTGGTTTTCAAAACTGGATCAAAAAGAAACTGCAAATTAGAAAACAGAAACAAAAATAGAAAGGGTTAGAACTCACCTGGCTTACCTGCGCAGCCCACCAACTGCCCAAAGATCAGAGCTGGCCGGCCCAGCCCACCACCGCCTCCTTCCCTGTCGCCTTCCTCCCCTGCTAGGAGGATGAGCGCGTGCCCGACGCGCGCACGGCCACCGCACACCACCTCCTGCTTCCCGGGCCCTCCTAGCGACGCCACGACGACGCCCGTGTCCCTCGCTCCTCTTCTTCGCTCGCTGCTCTCTCTCTCCCCCTGGCTCTTCCCCACGAGCTCACCCGAGCGGCCGTCGCCGCCGATTAGAACCACCGCGGCCACAGGCCCTCCCTCGCCTCGCCGACGTGTCCATGGCCTCCGCTTCGACGCCCTCGTCCTCCCCGTCGACTCACTCGACGCCGGACGCCTCAAACCCCGTCATCGACCTCTTCTTCATTGTCGGCCGCCACGGATCCCCATCGTCGACTCGTCGCCGTCCGGCCTTCCCCGAGCCTGCTTCGACATCTGCTGCAACCGCCGTGAGACACCGAACCTTTTCCCCCTCTCCGTTCTCGCTTTCGTGCGCCATAGCCGCCGCACCTTGTTCGCCCGCACGCGCCGCCGCCTGTGATCGCCGCCGACGAGCCTCCGGCCACCTAGCGGTCCGGCCGTCATGCTCAACTCCCTTCCCGCGCCATGTAGAGCACATAGGTGCCCTGCACGAGCCTTCCCGACCACCGTAGCGTTGACCCCGAGCTCACCCGAGCTCCGGCGACCGCCAAGGTCGACGCCGGCGACAACTCCGGCCACCCCAGGCCCAACCGCCACCACCACTGGCGCGCGAGTTCACCAAGAGATCAGAAGCGCTCTCCGCCGATTTGGTCGACAGAGGACCAAATCGCCGCCAAGATTGGCCTCGCCCAAGGCCATGTCGCCAATGGTTTGACCCATTTGACCATGTGGGCCCCGCCCCTAGTCAACCTTAGATTAGGAGTTAATCTAATGTTAATCTAATTAGTTAAACTAATGACACTGACACGCGGGACCCACGTGCCAGGTTTGACCTGGACCCGACCTGTTGACCTGCTGACGTCACACTGACGTCAGGCTGACGCAGTAATCATTTTCCTGGATTATTTCTAATTCTAAATGATTTGGAAATTTCAGAAAATGGTTAGAACTTCTAAAATTCATAGAAAATAATCTATAACTCCAATGGAAATAAGTTATATATGAAAAATCATCAGAAAAATATGAAGAATCTGTTTATGCCATGATCATGCATGTTTGAACAAGTTAACCTCACTGAATAGGACAAATGATGATTAGGGCAATTTATGAAATAACATTTGGAGTTGGAATTTGTTCTTGTTCGAGTTCCACTTCAATTAACTTGGCTAGATATTGCATTAGGTGAATTCAGTACCTTAACATGACATGTCATTCATGTGAATGTGCATTGCATTGATTGTGTTCTTTTTCAGTTGCCGGTGTTTGTCCCCTCTCGATAGACGTGGTTCCGACGATGAGTTCGATGACACCGATGAAGAGCTATAATATCTTCAGGAGTGCCAGGCAAGCAAAACCCCCTTGTTCATTCCGATACAATCTGCAGTAGCTGAACCCCTTTATCCTCTGCATGACCTGTCATTCCACAGTAAATAGATGAAACCCACTAGCATGAGTAGGAGTTGTTTGAGCCCTGTTGTGCCTACTCATTCATGCTTGTTTGTCATGCCCGCTATCGCATAGAGTTGAGTCAGCTCTGATTCATCGGGATGAATCGGAGGTGTGTAAACATGTCCTAATGTTGAGTGCTAAGTGTGTGAACATGATTTGGTAAAGGTAGCGGTGAGAGGCCATGTAGGAGTACATGGTGGGTTGTCTCATTGAAACCGTCCTCAGGAACTGAGTTCTGTGTTTGTGATCCATGAAACATGTAACGCCCCGGATTCGATGCGCCAGGTGTCTGCCAGTTTTTCGCTGTCGTTGCCATGTCATTTGCTTGCGTGTCGCATTCTATCAAGTCATCATGTGCATCTCATTTTGCATACGTGTTCATCTCTTGCATCCGAGCATTTTCCCCGTTGTCCGTTTTGCAATCCGGCACTCCTATGTCCCCCGGCGTCCCCCTTTTGTCTCTCCTTGTGTGCGGGTGTTAAACATTCTCGGAATGGACCGTGATTTGCCAAGCGGCCTTGGTATAGCACCGGTAGACCGCCTGTCAAGTTTCGTGCCATTTGGAGGTCATTTGGTACTCCAACGGTTAACCAGGTAACCGTAAAAGCCTTTTTTGCCTTGCAGCCCAACACCCTTCCAAAGTGGCCCAAAACCCAGCAAACTCCCCTCCATGCTCTCCGCCGTTCGATCACGATCGCGTGGCCGAAAACCGCTCTTCATTTGGACTCTCCTAGCTCCCTCTACCTATAAATATGTGCACCCCTCGTCTAATCCCGGGTCCAAACCCTAAAAATCGCCCTCCGCCGCCACCGGACACGTCCGCCGCCCCTGCAGCCACTGGCGTCGCGCCACATGGCACCTCCGCCGCCATCGGCGTCGCAGCAGCAGGCCCGCCCGAGCCCATCACGCCCGCCGCCGAGCCTCGGCGTCCGACCCGTCGCCGCCGACGACCGCCCCGCCGCCGCCTCCCGCCTGGGCGTTCGCCGTTCGCCTCCGCTTCCTCGTCTCGGCGCCCCACGCCTCCGCGCGCCGCCTCCCGCAGTCCGCCCGCAGATCCTCAGGCTGGAGCCCGCCCCGCCGCTGCCGCGCCCCTGGAGCCAAGGCCGCCCGCCTCGCTCCGCCTGGACGGGCGCGCCTGCCCGCACAGCCGCCCCCGGCCTCTCCGGCCTCCTCCGGCGCGGATCCGCCTCCCCCCCCTCCGGCGACTTCCCGCCCAACTCCGCAGCAGCGTCGCCTGCCTCCGGCGTTCCTCGAGAGCCGTGCCCGATCCAGATCCGGTCAAACGAGGTTGAATTTTCGTCTAAGTCCCCGAATCTGTGACATTATCATGCCATGTTCATCGCATCATAACTTGCTGCATACTGCTCCGTTTTGTGCATGTAATATGTCAAATTGTTCGCCTCGACGAGTACTTCATTTCATTCCATTGCATCATGTTCATTTGAGCTCATCTTTATTCCTGAATCATCGTTGCAAGAGTGCTATGTAATGTTAGTTTCAGATTCTTATCAGGATTTGGACATTTGTCATTTTTGCCATGATTGATGTGTGCATCTTATGAGCATGAGCTCTACAGGTGTTTTGTTCTATGCCATGCCATCTTTACAGGGGTGTATGCAATGTATTTTGGTGATCAATGTGGTGACTAGCACAAGCATGCAAACTAGGCTTCGTGATGTTGCTGATTTCAGTCCCTGTTCTGCTGTTATTTTTATGCCATGTAAACTTGATGCTACAGAGAGATCCATGCTTATTTTGAGTTACTCCAGTAAGGATGTTTTGTACATATGGTTATGAGCTATCCATCCATGCCCCTGGTTGCATTTATAGCTTGCGGTAGATTGTTCATATCTTGCTCCAAAGTTGCTAAATGATGTTGCTGTCAGCCTCTTAACATGAAGTTCAGTTTTGCCGTGTGATTTCCTAGTGATCCTTGCATGCTATGAACTTTATCTTGCCATTCTTAGCTTCATAAATATGTCTTCTTGCTGTTGGTTGCCTTGCCATGCCATGTATTGCTCTGTGGTGAGTGGTTCGAGTTCACCAACATGCCTACTTATTGTTGTTCCTGCCATGTATGAATCTGTCATATAACTTGCCATGCTTACATGGGTGCCATCATATCTTCTGATCCTTTTTGGCTCATGGTCAGAAAGGGACTTTTGTTCTATGCAATTAGTAAATTCATGCCATGCCTTTGTTTGCCATGTTAGGTTCTTGTAGCAGGTTATTTGATAGCTCTAAACATTGCTACCTGATGATATTTCTGCTAAAGTCTGAAACTGTTATTATTTGCAATCTTGCCATGTCTTTTTGAGCATGTTCTAGTTGTTTCTGGAGATAGCTCAGTGTTCATGTTTTGTCATGTTTTACCTGTACATAATTCCCATGCCTTTTGTTTTCACGTAGAGGTGCTGTAGCATGTTGTTTTGATGCTTGCAATATGCCTAGTTGCTGTTTTGGACAGCTTGTCCTTTAAACTTGTATAGGGTGTATGTGTTGCACCGTTGCTCCGTTTTGAGTGTGCTCTATATGAAACTTGCTTGATTTTTCATGTAGTTTCATATTATCATGTTGCATCCTTGTTTTGAGGTGTTTTTTTGATGTTTGAATGCATTTTGCATCAATGCCATGTTTAACTTGTTTTGCTCATATCTTCTAGGCCGTAGCTCCGAATCTAATGAACTTTATATGTAACTTGACTAGAATTTCGTGTAGATCATCATGGTGCATCTTAACTTGCTGTTTAAAAACTTTAACATAAAGTTATTTAGATCTGGACCAATTTCGAAATTTGCATATGAGGACTTACCGGAGTTGTTCTATGTTGTTTCCGGCCTCATTTAAACTTGCTTTGAGGTGTTGTTCTTGTTTGCATCATATTTTGCCATGAGTAGCTCCATGTAGCCTTGTCATGCATCATGCTTGGTTGGGCATCATGTCCTGTTCATGTGTGGTGTGTTTACTATGTTGTGTGCTTCTTCTCGATAGTTCCCGTTTCGTTGCGATCGTGAGGATTCGTTCGTCTACGTGTTGGAAATATGCCCTAGAGGCAATAATAAAAGTGTTATTATTATATTTCTTTGTTCATGATGATTGTCTTTTATTCATGCTATAACTGTATTATCCGGAAATCGTGATACACGTGTGAATACATAGACCATAACATGTCCCTAGTGAGCCTCTAGTTGACTAGCTCGTTGGTCAACAGATAGTCATGGTTTCGACTATGGACATTGGATGTCATTGATAACGGATCACATCATTAGGAGAATGATGTGATGGACAAGACCCAATCCTAAGCATAGCACAAGATCGTAGTTCGCTTTGCTAGAGCTTTTCCAATGTCAAGTATCTCTTCCTTAGACCATGAGATCGTAACTCCCGGATACCGTAAGAGTGCTTTGGTGTACCAAACGTCACAACGAATCGGGTGACTATAAAGGTGCACTACAGTATCTCCGAAAGTGTCTGCTTGGGTTGACACGGATCGAGACTGGGATTTGTCACTCCGTATGACGGAGAGGTATCTCTGGGCCCACTCGGTAATGCATCATCATAATGAGCTCAAAGTGACTAAGTGGTTAGTCACGGGATCATGCATTACGGTACGAGTAAAGTGACTTGCCGATAACGAGACTGAACAAGGTATTGGGATACCGACGATCGAGTCTCGCAAGTAACGCATCGATTGACAAAGGAATTGTATACGGGTTTGATTGAATCTCGACATCGTGGTTCATCCGATGAGATCATCGAGGAGTATGTGGGAGCCAACATGGGTATCCAGATCCCGCTATTGGTTATTGACCGAGAGGCATCTCGGTCATGTTCAGATATCTCCGAACCCGTAGGGTCTACACACTTAAGGTTCGGTGACGCTAGGGTTGTAGAGATATTAGTATGCAGTAACCCGAAAGTTGTTCGGAGTCCCGGATGAGATCCCGGACGTCACGAGGAGTTCCGGAATGGTCCGGAGGTAAAGATTTATATATAGGAAGTCCAGTTTCGGCCACCGGGAAAGTTTTGGGGGTCACGGTATTGTACCGGGACCACCGGAAGGGTCCCGGGGGTCCACCGGGTGGGGCCACCTATCCCGGAGGGCCCCATGGGCTGAAGTGGCGTGGGATCCAGCCCCTGGTGGGCTGGTGCGCCCACCCAAGGGCCCAAGGCGCCTAGGGTTGAAACCCTAGGGGACCGTTGCCCTCGAGGGGCATGCGCCTGGTTGGAAACCCTAGGGGCCGCTGCCCCTCGAGGGGCATGCGCCCCCGGTTGAAACCCTAAGGGGCCGTTGCCCGGGGCCGCCGCCCCCATCTAGATGGGATCTCCAAGGGCATGCGCCCCAGCCCCTATATATAGTGGAGGGAGGAAGGGCAGCAACACCCGCATCTTGGCACCTCCTTCCCCTTGCTACACCTCCTCCTCCCGCAGACGCTACGGCCCTGCCGGATCCTCGCTGCATCCACCACCACGCCGTCGTGCTGCTGGATCTTCATCAACCTCTCCTTCCCCTTGCTGGATCAAGAAGGAGGAGACGCCACGCTGACCGTCACGTGTGTTGAACGCGGAGGTGCCGTCTGCTCGGCGCTAGGATCTCCGGTGATTGGATCACGACGTACAACTACCTCAACCCCGTTCTTTTGAACGCTTCCGCCACGATCTACAAAGTGGTATGTAGATGCATCTCCCATGACTCGTTGCTTAGATGAACTCATAGATGGATCTTGGTGAAACCGTAGGAAAAATTTTAATTTTCGCAACGCTCCCCAACAAAGGGCATCATGAGCTAGGTCTATGCGTAGTTCTCTATTGCACGAGTAGAACACAATTTAGTTGTGGGCGTGGATCTTGTCAATTTACTTGCCGCTACTAGTCTTATCTTGCTTCCGCGGTATTGTGGGATGAAGCGCCCGACCAACCTTACACGTGCGCTTACGTGAGACCGGTTCCACCGACTAACATGCACTAGTTGCATAAGGTGGCTAGCGGGTGTCTGCTCTCCTACTTTAGTTGGAGCGGATTCGATGAAAAGGGTCCTTATGAAGGGTAAATAGAAGTTGACAAGATCACGCCAGGTTATTCGTAGGTAAGAAAACGCTCTTGCTAGAACCCAATTGCAGCCACGTAAAAGATGCAACAACAATTAGAGGACGCCTAACTTGTTTTTGCAGCAATTGACATGTGATGTGATATGGCCAAGTTGTGATGAATGATGAATGACATATTGTGATGTATGAGATCATGTTCTTGTAATAGGAATCACGACTTGCATGTCGATGAGTATGACAACCGCAGGAGCCATAGGAGTTGTCTTTATTTTTGTATGACCTTCGTGTCATTCAAGAACGCCATGTAATTTACTTTACTTTATTGCTAAACGCGTAGCCATAGAAGTAGAAGTAGTCGCTGGCGTGACAACTTCATGGAGGCACAATGATGGAGATCATGATGATGGAGATCATGGTGTCATGCCGGTGACAAGATGATCATGGAGCCCCAAGATGGAGATCAATGGAGTTTTATGATATTGGCCATATCATGTCACTACTATATAATTGCATGTGATGTTTATTATGTTTATACATCTTGTTTACTTAGAACGACGGTAGTAAATAAGATGATCCTTACAACAATTTCAAGAAGTGTTCTCCCTAACTGTGCACCGCTGCTAAAGTTCGTCGCTTCTAAGCACCACGTGATGATCGGGTGATGGATTCTTACGCTCACATACAACGGTGTAAGACAGATTTACACACGCAAAACACTTAGGGTTAACTTGACGAGCCTAGCATGTACAGACATGGCCTCGAACACGGAGACCGAAAGGTCGAACACGAGTCGATAGAAGATACGATCAACATGAGAATGTTCATCGACGATGACTAGTCCATCTCACGTGATGATCGGACACGGCCTAGTCGACTCGGATCGTGTATCACTTAGATGACTAGAGGGATGTCTAATCTGAGTGGGAGTTCATTGTAATAATTTGATTAGATGAACTTAGTCTAAAACTGTTGAATGATATGTCTTGTAGATCAAATGGCCAACGCCATGTCAACTTGAACTTCAACGCTCCTAGAGAAAACTAAGTTGAAAGATGACGGCAGCAACTATACGGACTGGGTCCGAACTTGAGGATCATCCTCATAGCTGCCAGAAACAATATGTCCTAGAAGGACCGCTAGGTGACGCCCCGTCCCTGCAGAACCAAGACATTATGAATGCTTGGCAGTCTCGTGTTGATGATTACTCCCTCGCTCAGTGCGGCATGCTTTACAGCTTAGAACCGGGCTCCAAAAGCGCTTTTGAGCATCACGGAGCATATGAGATGTTCGAGGAGCTGAAACTTGTTTTCAAGCTCACGCCCGGTCGAGAGATATGACATCTCCGACAAGTTCTATAGTTGTAAGATGGAGGAAAATAGTTCTGTCAGTGAGCACATTCTCAAGATGTCTGGGTTGCACAATCGTATGACCCAGCTGAATATTAACCTCCCTGATGAGGCGGTCATTGACAGAATCCTCCAGTCGCTCCCACCAAGCTACAAGAGCTTTGTGATGAATTACAATATGCAGGGGATGGTAAAGACCATTCCTGAAGTATTCTATGTCAAGTCACCGAGGTTGAAATCAAGAAAGAACATCAAGTGTTGATGGTCAATAAGACCACTAAGTTCAAGAAGGGCAAGGGCAAGAAGAACTTCAAGAAGGACGGCAAGGAGGTTGCCGCGCCGTAAGCAAGTTGCCGGAAGAAGTCAAAGAATGGACCCAAGCCCGAGACTGAGTGCTTTTATTGCAAGGGAAGGGTCATCGAAGCGGAACTGCCCCAAATACTTAGCGGACAAGAAGGCCGGCAACACCAAAGGTATATTTGATATACATGTAATTGATGTGTACCTTACCAAGACTGTAGTAACTCCCGGTATTTGATACCGTGCCGTTGCTCATATTTGTAACTCACAGCAGAGCTGCGGAATAAGCGGAGACCATGGCGAAGGGGGTGACGATGCGCGTCGGGAATGGTTCCAGAGTCGATGTGATCGCCGTCGGCACGCTACCTCTTCATTTACCCACGGATTAGTTATAAACCTTAATAATTGTTATTTGGTGCCAAGTTTGAGCATGAATATTGTATCCGGATCTCGCTTAATGAGAGATGGCTACTCATTTAAATCCGAGAATAATGGTTGTTCTATTTATATGAGAGATATGTTTTATGGTCATGTTCCGATGGTCAATGGTTTATTCTTAATGAATCTCGAGCGTAATATTACACATATTCATAGTGTGAATACCAAAAGATGTAAAGTTGATAACGATAGTCCCACATACTTGTGGCATCGCCGCCTTGGTCACATTGGTGTCAAGCGCATGAAGAAGCTCCATGCTGATGGACTTTTGGAGTCTTTAGATTATGAATCATTTGACACATGCGAACCATGCCTCATGGGCAAGATGACCAAGACTCCGCTTCTCCGAACAATGGAGCGAGCAACCAACTTGTTGGAAATCATACATACCGATGTAAAGGGTCCAATGAGCGTTGAGGCTCATGGAGGATATCGTTATGTTCTCACTCTCACAGATGACTTGAGTAGATATGGGTATGTCTACTTGATGAAACACAAGTCCGAGACCTTTGAAAAGTTCAAGGAATTTCAGAATGAAGTAGAGAATCAACGTGACCGAAAGATAAAATTCTTACGATCGGATCGTGGAGGAGAATATTTAAGTCACGAATTTGGTACACACTTAAGAAAATGTGGAATCGTTTCACAACTAACGCCACTGAACACCTCAACAGAACGGTGTGTCCGAACGTCGAATCGCACTCTATTGGATATGGTGCGGTCTATGATGTCTCTTACTGATTTACCGCTATCATTTTGGGGATACGCCTAGAGACAGCTACATTCACTTTAAATAGGGCACCGCCTAAGTCCGCTGAGACGACACCGTATGAATTATGGTTTGGGAAGAAACCTAAGCTGTCGCTTCTAAAAGTTTGGGGATGCGATGCTTATGTCAAGAAACTTCAACCTGAAAAGCTCGAACCCAAGCCGAAAAATGCGTCTTCATAGGATACCCTAAGGAAACCATAGGGTATACCTTCTACTTAAGATCCGAGGGCAAGATCTTTGTTGCCAAGAACGGATCCTTTCGAAAAGAATTTCTCTCGAAAGAAGTAAGTGGAGGAAAGTAGAACTCGATGAAGTACTACCTCTTGAACAGGATAGTAGTGCAGCTCAGAAAATGTTCCCGTGATGCCTACACCAACCAAGAGGAAATTCATGATGATGATCAAGGTACTTCGGATCAAGTTGCTACCGAACTCAGAGGTCCACTAGGACACGCTCCGCACTGAGTGGTACGGCAACCCTGTCTTGGAAATCATGTTGTTAGACAACAATGAACCTTCAACTATGAAGAAGCGATGGCGGGCCCAGATTCCAACAAATGGCTAGAAGCCATGAAGTCCGAGATAGAATCCATGTATGAAAACAAAGTGTGGACTTTGACCGACTTGTTCGATGATCGGCGAGCGATAGAAAACAAATGGATCTTTAAGAGGAAGACGGACGCGATGGTAATGTCACCATCTATAAAGCTCGACTTGTCGCTAAGGGTTATCGGCAAGTTCAAGGGATTGACTACGATGAGACTTTCTCTCCGTAGCGAAGCTTAAGTCCGTCCAATCATGTTAGCAATTGCCGCATACTATGATTATGAGATATGGCAGATGGATGTCAAAACAGCGCCCTTAACGGATATCTTAAGGAAGAGCTGATATGATGCAGCCGGAGGGTTTTGTCGATCCTAAGAACGCTAACAAAGTATGCAAGCTCCAACGATCCATTTATGGGCTGGTGCAAGCATCTCGAGTTAAACATTCGCTTTGATGAGATGATCAAAGCGTTTAGTTTATGCAGACTTATGGAGAAGCCTCGTTTACAAGAAAGTGAGTGGGAGCTCAGAGCATTTCTCATATTATATGTAGATGACATACTTGATGGGAAATGATATAGAATTCTTGGACAGCATTAAGGCCTACTTGAATAAGTGTTTTTCAATGAAGGACCTTGGAGAAGCTGCTTATATATTAGGCATCAAGATCTATAGAGATAGATCGAGACGCCTCATAGGTCTTTCACAAAGCACATACCTTGATAAGATTTTGAAGAAGTTCAAAATGGATCAGTCCAAGAAGGGTTCTTGCCTGTATTGCAAGGTGTAAGATTGAGCTCAGCTCAATGCCCGACCACGGCAAAAGATAAAGAAGAGATGAGTGTCATCCCCATGCCTCAGCCATAGGATCTATTATGTATGCCATGCTGTGTACCGCACTGATGTAAACCTTGCCGTAAGTTTGGTAGGAAGGTACCAAAGTAATCCCGCAAGGAACACCGGACAGCGGTCAAGAATATCCTGAAGCACCGAAAAGGACAAAGGACATGTTTCGCGTTTATGGAGGTGACGAAGAGCTCGTCAGAACGGGTTACGCCGACGCTTAGCTTCGACACGATCTGGATGACTCTAAGTCACAAACCGGATACGTGTATATGTTGAATGGTGGAGCAAGAAGCTGGTGCAGCTGCTAGCGAGCGTCGTGGCGGGATCTACATGTGAAGCGGAGTACATGGCAGCCTCGGAGGCAGCGATGAAGCAATTTGGGTGAAGGAGTTCATCACCGACCTAGGAGTCATACCCAATGCGTCGGGCCGATCAAACTCTTCTCGTGACAACACCGGAGCTATTGCACTTGCCAAGGAGCCCAGGTTTCACAAGAAGACCAGGCACATCAAGCGTCGCTCAACTCCATCCGTGAAAACGCTCAGGATGGAGACATAGAAATTTGCAAAGTACATACGGATCTGAATGTCGCAGATCCGCTGACTAAACCTCTCTCATGAAAGCAAAACATGATCAACACCATAACTCTATGGGTGTTCGATTCATCACAATGTAACTAGATTATTGACTCTAGTGCAAGTGGGAGACTGTTGGAAATATGCCCTAGAGGCAATAATAAAAGTGTTATTATTATATTTCTTTGTTCATGATGATTGTCTTTATTCATGCTATAACTGTATTATCCGGAAATCGATACACGTGAATACATAGACCATAACATGTCCCTAGTGAGCCTCTAGTTGACTAGCTCGTTGGTCAACAGATAGTCATGGTTTCGACTATGGACATTGGATGTCATTGATAACGGATCACATCATTAGGAGAATGATGTGATGGACAAGACCCAATCCTAAGCATAGCACAAGATCGTAGTTCGCTTTGCTAGAGCTTTTCCAATGTCAAGTATCTCTTCCTTAGACCATGAGATCGTAACTCCGGATACCGTAAGAGTGCTTTGGTGTACCAAACGTCACAACGAATCGGGTGACTATAAAGGTGCACTACAGGTATCTCCGAAAGTGTCATTGGGTTGACACGGATCGAGATGGATTTGTCACTCCGTATGACGGAGAGGTATCTCTGGGCCCACTCGGTAATGCATCATCATAATGAGCTCAAAGTGACTAAGTGGTTAGTCACGGATCATGCATTACGGTGCGAGTAAAGTGACTTGCCGTAACGAGACTGAACAAGGTATTGGGATACCGACGATCGAGTCTCGGCAAGTAACGCATCGATTGACAAAGGGAATTGTATACGGGTTTGATTGAATCTCGACATCGTGGTTCATCCGATGAGATCATCGAGGAGTATGTGGAGCCAACATGGGTATCCAGATCCCGCTGTTGGTTATTGACCGGAGAGGCATCTCGGTCATGTTCAGATATCTCCGAACCCGTAGGGTCTACACACTTAAGGTTCGGTGACGCTAGGGTTGTAGAGATATTAGTATGTAGTAACCCGAAAGTTGTTCGGAGTCCCGGATGAGATCCCGGACGTCACGAAGAGTTCCGGAATGGTCCGGAGGTAAAGATTTATATATAGGAAGTCCAGTTTCGGCCACCGGGAAAGTTTTGGGGATCACCGGTATTGTACCGGGACCACCGGAAGGGTCCCGGGGGTCCACCGGGTGGGGCCACCTATCCCGGAGGGCCCCATGGGCTGAAGTGGCGTGGGAACCAGCCCCTGGTGGGCTGGTGCGCCCCACCCAAGGGCCCAAGGCGCCTAGGGTTGAAACCCTAGGGGACCGTTGCCCGAGGGGCATGCGCCCAGTTGAAACCCTAGGGGCCGCTGCTCTCGAGGGGCATGCGCCCCTGTTGAAACCCTAAGGGGCCGTTGCCCGGCCGCCGCCCCATCTAGATGGGATCTCCAAGGGGCATGCCCCTAGCCCCTATATATAGTGGAGGGAGGAAGGCAGCAACACCCGCATCTTGGCACCTCCTTCCCCTTGCTACACCTCCTCCTCCCGCAGACGCTAAGCCCCGCCGATCCTGCTGCATCCACCACCACGCCGTCAGGTTGCTGGATCTTCATCAACCTCTCCTTCCCCTTGCTGGATCAAGAAGGAGGAGACGCCACGCTGACCGTGACGTGTGTTGAACGCGGAGGTGCCGTCTGCTCGGCGCTAGGATCTCCGGTGATTGGATCACGACGTACAACTACCTCAACCCCGTTCTTTTGAACGCTTCCGCTCACGATCTACAAAGTGGTATGTAGATGCATCTCCCATGACTTGTTGCTTAGATGAACTCATAGATGGATCTTGGTGAAACCGTAGGAAAAATTTTAATTTTCTGCAACGTTCCCCAACACTACGCTTGGTTCGTCTTCGTGGCTTCATCTTCTTCATGGACTCGTTCTTCTTCCTTGCGGGATTTCAGGAAAGATGACCGCTACCCTGGATCTCACTACTATCATTGCTATGCTAGTTGCTTCGTTCTATCGCTTTGCTGCGCTACCTATCTTTTGCTGCTCAAGCTTCCCAAATTGCATGATAGCCCCTAACCTTTGTCACCCTTCCTAGCAAACCGTTGTTTGGCTATGTCACCGCTTTTGCTCAGCCCCTCTTATAGTGTTGCTAGTTGCAGGTGAAGATGAAGATTGCTCCATGTTGGATTATGTTTATGTTGGGATATCACAATATCTCTTATATTATTAATGCATCTATATACTTGGTAAAGGGTAGAAGGCTCGGCCTTATGCCTGGTGTTTTGTTCCACTCTTGCCGCCCTAGTTTCCGTCATATCGGTATTATGTTCCCGGATTTTGCGTCCCTAACGCGGTTGGGTGATTTATGGGACCCCCTTGACAGTTTGCTTTGAATAAGACTCCTCCAGCAAGGCCCAACATTGGTTTTACCATTTGCCTCACCTATGCCCTCTTTCCCTTGGTTTTCCGGAGCCCAAGGGTCATCTTTATTTAGCCCCCCCGGGCCAGTGCTCCTTCGAGTGTTCGTCCGAACCGAGCAGCCTGCGGGGCCACCACGGGGAAACTCGAGGCTTGGTTTTACTCGTGGCTTGACTTATCCGGTGTGCCACGAGAACAGGTGCGTCGACTCCTATCGGGATTTGGCTGGCACATCCCGGCGGCTTTGCTGGTCATGTTTATTCTTGTCTAAATGTCTTGTGGCAGGATTCGAGACTGATCGGGTCTTCCGGGAGAAGGAATATCCTTAGTTGATCGCGAGAGCTTATCATGGGCTAAGTTGGGACACCTGCAGGTATAAACTTTTCGAGAGCTGTGCCCATGGTTATGTGGCGAGATGGGAATCACCAACCGTGTGCGTGTTAGTGAGTGTCTCTTTTCGGGGTTGATCGAGAGGAGAACACGGTTTTACGGTTATGTCGGCGTAAGTAGGAGTTCAGGATCACTTCTTGATCATTACTAGTTGACGACCGTTCCTTTGCTCCTCTTCTCGCTCTTATTTGTGTATGTTAGCCACCATATCATGCTTAGCCGCTGCTGCAACCTCACCACTTTACCCCTTCCTTTCCCATTAAGCTTTGCTAGTCTTGATACCCATGGTAATGGGATTGCTGAGTCCTCGTGGCTCATAGATTACTACACCAACAATTGCAGGTACAGGTTGTCGATGATCATGGCCAGAGCGATGTTACTTGTTTTGATTTCTTATTCTGCTTCTTCTTGATCGGGGATAGGCTCGGTCGGCAGCCTGGGCTAGCAGGGTGGATGTCGTTTGAGCTTCTGTTTATGTTTCATCCGTAGTTGGATGTTGATCTTGTATATGATGTTGAAGCATTCTTGTGGCATTTGTGCCTTATGTATGTATCCATATCTATTATGTAATGTTGATGTAATGATATCCACCTTGCAAAAGCGTCTTCAAGATGCGCTTCTATCCTTGGTGGGACCTTCGAGTTCCTTTAGGATAGGGTCGCATCTTGGGCGTGACAAAACAGTTACTACCACGCATTGGGCCCGAAACCAATGGACCCTCTCGGCTTATTAACCACCCTTGTTCACTGTCCAGGAGTTGCAACTAGTTTCTGGTGTTTGTAGGATATGTGTTTTTCACGCCCAATATGCGACCCTATCCAAAAGGAACTCGACGGTCCCACCAAGGATAGACCCGCATATTGAAACGCTTTTGCAAGGTCGATATCATTACATCAACATTACATAATAGATGGGGATACATACAAAAGGCATACAATGCCACACTAATACAACATCACATATTAAGAGATCAACATCCGCCACGGATGAAACATAAATAGAAACTCCAACAATATCCACCTCGCTAGCCCAGTGCTGCCGACCGAACCTATCCCCGATCAAGAAGCGTAAGAAGAACTCCAAAACAAGAACACCGCTCTCTCGCCAAGATCATCGATAACCTGTACCTTCAACTGTTGGTGTAGTAATCAGGAGCCACGAGGACTCAAAGAATCCCATTACCATGGGTATCAAGACTAGCAAAGCTTAAAGGGAAAGGAAGGTAAAGTGGTGAGGTTGCAGCAGAATACTAAGCATATATGGTGGCTAACATACGCAAATAAGAGCGAGAAGAGAGCAAAAGGAACGGTCGTGAAGCTAACAATGATCAAGAAGTGATCCTGAACTCCTACTTACGTCAATCATAACCCAAAAACCGTGTTCTCCTCTCGATCATCCCCGAAAAGAGACACTCACGGTTACGCACACGGTTGGTGTATTTTAGAAGAGTTTACTTCAAGTTTACTACAACCGGATATTAACAAATTCCCATCTGCCACATAACCGCAGGCACGGCTTTCGAAAGTTCAAACCCCGCAGGGTGTCCTAACTTAGCCCATGATAAGCTCTCGCGATCAACGAAGGATATTCTTCCCCCGGAAGACCCGATCAGTCTCGAATCCTGCCACAAGACATTTCGACAAGAATAAAACAAGGCCAGCAAGACCGCCTGATGCGCCGACAATCCCGATAGGAGCTGCACATATCTCGCTCGTGGCAACACCGATGAGCACACTGATAACTAAAACCAGCCTCGAGTTTCCCAAGGTGGCGCTGCAAAGGACTCTAGTTTGGACCAACACTTAGACAAGCATTGGCCCCGAGGGGGCTGAATAAAGATGACCTTGGGTTGGCCGAGCCAAGGAAGGGTATAGGTGGTGGTGAGGCAAATGGTAAAACCAAGGTTGGGCCTTGCTGGACAAGTTTTATTCAAAGTGAACTGTCAAGGGGTCCCATAATCACCCAACCGCTTAGGGACGCAAAATCCGGGAACATAATACCGATATGACGGAAACTAGGGCGGCAAGAGTGGAACAAAACACTGTGCATAAGGCCGAGCCTTCCACCCTTTACCAAGTATATAGATGCATTAATAATATAAGAGATATTGTGATATCCCAACAATAAACATAATCCAACCTAGAGCAATCTTCATCTTCACCTGCAACTAGCAACGCTATGAGAGGGGCTGAGCAAAGCGGTAACATAGCCAAACAACAGTTTGCTAGGAAGGGTGACAAAGGTTAGAGGTTCATGGCAATTTGGGAGGCTTGAGCAGCAAGAGATAGGTAACACAGCATAGCGATAGAACGAAGCAACTAGCATAGCAATGATAGTAGTGAGATCCAAGGTGACGGTCATCTTGCCTGAAATCCCGCAAGGAAGAAGAACGAGTCCATGAAGAAGATGAAGCCACGAAGATGAACCAAGCGTAGACGAACGAATCCTCACGATCGCAACGAAACGGGAACTATCGAGAAGAAGCACACAACAAAGTAAACACACCACACATGAACAAGGCATGATGCACAACAAGCATGATGCATGGCAAGGCTACATGGAGCTACTCATGGCAAAATATGATGCAAACAAGAACAACACCTCAAAGCAAGTTTAAATGAGGCCGGAAACAACATATAGCAATACCGGTAAGTCCTCATATGCAAATTTCGAAATTGGTCCAGATCTGAATAAACCTTATGTTCAAGTTGTTAAACAGCAAGTTAAAGAGCACCACGAAGATCTACACGAAATTCTAGTCAAGTTACATATAAAGTTCATTAAATTCGGAGCTACAGCCTAGAAGATATGAGCAAAACAAGTTAAACATGGCATTGATGCAAAGTGCATACAAACATCAATCAAACACCTCAAAACAAGGATGCAACATGATAATATGAAACTACATGCAATTCTAAGCAAGTTTCATATAGAGCACACTCAAAACGGAGCAACGGTTCAACACATACACTATACAAGTTTAAAGGACAAGCGGTCCAAAACAGCAACTAGGCATATTGCAAGCATCCAAACAACATGCTACAGCACCTTAACTTGATAACAAAAGGCATGGACGTGATGTACAGGTAAAGCATGACAAAACATGAACACTGAGCTAACTCGAGAAATCACTAGAACATGCTCAAACAAACATGGCAAGATTGCGAATAATAACAGTTTCAGACTTTAGCAGAAATAACATCAGGTTGCAATGTTTAGAGCTATCAAAAAACATGTTACAGGAACTTAACATGGCAAACAAAGGCTTGGCATTAATCTACTAAATTCATAGAACAAAAGTCCTTTACTGACCATGAGCCAAAAAGGATCAGAAGATATGATGGCACCCATGTAAACATAGCAAGTAATATTACAGATTCACACATGGCAGGAACAACAATAAGTAGGCATGTTGGTGGCTTGTACCACTCACCACAGAGCAATACATGGCATGGCAAGGCAACCAACAGTAAGAAGGCATGTTTAAGAAGCTAGGAATGGTAAGAGCAAGTCAAAAGGGTGCATGGATCACTAGGAAATCACATGGCAAAACTGAACTTCATGTTAACAGGCTGACAACAACATCATTTAGCAAGTTTGGAGCAAGATATGAACAATCTACAGCAAGCTATAAATGCAACCAGGGGCATGGATGGATAGATCATAACCATATGTACAAAACACACTTACTGAAGTATCTCAAAATAAGCATGGATCTCTCTGTAGCATCAAGTTTACATGGCATAAAATAACAAAGTGAATGTGGATCAAATCAGCAACATCACGAGGCCTAGTTTACATGCTTGTGCTAGTCACCACATTGATCACAAAAATACATGGCATACACCCCTGGTAAGATGGCATATCATAGATCAAAACACATGTAGACATCAACCTCATAGGATGCACACATCAAACAAGGCAAAAATGACAAATGAGCATGTTATAACAGTTTCAGCAGATTAACATCACATAGCACTTTTGCAACGATGATTAGGGCATCAAGATGAACTCAAATGAACATGATGCAATGGAATGAAATGAAGTACTCGTCGAGACGAACAATTGGACATATTACACGCGCAAAACGGAGGTACGGATGCAGAGATACGGCATGACGAACATGGCATGAAAATACTGAAATATTCGGGGACTTAGAGAAATATAGGGGGGGTCAACCTTGCACGGGAATCGAGGCACGGTGGCTTGCCGGAGAAGTTCGCCGGAGAGGAAGAAGAGGCGGCCGGAGAGGGCGGGGATGCCGGGGATGGACGGATCCGGGCGGCGCCGGCCCGGATCTAGCGTCGGAGGAGGCACGGGCGCTTGGGGACGACGGCGCCATGGCCGCGGTGGAGCTCCGGCGAGGAGCTCCCGGGCGGCGCGGTGGGACGGCGGAGGAAGCTCGGGGCGGCGCCAGCGGCGGGCGCCGGGCGCGGGAGGCGAAGGAGGCGGTGCTCGGGCGCTGCGGCGGAGGCAGGCGGGGCATGTCACCCGGCAACAAGGGACGGCGGAGGCGGAGGCGCGGCTTGGTGGCGGCGGGCGCTGGTCGCGGGTGGCTGGGGTGCGCGACGGGGCGGCGGCGGCCCGGCGGGTTCGGGCGGGCTGCTGGTGGGCCGAAGGGTCCGCGCGGGGGTCGGGCATGGGAGGCGACGTGGCGAGCACGGGTTGGCTGCGGGCGGCGGTGGCGGACATGTCCGGTGGGGCGCGGACATGTCCGGCGGCTGGAGGAGGAAGAAGCTAGGGTTAGGGTAGGATTTCGTCCGCGAATTTCGGGGGGAGGGGCTAATTTATAGGTAGAGGGAGCTAGGAGAGTCCAAATGAGGTGCGGTTTTTGCCCACACGATCGTGATCGAACGACCGATAGCATAGAGGGGAGTTTGCTGGGTTTTGGGCCACTTTGGAAGGGGTGTTGGGCTGCACACGAAAGAGGCTTTTACGGTTACCCGGTTAACCGTTGGAGTATCAAACGACCTCCAAATGGCACGAAACTTGACAGCGGTTCACGGTGCTAAACCAAGGCCGCTTGACAAACCTCGGTCCATTCCGAGAAAGTTTAACACCCGCACACGAAAAGAGGTAAAAGAGGGCGCCGGGGAACATAGGAGTGCCGGATTGGAAAACGAACAACGGGGAAAATACTCGGATGCATGAGACGAACACGTATGCCAATGCGATGCACATGATGACATGGTATGAAATGCATATGATGACATGGCAAAGTGCAACACGCAAGCATATGACATGGCAACGACGGCGAATAACTGGCAGACACCTGGCGCATCGAATCCGGGGCGTTACAGTGTTGGAGGCCGTGCATAGCGCTGACCCTAGGGGTGGGCTATGATGCGGTAGATACACCGTGGCACGGTGTAATCAATGCCCATTTGGTATCTCAGAACCCTGCACACATCGCTCGGGGCCGATGTGGAAACCTCGGCGGACTCCTGCGGATGGAACCTGAATAGGCGATAAACCCGACTAGAGACTTGAGTGTTTAGGTAGGCTGTGGCCGACACCCACGCTGGGCTTCCGCTGAAGGTTGCCGAGTACATGTCGTGTAAACGGCGGTAAGTGGTGAGAGCGTGTGCAGAAGTACACCCCGCAGGTTTAACATGATCTATTCGAATAGCCGTAGCGCGAAAAGGACTTCGGGTTGCCTATATCAGTTCATAGACAAGTGAAAGTGGATACTCTAAAATGCGCAAGATAAGCGTGAGTGCTATGGATGGCGTTCTCGTAGGGAGACGCGAGTGGGTCCATAGTGGTGTATTGATATGGTGAATATGTGGACTCGTGTGCGCCACCTCAAAAGAGTTACTTGCAATGTAGTTCGATTAGCCACCGAAGTCAAAGCTGGCTTGTCGCACCAAACTCCACCACCCCTTTGTTGATAATGATGCATATGTAGTTAGTTCTAATGTAAGTCTTGCTGAGTACATTTGTACTCACGCTTGCTTATTTTATGTTTTGCGAGAGACGCCAGCCTCGCTAGTAGTTCCGCGTGGACTTGACATTTAGCTTGTTTCTCACCACGATCTGTTGCCCTCGGCAGATCTGGTAGATAGTCGCTTCTCAGCCTTTTTCATTTGTAGATGTCTCAGACTCGGACATGTTAAGCTTCCGCTTGTGCTTTGACTTGTATGTTTCGAGTGTTGGGTCATGAGACCCATGTTTGTAATATCCGCCTCCTGAGCCTAATGAATAAATATTTGAGTCGTAGAGTTATGCTTTGTGATGCCATGTTGTATTTACACATATTGAGCATATTGTGTGTATGTTTGAAATGCTCGGTATGTGTGGGATCCGACAATCTAGTTGTTTATCCTTGGCAGCCTCTCATATGGGGAAATATAGTCTAGTGCTTCCAGAGGGTTAGAACTCACCTGGCTTACCTGCGCAGCCCACCAACCGGCCCAGCACTGTAGCTGGCCGGCCCAGCCCACCACCGCCTCCTTCCCTATCGCCTTCCTCCTCTGCCAGGAGGATGAGCGCGTGCCCGACGCGCGCACGGCCACCGCACGCCACCTCCTGCTTCCCCGGCCCTCCTAGCAATGCCACGACGACGCCCCGTGTCCCCTCGCTCCTCTCCCTCACTCGCTGCTCTCTCTCTCCTCCCGCTCTCTTCCCTGAGCTCACCTGAAGCGGTTGCCGCCGACTAGAACCACCGCGCCACAGCCCTCCTCGCCGCCGACGTGTCCATGGCCTCCGCTTGACGCCTCGTCCTCCCGCCGACTCACTCGATGTCGGACGCCTCAAAACGCCGTCACCGACCTCTTCTTCATCGTCGGCCGCCACGGATCCCCATCGTCGACTCGCCGCCGCCCAGCCTTCCTCGAGCCCGCTTCGACGCTCGCTGCAACCGCCGTGAGCCACGAACCTTTTCCCCCTCTCCGTTTCGCTTTTAGCGCCATAGCCGCCGACCTTGCTTTCGCCAAGACGCCGCCGCCGTGTGATCGCCGCCGACGAGCCTCCGCCACCTAGCGGTCCGCCGTCGCGCTCAACTCCTTCCCGCGCCACGTAGAGCACATAGGTGCCTGCACGAGCCTCCCGCGCCACCAGAAGGCCGACCCGAGCTCACCCGAGCTCCGGCGACCGCCAAGGTCGACGCCGCGACAACTCCGACCACCCTGTGCCCAACCGCCACCACCACTGATGCGCGAGTTCACCAAAGAGTCCGCATCATGCGTCTCCGCCGTCGATTTGGTCGACGGAGGACCAACCAAAACGCCGCCAGATCGGCCTCGCCCGGCGTCATGTCACCAGCGGGTTTGACCCATTTGACCATGTGGGCCCCACCCCTAGTCAACCTTAGATTAGGAGTTAATCTAATGTTAATCTAATTAGTTAAACTAATGACACTGACACGCAGGACCCACACGCCAGGTTTGACCTGGACCCGACCTGTTGACCTGCTGACGTCACACTGACGTCAGGCTGACGCAGTAATCATTTTCCTGGATTATTTCTAATTCTAAATGATTTGGAAATTTCAGAAAATGGTTAGAACTTCTAAAATTCATAGAAAATAATCTATAACTCCAATGGAAATAAGTTATATATGAAAATCATCGAGAAAATATGAAGAATCTGTTTATGCCATGATCATGCATGTTTGAACAAGTTAACCTCACTGAATAGGACAAATGATGATTAGGGCAATTTATGAAATAACATTTGGAGTTGGAATTTGTTCTTGTTCGAGTTCCACTTCAATTAACTTGGCTAGATATTGCATTAGGTGAATTCAGTACCTTAACATGACATGTCATTCATGTGAATGTGCGTTGCATAGATTGTGTTCTTTCTCAGTTGCCGGTGTTTGTCCCCTCTCGATAGACGTGGTTCCGACGATGAGTTCGATGACACCGATGAAGAGCTATAATATCTTCAGGAGTGCCAGGCAAGAAAAACCCCCTTGTTCATTCCAATACAATCCCACTCTCTCGCTCCTGCTCTCTTTTACTGCATTAGGACAACAACGATTCATCTGTTACTTGCTGCGGTAGCTGAACCCCTTTATCCTCTCGCATGACCTGTCATTCCACAAGAAATAGATGAAACCCACTAGCATGAGTAGGAGTTGTTTGAGCCTGTTGTGCCTACTCATTCATGGTTGTTTGTCGTGCACTGCTCATCGCATAGAGTTGAGTCAGTCGATTCATCGGGATGAATCGGAGGTGTGTAAACATGTCCTCTCGTGTTGAGAGCTAAGTGTGTGAACACGATTTGGTAAAGGTAGCGGTGAGAGGCCATGTAGGAGTACATTGTGGGTTGTCTCATTGAAACCGTCCTCAGGAACTGAGTTCTGTGTTTGTGATCCATGAAACAGTTACTACCATGCATTGGGCCCAAAACCAATGGACCCTCTCGGCTTCTTAACCACCCTTGTTCTCTGTCCAGGAGTTGCAACTAGTTTCTGGTGTTTG
Organism: Aegilops longissima; assembly: GCA_021605205.1. Taxonomy (NCBI): domain Eukaryota; kingdom Viridiplantae; phylum Streptophyta; class Magnoliopsida; order Poales; family Poaceae; genus Aegilops; species Aegilops longissima. Next base: position 601,825,863 of record CM038678.1, read on the forward strand.
TAGGATATGTGTTGGAGGCCGTGCGTAGCGCTGACCCTAGGGGTGGGATATGATGCGGTAGATACATCGTGGCACGATGTACCGAGTGCCCGTTTGGTATCTCGGGAACCCTGCACACATCGTTCGGTGCCGTATGTGGAAACCTCGGCCGGACTCCCTGTGGATGGAACCTGAATAGGCGATAAACCTGGACTAGAGACTTGAGTGTTTAGGTAGGCTGTGGCCGACACCCATGTTGGGCTTCCGCTTGAAGGTTGCCGAGTACATGTCGTGTAAACGGCGGTAAGTGGTGAGAGCAGGTGTGAAGAAGTACACCCCTGTAGGGTTAACATGATCTATTCGAATAGTCGTGTCCGCGGAAAAGGACTTCCGGGTTGCCTATATCAGTTCATAGACAAGTGAAAGTGGATACTCTAAAATGCGCAAGATAAGCATGAGTGCTATGGATGGCGTTCTCGTAGGGAGACGGGAGCGGGTCCATAGTGGCGTATTGATATGGTGAATATGTGGACTCGTGTGCGCCACCTCAAAAGAGTTACTTGCAGTCGTAGTTCAGAATAGCCACCGAGTCAATGCTGGCTTGCTGCAGTCAAACTCCACCACCCCCTTTGTTGATAATGATGCATATGTAGTTTGTTCATATGTAAGTCTTGCTGAGTACATTTGTACTCACGTTTGCTTATTTTATGTTTTGCAGAGATACGCCAGTCTCGCTAGTAGTTCCGCGTGGACTTGACGCTTAGCTTGTTTCCTCAGCTATGATCTTGTGCCCTCGGCAGATCTCGTAGATAGTCGCTTCTCAGCCTTTTTCATTTGTAGATGTCTCACTCGGACATGTTAAGCTTCCGCTTGTGCTTTGACTTGTATGTTTCGAGTGTTGGGTCATGAGACCCATGTTTGTAATATCCCGCTCCTCGGAGCCTAATGAATAAATATTTGAGTCGTAGAGTTATGTTGTGATGCCATGTTGTATTTACACATATTGAGCATATTGTGTGTATGTTTGAAATGCTCGGTATGTGTGGGATCCGACAATCTAGTTGTTTATCCTTGGCAGCCTCTCATATGGGGAAATATAGTCTAGTGCTTCCTGAGCGATAGTAGTCCGCTACAGCCCGGTTCACCGGAGTCCTGCTAGCCCAGCACTACTGCTCTGGACACTTGACTGGCCGGCATGTGTTTCACTTTGTTCCTGTGTCTGTCCCTTCGGGGAAATGTCACGTGGTGACATCCGGAGTCCTGCCTAGCCTGCTACAGCCCGGTTTCCCGGAGTCCTGTTAGCCCAGTGCTACAGCCCGGATTCACACGTTGGTGACCGACATGCTCGATGTGATCCATGTATGCCTGTTCCCATGGGTTAGTGCCGCTTTGGGTTCACGACTAGCCATGTCGGCCCGGGTTCTCTGTCATATGGATGCTAGCGACACTATCATATACGTGAGCCAAAAGGCGCAAACGGTCCCGGGCCATGGTAAGGCGACACCGTGGGAATACCGTGCGTGAGGCCGCAAAGTGATATGAGGTGTTACCGGCTAGATCGATGTGACTTGGAATCGGGTCCCGACAGCGTTGGTATCGAGCCTGATCGCTCAGAAGATTACCAAGCCAAACTGGTCGAAGTTGTGTCTAGAAATGCTTTAGTTATGTAAGGGAATTGATTGGGGAAGGGAACGTAAGGCTCTTTTTACTCCTTATACCTCATGGCCTTCTGATCTGAGTCAACCTCTTCTCTTCTACGGGGTTTAAGAATTAGGCTTCTCATCTATCTATCAGGATGACGTGTTACTAATCCATAGACTTTTAAGATTGTTGGTTTTAAGCCCCATTTTAGTTTCTACTACTTCTGTATGTTCATAGTTGGTCTTGGAACCTTGATATTGTGCTTCTGAGTGGTTATGCCACCATTTTTGCAGGATGTCTCAAATCATTTTGAGCATTTACAGCCGTTATGCTGTCCGAGTCATCCCAGGTCTCTGAATAGTCTGATGCATTTGCAAATCTTTCTTTCCGTTCCCGATGTCCTTTTTGGTCAGAATAAGCATACTAATCGGTGAGTTGAGGTACTTTGTTGCCTCGGCATATATGTTGGAGCTATTATTATGACCCTAGGTGTTTTAGGAAGTCACCTAGTAATTTAGCAATGCTTTTGTGTCTCCGTGTGATGACTCTGGCCATCAATCTCGAAAGCATCCCGTGATGCCACTTAGTAGTAGGCATTCTACTCCTGGGTTTCTGAACCCGAGATTCACCCTACTTACCTCATGTTGATAGTGTTTGCTAGTTCCTTTAGGATACTAGTAACTTTGCGATAGTCCTCGAGGTCTGTGGTATTTCCTTCTTCCAAATACTATGAACCGCTTATGGCAGATGTTCCTCGCTGAACCGAAGGATCACAATCAGAGTACTCTTGAGGAGTTCTCCATATATAATTGTGAATTTGCCAGTTCTACCCTTTCCGCATGGGCTATTCGGAAGAAATGTTGAACTTTGCTCGACATACTAATCCATGCCTCCACAACTCGAAAAGTTATATGTTCCTTTGAGTTGTCCCTCTTCAGTTGTATTCCGACCTTCGTCTATCAATTGATAGTCAGGAGTAATTGTGCATTCGTGTTCATCGATGCCTATTATTCTTGTGGTCCGTCGAGCCATTCTATTCTGGAATGACTAGGAGAAACAAACTCCAGTACCTTGTCCATTTCTAGGATTGGGTCAAAGTAGTTGTATTCCACAGATCAAAATGCCAATCCAGCTTTGTTCTGTTCTACCTCAGAGTGTTACCATCTTTATGTCAAGAGTGTCATGAGAATTGCACCATTTCTCATGAATTCTTGACGTAGTGATACTTCTCGCTATCATTATTCATTCGTTGGTCCCGTGTTGTTATAACCGGAATGCCGACAAGTGAATTGTGGTGTGTGAAATTTATACTCCTAGCAACAGTGTTGCTTGGTAGTTAATGGACAATAATTTCATTCTTAGTGTGTTGGTCCTTGAATCATCATTCTAAGATAGATTGTGCTACCTAGTCCTTATTTCTGGTGCACTCTTCGATCAATGAGTTAGGATTGTGTCAATCCCCCACTCTTTTGATCATATCATCTTGCCCTGAAAAGCAAGGTTGTTCTCGAGCTTAGCAACATACCGGTGGTTGTGATATTCCGATTATCTTCTCGGAAGTATCACCAGGTTGTCACCTGACCGCTATGTTGAGTTCATGATCATGTTGGTTTTCCTCCAAACCACCCATTCTCCAAGAATCTGTGTTGGATACCCCTGAGCCAGTTGGTTGAGCTAAACAACAACTTGGAGAGTTGGAAGATAAAAGCTTGCCCGACTTAGTTCATCACTAAGGGATATCCTTGAGGGTGCGTGTGTGTTGAAGAAATATGATATCTCCATCGGTTGGTCCTCGTGATCAGTTGTTGGATCTATTGCCTTGTCAAAACTTTGACTTGGGTATGGGCTATCGTCAAGTCAAATCAGAACCAACGATGTTCGTAATGCTGTCTTACTCGTGGTTGATCCCTCGAGCATACACCATTACATCTTTTGGTCTGACCAATGCTATCACCGTGTTCACATGATGGTGGAAGTTTAGTGATATGGAAATTCCGATGAGTTGCTGTTGAGCCCATCAGTAGCATTTTGTCTCCCCCATGATTCATGTTGAACCTCAACCTAGCGTTGGAAACTTTGTAAGCAATGCCTTCGTGTGCCGTTCATGAAGCCTATGCTTGGATGGAAGAAGTGACTTCCTCAAATTCATGTGCTTTAGGTGTAAGTTGCCGCCATGAATTTGAGAAAGGTTTGTTTTGTTTCCTTTGGAATCATCCCAAATCAGTCATGCATACATGCGAAGTATTCTGTAGTCTGGAGACTTGCGACCTTCATCCTATATGTATCCCTAGCACACCAAGCCACTGATTGATTTGTTCAAGGAGAAGGAGTTCCTTCATAACAACTAGTCATGACTTATGTTAGGACTTCGTTATCCTCGATGATGGTTCCCAACCTGAACTCGGTAGTGTTTTATTATAAGACTACCATGTGATCATGCTTGTCTAGGACAGCATGTTCACATGTGTATAGCAGAACCAGCTCATGTTTTGGAGCTTGCTATCGTAGTTCATATCCCGAGAATCTCGCAACGTCATCTCGTCGATTTGTGTTGCGACCTTTCTTTTCGGACATGCTGAGTCCGAAGTCCTATCACCAATCGGATCTGATTCTCAGGCAGATATGATGGTTGGAATATTCCAATAGTTGCATTTCGTTCCCAGCTTGCACCGTCCTTGTGCCATTTCACTATGGGCTGCCTTCTTAGTAATTCTTGTTCAGGATCATCCTCAAAAGTGGTCCTACCATGGGTCCCCTCCACCTCCAATGATAAGCAAAAATCATCCATTGCGTTGTCTTCAACACGGTAGTCCACATCATCCATTCTAGTCCGGGTATGCCATTCCTTTGCACTCCGCCAAACAATCATTGTGAATTGCCTTAGGATGGTATGAAGAGTTTCAATGATCTCTGAATCAAAAGTAATTCTTTTTGCCACTTAAGGGAATAATTCTTCGCGTCACCTCCCCTGAGGTGCCCCGTTTTGGAATCATGGCAACTTCCCTCGCTATTTTGAAACCCTCGTAAAATTGTTTCCTCCGTCCCTCCTGATGCATGTCTTACCTCTCCGCTCCAGAGATGTTTTTTATGTCTCATTCCAGGAGTTGATCTTGGATCATTAAGATGATCCTAAATTTTTCGAACCTCAAGAAGATCGATTCTTCTAAATTCCCCCTTTTCTTCTCGTTGTCATGTTGGATGTAGTTCTCAAGGCAAGACGTCGAGACAAAGATGGTGATCGTGTCAACGTTCCTGTGAAGTGTAACCTGGATCGTGAAGACCGTGTTAGTTTGTACCCTTTGTCTTCTTACCTCACGTCTTGAATCTCGGGACGAGATTCTTGTTTAGTGGGGGTGAGTTGTCACAGCCCCAGAGTTGTTTGTAATTAGTTGCATTGCATCCATGCATCATGTTTAAATTTCATGAAACTTGAAATGGGGATTGATCCAAACCCTAGCACCAGATCAAATCAAACTAGGTCCAAATAAAATATTTTCTCAATGACCCAGAATGCCCTTTGGAAATGTTCATGACTTATGATAAAGGTGAAAACCTCTTCCAAAAATGATGAACATATTTTATAGGTCATTCCTGGATTTTTGAACTAAACCTTAAACTATTTGACTTTGGGCATTTAAACACTATAAATAATTTAAATGCTCAAATAATGTTGGAAGTATTTGTGGGCCACTGAAATAATTCAGAAAGTGCCCGTGAATATTTTCAGGATTTATAAAATTGATTTGGTTTTAAAAACTGGATCAAAACAAACTGCAAATTAGAAAACAAAACAAAAATAGAAAGGGTTAGAACTCACCGCTAACTCACAGAGCCCACCAACCGCCCAAGATCAGTAGCTGGCCGGCCCAGCCCACCACCGCCTCCTTCCCTGTCGCCTTCCTCCTCTGCCAGGAGGATGAGCGCAGCGTGGCCGCTGCAGCGCCACGGCCACCGCACGCCACCTCCTGCTTCCCCGGCCCTCCTAGCGATGCCACGACGACGCCCCGTGTCCCCTCGCTCCTCTCCCTCACTCGCTGCTCTCTCTCTCTCCTCCCCTGGCTCTCTTCCCTGAGCTCACCCGAGGCCAGCCGTCGCCGCCGACTAGAACCACCGCGGCCACAGGCCCTCCCTCGCCTCGCCGACATGTCCATGGCCTCCGCTTCGACGCCCTCGTCCTCCCCGTCGACTCACTCGACGCCGGACGCCTCAAAACGCCGTCACCGACCTCTTCTTCATCGTCGGCCGCCGCGGATCCCCATCGTCGACTCGTCGCCGTCCGGACTTCCCCGAGCCCGCTTCGACGTCTGCTGCAACCGCCGTGAGCCACCGAACCTTTCCCCCTCTCCGTTCTCGCTTTCATGCGCCATAGCCGTCGCACCTTGCTCGCCCGCACGCGCCGCCGCCTGTGATCTCCGCCGACGAGCCTCCGGCCACCTAGCGGTCCGGCCGTCGTGCTCAACTCCCTTCCCGCGCCACGTAGAGCACATAGGTGCCCTGCACGAGCCTCCCCGGCCATCGTAACGTTGACCCCGAGCTCACCCGAGCTCCGGCGACCGCCAAGGTCGACGACAGCGACAACTCCGGCCACTCCAGGCCCAACCGCCACCACCACTCGATGCGCGAGTTCACCAGCAGTTCGTAGCGCGTCTCCGCCGTCGATTTGGTCGACGGAGGACCAAATCCGAAGCCGCCACCGCATCGGGCCTCGCCGGCGTCATGTCGCCGGTGGGTTTAACCCATTTGACCATGTGGGCCCCGCCCCTAGTCAACCTTAGATTAGGAGTTAATCTAATTAGTTAAACTAATGAAACTGACATGCCGGACCCACACGCAAGGTTTGACCTGGACCCGACCTGTTGACCTGCTGACGTCACACTGACGTCAGGCTGACGCAGTAATCATTTTCCTGGATTATTTCTAATTCTAAATGATTTGGAAATTTCAGAAAATAGTTAGAACTTCTAAAATTCATAGAAAATAATCTATATCTCCAATGGAAATAAGTTATATATGAAAAATGATCAGAAAAATATGAAGAATCTGTTTATGCCATGATCATGCATGTTTGAACAAGTTTACCTCACTGAATAGGACAAATGATGATTAGGGCAATTTATGAAATAACATTTGGAGTTGGAATTTGTTCTTGTTCGAGTGCCACTTCAATTAACTTGGCTAGATATTGCATTAGGTGAATTCAGTACCTTAACATGACATGTCATTCATGTGAATGTGCATTGCATTGATTGTGTTTTTTCTCAGTTGCCGGTGTTTGTCCCCTCTCGATAGACGTGGTTCCGACGATGAGTTCGATGACACCGATGAAGAGCTATAATATCTTCAGGAGTGCCAGGCAAGCAAAACCCCCTTGTTCATTCCGATACAATCGCAATCTCTCACTCCTGCTCTCTTTTACTGCATTAGGACAACAACGATTCATCTGTTACTTGCTGCGGTAGCTGAACCCCTTTATCCTCTGCATGACCTGTCATTCCACAGTAAATTGATGAAACCCACTAGCATGAGTAGGAGTTGTTTGAGCCCTGTTGTGCCTACTCATTCATGGTTGTTTGTCATGCCTGCTACTCCATAGAGTTGAGTCAGGTCTGATTCATCGGGATGAATCGGAGGTGTGTAAACATGTCCTACTGTTGAGAGCTAAGTGTGTGAACACGATTTGGTAAAGGTAGCGGTGAGAGGCCATGTAGGAGTACATGGTGGGTTGTCTCATTGAAACCGTCCTCAGGAACTGAGTTCTGTGTTTGTGATCCATGAAACAGTTACTACCACGCATTGGGCCCGAAACCAATGGACCCTCTCGGCTTCTTAACCATCCTTGTTCTCTGTCCAGGAGTTGCAACTAGTTTCTGGTGTTTGTAGGATATGTTTTGGAGGCCGTGCGTAGCGCTGACCCTAGGGGTTGGCTATGATGCGGTAGATACACCGTGGCACGGTGTACCGAATGCCCATTTGGTATCTCGGGAACCCTGCACACATCGTTCGGGGCCGTATGTGGAAACCTCGGCCGGACTCCCTGCGGATGGAACCTGAATAGGCGATAAACCTGGACTAGAGACTTGAGTGTTTAGGTAGGCTGTGGCCGACACCCACGTTGGGCTTCCGCTTGAAGGTTGTCGAGTACATGTCGTGTAAACGACGGTAAGTGGTGAGAGCGTGTGTGAAGGAGTACACCCTTGCAGGGTTAACATGATCTATTTGAATAGCCGTATCCGCGGAAAAGGACTTCTGGGTTGCCTATATCAGTTCATAGACAAGTGAAAGTGGATACTCTAAAATGCGCAAGATAAGCGTGAGTGCTATGGATGGCGTTCTCGTAGGGAGACGGGAGCGGGTCCATAGTGGTGTATTGATATGGTGAATATGTGGACTCGTGGGCGCCACCTCAAAAGAGTTACTTGCAGTCGTAGTTCAGAATAGCCACCGAGTCAAAGCCGGCTTGCTGCAGTCAAACTCCACCACCCCTTTTGTTGATAATGCTGCATATGTAGTTAGTTCTAATGTAAGTCTTGCTGAGTACATTTGTACTCACGTTTTCTTATTTTATGTTTTGCAAAGAGACGCCAGTCTCGCTAGTAGTTCCGCGTGGACTTCGATGTTTAGCTTGTTTCCTCAGCTACGATCTTGTGCCCTCGGCAGGATCTGGTAGATAGTCAGGCTTCTCAGCCTTTTTAATTTGTAGATGTCTGTACTCAGACATGTTAAGCTTCCACTTGTGCTTTGACTTGCATGCTCTGAGTGTTGGGTCATGAGACCCATGTTTGTAATATCCCGCTCCTCGGAGCCTAATGAATAAATATTTGAGTCGTAGAGTTATGTTGTGATGCCATGTTGTATTTACACATATTGAGCATATTGTGTGTATGTTTGAAATGCTCGGTATGTGTGGGATCCGACAATCTAGTTGTTTATCCTTGGCAGCCTCTCATATGGGGAAATATAGTCTAGTGCTTCTGAGCGATAGTAGTCCGCTTCTGCCCGGTTCACCGGAGTCACGCTAGCCCAAAGACTACTGCTCCGACACTTGATTTGGCGGGCATGTGTTTCACTTTGTTCCTCGTGGTTCCCTTCGGGAAATGTCACGCGGTGACATCCGGATTCCTGCCTAGCCTGCTACAGCCTGGGTTCCCGGAGTCCTGTTAGCCCAGTGCTACAGCCCGGATTCACACGTTGATGACGGACATGCTCGATGTGATCCATGTATGCCTGTTCCCATGGGTTAGTGCCGCTTTGTGTTCACGACTAGCCATGTCGGCCCGGGTTCTCTGTCATATGGATGCTAGCGGCACTATCATATACGTGAGCCAAAAGGCGCACACGGTCCCGGGCCATGGTAAGGCGATACCCGTGGGAATACCGTGCGTGAGGCCGCAAAGTGATATGAGGTGTTACCGGCTAGATCGATGTGACTTGGAATCGAGGTCCTGACACGTGGCCCCCAACATCCCAGTGCCTTAGTCGGAGGAAGCCGGCCGCGACCGGCCGGCGATGGAGAGGGAGGAGGGCGACGTGATCGTCCTGGAGGGAGAGGCCGTACCGTCGGTGCCGACTGGAACGGGCCAGGGTGGTCGGCCTGTCGTGCCACCCGAGCAGCCGGCCAGAGGCGAGCCGACCGTGGGGGCGGATCTTGTGGTTCAGTCGCCGCCTCGGCGGCGCGCGGGGGAGGAAACCTCAGCGCCGGAGCCGCAGAAGGCCGTGGACGCCAGCTCGACAGCTCTGGATCTGGAGGCGGCCAGCGCCAGTACGTCCGAGTGGACACCCAGCGGAGGGATGGCCGAGCTGAACGTGGGGGCGCAGGAGGTCCGGAGCCGGCTTCAGGCCCAGGCCGCCTCGTTGAAGTGGTACACACAAGAGTTCCTCACGACGCGGGCGGTCATTCGGGTGAGTCCTCCAGCTTTGGTCGATTGCTTTCTTGTTTTCTTCCGTGAGGGCGCGTCAGCGCACCCAGTGGGTGTAGTCCCCGAGTTCCGAGTCGGCTGCTGAGCAGGCGGCTTGGAACTTATAGTAAGCTTCGATTTGCTGTCTTGTTCTTATTCGCACCTCCATTCTATTTCCAGGAATATCATAATCTCCATGTGGCTGCCTTCAACTCCCAGGCCCAGGAGCTGAACCAGAAGACCGCTGATCTGACTGATAGCCGGAGTAAGTGCTTCGTTTCTTTTATCTCACGTGGGGGCGCGTCAGTGCACCCACTGGGTGTAGTCCCCGAGATTCGGCCGATCTTGAGCGATCGGGTTGGATCTTTCTGGCGACTTCTTCCTTACTGCTTTTTTCTTTTTCTCCATGTTTGCAGGGGCCAATGCCGACTTGAGGGAGCAGCTAGGCGGGATCCAGACCGCCCTTCGTGGCAAGGAAGCTGAGTGCAACGCCTTGGCCCAGGAACGTGACCGCCTAGCCAAGAAACTGTCCGTCCAGGAAGAGAGCCATAAGGCGGCCCTGAAGAAGGCGCAGGATAGCGAGGCCGCCCTCAAAGCCGAATACGAGACCGAGGCGGCAGGCTGGGCCGAGGCGAAGCAAGCGCTAAGAGAGGGCTATGGACGGGTTGAGGATTTGATCGATGGTAGGCCGCCTTCCTCTTCGTCCCTTTGCTTGCCCCTTGTCCTCTGATTTATCTTCTGACTTTGTGCTGCTTTTTTCTTTTTTTTGTGCAGATTACTTTCCTGGTTATTCCGTCGCCGCCACCCAAGCCATCGAGGCCCACCGCGAGCACGCCGGCAGGCCCGGGTCGAGATCGCGCCGGATGCTAGCCGGACACTTGAGGAGCAGCTTCTGGCGATCCAGGCCCGTCTGCAGCCGGCTCACCGCATGCTCCGCCGTCTTCAGCGCGTCGGGGCACAAGTGCTGGCCGCCCTCTGGCCCGGCGAGGCGATTCCCTGCACCCCCAGTCAGACTGCCGACTGGCTGGAGGTTGCAGCCGGCCGCTTCGAGGCCTGGAAGGCCTCTGCAGCTCGGTCCGGCGCCAGGCGGGCGCTGGAGTTCTTCCGAGCCTGATATCCTAGGCTGAGCTTGACCCAGCTGAGCACCTGGCGGCAGGAGGCCGACGAAGAGCTGGTGGCGGTGCGGTCGGCTATCATCCAGCGCGCCTCGGCGATCACCGACTATACTGCCACCAGCGTCTTTGCTCCTGAGGTGAATGATGACGGCGTCGCTCAGCCGGAGGAGTGGTTCGGGCTGAACCCGGCAGAGGGTGAAGATTCGGCGGAGGAGATTGCTTCCAGCGATGAGGGCGAAGATGAAGAAGGGGAAGGTGGCGAAGACGTTGTGCCAGATGGTGAAGCGACCAGCCAGCTTCAGCTTGATCGTGCCTCCAGCAACGGGGCGCATGCGAGCACGCCGTTTGCCAGAGGTGATGATCAAGCCGAGACCCGCCAGCCGGCCACTCCTCCAACCGGCACTGCCGTCTCCACCGACCTGCCCGACTCGCCCGTCGTTCCTTTGGCCTGATCTGCTGTCCTTGCTTTCCTGCTCGTTACTCTTTGAACAGCTATTTATTAAATTCGCGCAGTTCCACCCACTGGGGGTGTATTCAAACTATGTTGAATGCTGGCCTTTCGAAGGCCTTTTGTGTAAATATAATCATGCATGTGTTTGGCTTCCATTCATATTTGCTTTTTTTCCTTAGGCTGTTTCCTTTGCCGTCTTCCCTTGGTCGCCGCCTTCCCTTGGTCGCCGCCTTCCCAGCCGGACAGCTGCTCTGCAGTCTGTGGCTGGGGAGGAACTTGGCCATTTTTTGGGAAGACAAGTACTCGAGCTTTCTTAGATTGTAGCAAGGTGAATTGAAGTTGCCAGCCGGTTGCTCCGCAGCCGGTCGGCGGGGGGAGCCGGCTTTCGTTATATAAGCTCGTTAGTCCTTAGCCGTTTTTCATGTGGGCATCCTTTCCTGCCTTTGACTCTTGCGAGCCGGACAGCCGATTCTTCGAGCTGCGGCTTTCGACAAGAGAGGGCTTGGGTGCCGGCACACTACTTGTCTGACTGCAGGTGGAACTTGAATATAACTCAAGTCGGCAAGTCCCCGGGCCGACTGGTCGAACCCGGTGCCGGACGAGAAAAATGAATGTAGTAACATAGTCATAGGCATGATACTCATCATTCATAGATAAAAGAGGGTAGTCCCCGAGTGTTCCTCAGGGGGCCCGTTGTCTCATACTTAGTACAAAAGGTAGCGTGGCACATACTGCTTTTTAACTGTAAAATCTTCAAAGGAGATTGGCGTTCCATGGTCGCTCCGACTCCTTGCCGGAATCATCTCTCTTGCGTGCCTTCAGCTTCTGAGCGTCGATCAGGTAGTAGGAGTCATTACCTAATGCTCTGCTGATGATGAAAGGGCCTTCCCAAGGGGCCGAGAGCTTGTGCTGGCCGGCTGTCCGCTGGATCAGCCGGAGCACAAGGTCACCCTCTTGGAAGGATCTTGGCTTGACCTTCCGGCTGTGGTAGCTGCGCAAACCCTGTTGGTAGATGGCGGACCGGCTGAGGGCTAATAGCCGGCTTTCTTCCAGCAGGTCGACGCCGTCTTCGCGTCCTTCCTTGGCCTCCGCTTCCGTGTACATGGTGACCTGAGGTGAGTCGAACTCGATGTCAGTTGGGATGACGGCCTCGGCACCATATACAAGGAAGAAAGGGGTGAAGCCGGTTGACTTGTTCGGGGTAGTGCGCAGACTCCAGAGGACGACCGGCAGTTCGTCGAGCCAACAGCCGGCCGAACGCTCTAGTGGCATGACTAGTCGGGGCTTGATGCCGGAAAGGATGAGGCCGTTTGCTCGCTTGACTTGGCCGTTTGACTGCGGGTGGGCAACGGACGCTAAGTCCAGTCGGATGCCCTGTGTCGCGCAGAAACGTGCCAATGCTCCCTTGGCAAAATTCATGCCATTGTCGGTGATGATGTTGTGTGGTACACCGTACCGGGTTGTAATATCTACGATGAATGTCACGGCAGTCGGCCCATTCAGCTTCTTGATCGGCTTTGCTTCAATCCACCTGGTAAATTTGTCCACGGCAACGAGCAAGTGTGTCATGCCGGCGCGTGCCGTCTTGAACGGGCCCACCATATCCAATCCCCAGATGGCAAAAGTCCAGGTGAGGGGAATGGTCTTAAGTGCAGAAGCCGGCAAGTGTTGCTTGGAGCTGAAGACTTGGCACCCTTTGCAGTATTTGACTAACTCCTTGGCGTCATCCAAAGCAGTCGGCCAGAAGAAACAATGGCGGAAAGCTTTGGCGACGAGTGATCTTGAGGCCGCGTGGTGGCCGCATTCGCCTTGGTGAATGTCTTTGAGGATTGCTATGCCCTACTCGGCTCGGCGCAGGCGCCGAAGACTCGGTGACCTTTGCGCGCTTAACGAGCTCTCTGTTAACAATTGTGTATGCTCCGGCTCGGCGTTGGACTTGTCTTGCCGTGATCTCGTCATCCGGCAGCTCTCTGTTTATCAGGAAGTTGAGGATGGGTTGGGCCCATGATGGGGCTGTGACTTCTTCTATTGCCAGCACGGCTACTGCGACCAGGGTGGGTGGGCTGGGTGGTGAAGAGCTGGAGTCGGCCACTGCCTGGTGTGTCGATGCAGTCCCCGGGCCGACTGTCGTAGTCCCCGGGCCGGGCTCTGAAGTCCCCGGGCCGGGTGCGACTATGGCAGTCCCCGAGCCGCCTGTCGAAGTCCCCGGGCCACCTATCGAAGTCCCCGGGCCGCCTATCGAAGTCCCCGGGCCGCCTATCGGGGTCCCCGAGCCGCCTGCTTGGTTCCCCAAGCCGGAACCGGCTGTGTCGGGGTTAGGCGGTACAAAGATGGAATCGGATTCTGGAGACGGCTTGATAGACGGCTTGAGGAGGCGTTGCAGGGATGGGCCGCGGAGCGGCCACACCCCATCCCATCTGTAGTTGCGTAGGCAGGAGGTGGTTGGAGTCGCGGGCCGACTCCCCATAGCCGGCTTCTCTGGAAGCCACCAGTTGGGAGTCGGCTTATCTCGAAGGTCCCTGGGACTCGGCCATGAGGGGCAGTCGGCGGCCTTGCCACCGATTATAAAAAGGCGGCTCTTCTTCATGGGGTCTTGAGGGGCGCAGCCTGCCCCGTTGTCTTGAAAGGTCCGGGGCTCGGGTTGGCCTACTCGTGGCCCAATACTCCGACAGTAGTCCCCGAAGCTGGTGAGGCGTCGAGGGTGACGTGTCGAGGAGCCTCAACAGTTTCATCCCTCTGGTGAAAGAATCTGGGCCTTGCTCGCTGTCTTCCTCTAGGCCGACTAGCTGGAGTCAGACTCGCAGAAGGCCATCTTGCTCCTTAAAGGGTTTGAAAGTCGTAGTGGGATCCAGGCAGCGTGCCTGATAAGCTTCCAGGTAGCTGCCCGTTGTGGACCGTCGCGTGGCGCCACGCGGCTGGGTCAGTCTGCCCACCCACGCGCATGACGAGACAGGCCGTCAGGCGGGACCCGCCACGACCGCGCGTCGAGGCGCGAACGGATCCGTTGCGGCCGTGCGGATGGTTGGGGTTCCCACGTCGTAACTGCGCGCAGTAACTTCGTGGGTTAAATCATGGGGGGCGTGGAGTCCTGGGCGCAGTTAATCCCACGCCCGCCCCATCGGCTTCTCAGCCCATGAGCCTATAAGTAGGCGGGAGGAGGGGGCGGCGAGGCACGCGCGCCCATCTCCCTGCTCCCCCCGCTTCCTCCAGCTTCTTCTTCCTCTTGCCGCCGCCGCGCCGAACCACACCACGCCACGGCAATGAGCTCTTCCTCTGCCGCTGCACCTCCTGCCGCACGCTCCGGCGTGTGGGACGGCTCCGAGGTGGATGACGACCACATCAAATTCCTCCGCCAGACGCGCCGCCTCCCCGGCAAGAGCCTAGTGCAGACCCACACCGCGCCAGCGGGAGAAATGTCGCCGGCGCCGGAGGAGGGAGAGCGGGTCGTATTCCGCTCGCACCTCATGCGCGGCCTAGGGCTGCCGGCGAGCGGTTTCTTCCATGCCTTCTTGGAGTTCCATGGGCTCCAGCCGCACCACCTCACTCCGAATACGGTGGTGCTGCTGGCTGCCTTCGCCACCTTGTGCGAAGGCTTCCTCGGCGTTCTCCCCACCATCGAGCTGTGGGGGGAATTCTTCCAGTCCAAGCTCGGTACGCACGTTGCCGGCGTGCCGGCTCTGTGCGACACCTTCATCGCGATGCGGAGATCGGTGGCCGACAACCCGTTTCCCACCATTCCGCTGACCAAGTCGGTGAAGATGTGGCAGCGATCCTACTTCTATGTGAAGAACGTCGCTCCAGAAGGTGACTGGGTCAATCTGCCACCTTACAAAGCCGGGCGATCTTGGCGGGAGGTTTCCCAGCTGGTCCCACCGGCCAGACGCTGACTCCGTCTTGGCGCCGCTTGCCGTCATGCTGACTCGAAAAGTCCGACGCAATGGAGGGCTTGACTGGGCCGACCTGCTGGGCTGCCTTTCGTGGCGTGCCGAGTCCTTCCGCTCAAGGTCAATTTCATCTGATCTGCCGATGAGCGCCACCGGGACCTAGTCGGCTGTGCTCAAGGACATGCCCCATGCGGAGGTGGCGGACACGGTGAACTACATTGCAAGCTGCAATCTCACGGCGGATTGGTAGTTCGACAAGGAGCCAGACTTTCGCTGCCAACCCCCGCCTGTGGTAAGTCGCCTCTCTTCCTCTTACGCTTTTCTTTCTCAAATAATCCGACCTTTGATCTTTTTGGTTTTTTCGAGTTAGAATCTCTCATGCGGCCTTCAGCCGGCACTACAGTAGTCGGCCGTGAGTTCGCCCCTCGACCGGGCGGAGAGCGACGTCGGCGACCCGACTTGGGGCGGCGGCGATGGAGGCCGACGCCAAGGAGGAGGAGGAGGTGTTGACGACTTCAGCCCTCGGCTACCTTCGCCGACCGGCCCGAAAGATGACAGCGAGGGGAAGTCGCCCCACGCCGCCAACCGGTCGGCCAGCTGAGCGAAGTTCCTCCGCCGCTTGGGTGGTCGAGGCGGCGCTGAAGAAGCGCCGGGCCGGCGAGCTTGCTTGGCGGCCGGTCAAGAAGTTCAAGGGACGACGCCGCCACGACCAAGAGGGAAGAGGCAATCAAAAGGCCAACCGCTTCCGCAAGGAAGTGAAAAAGCCGCCATCGTCTCCGCGTAAGTGCTTCCGCTTTTGTCTTGTTTTTCTTCGTGAATCTTGTCCAAATCTTTTACACGTCTTCCTCGCATCAGGGCTCCCTTACTTTAGAGAGGTCGCCGCCGCCTCCGCCATGGGGTTCGGCGAGACGCCCGCCACTACTCGGGCGGATTGACCACGCCGACCTCCGGAGGCGACGGAGCGGAACGCTGCAGGAGAAGCGCGACGAGGAAGAAGCCGCCCGCTGGAGAAGGCGGAGGCCGAGAAGGCGGCGGCTTCCGCCCGAGGAAGTTGGATGAGGCCTGCCGCCAGAAGCGGCAAAGCGGCGGCCGAGGAGGCCGCTGGGCCCAATCGGCGCTGCTCGTCACCCGGCTGAGCTCCGCGCCGCCTCCGCCGGAGTTCACGGGGCAGACGGAGGGAGCCGGCGGCGAGCACCCCATCATGGAGAAGGAAGGCGGTGAGGCCTCCATGTCGGGCACGGGCGTGCCGCCACCGCCATCCGGGAGCGCGCGAGGTAAACAGCAGCGGACCGCCGGTGCCGCCGATCCGAAGACGCAGGCCGTGGCGGTTGCCTTCAAGTCGCCACGCGCACTGCCTTGAGAAGGCGATTTCGGCGCCACGCCCTTTGAGACCGGAGCGCCGCCAGCTCGCCATCCCAGACGCCGAGGCGATAAGCACCGCGCCCAAGGTGGGTGCGAGGAGGCAGCACAG
>CM038678.1:601842398-601961109 GCA_021605205.1 Aegilops longissima
ATCCAGAGAAAGACAGAGACCCGATCCTCAAGCTAGAGCGACGGACACCACCTAGTAGTTCATCACACCCACCAAGAATGACTCGCGAGGCTGTTCTTCCTTGTACTGCTCCTCATCAGCCCCAGAGGCAATCCACCAAGCACAAACTAGAGTAGGGTATTACACCACAACGGTGGCCCGAACTAGTATAAATCTTGTGTTTCTTGTGTTGTTCTGTTTACTAGTTTATGTCCCAGCGATTCGGCGAGGTGCGAGACGGTGGAAGGTTGGATCTCCGCACACCCCAAGTGTTCGAACCTCAAGGGTCTGCCGAACTCGAACCGACATTTGGCGCGCTGTAGGTGTCGCCGAATCTGCCTTTTCGTCGCCTCGTTTTTCCCGACCACCGCAACCATGTATGACGCCTGTCGGGCCTGCCGCGCGAGCGCCGAGCCGCCCTCGCCTCCCATGTCGCCCAGACAGCTCCCGCCGGCGGGCGCCCTCGCTGCGTTCCCGTCACTGCCGTCAATGCCGCCACCGCCCGGGCGGGGAACGAGCAGCAAGCATCGCCCCATCACCCATCCATGAGGCGGACGCCGCACCGCCACGCCGCGCACCCCGCCGGCTCTTTCGCCACGCGCGCGCTTCGCGGCTCATGGAGGCCCGAAGCTGCACTTATCGCGTAAACGAGCTCTGTGCTACCGCCCGCCGACGACGTTTACGAAGAATGGCTCGACCGAAGTCGCCGAAGCTCGTCCAAGCTGCAGAGGCGCCCAGCGCCGTCCGTCTCGCTGCACCGCACCCGCCCAGCTGGCGATGAAGCTCGGCGCCTCGCCGCCTCCTCTCAAGAAGGCGCCTGGCCTGGGCGCGGTCCCGGGCGGAACCTGCTCCGCCAGCGCCGCGCTGCAAGAGCAGAGCTGTCAAGAAGTTCCTCGCCCGCAAGAAGCTGCCCGAGCGCCCCGCCCAACACGCCAAGACCTGCGCTGCCCCACCAAGGCGCAGGGACGCCCACAAGACCAAGCTCTCGTCCGTCCGAGGCCCTCAGCGGCCACGGCGGGCTACCACGCCTTCACCTCCGAAGGCGCAGCGCGCGTAGCCCGCCAAGTTCAAGCCAAACCTGCCTCCTCGCCACGACGGCACAGCTGACCCTCACGGAGTTCCTCCAGCTCTGAGCTGGGCATCGAGGCTGCCAACGGGATGAAAAGGTCATGGCGAACTGGTTTCCCATGGCGCTCAAGGACGGGCCCGCACTGCTCCGAATCCGCCCTGTGCACGTTTCTTCTGGGCGGAGATGCGCACCCGCTTCATCGCCAACTTCCGTGGTACTTCGCGATCGCCACCGCCGTGAGCGACATGCGCCGTATCAAGCAGCAACCAGGGGAAACCCTGCAAAAGTACATCCAGCGCTTCAACAAAAGCGCGCCTCAAGATCCCCAGGGTAACGGAGGAGGCCATCATCTCTGCCTTCTCCGACGGCGTGCGCGACGTCAAGATGAAGGAGGAGCTGGCGATGCATGAAGATCTGTGCACCTACCTGGAGCTGTTCAACTTGGCGACCAAGTGCGGCAGGGCTGAGGAGGGGCGCCTCTCCCTCCTCGCGCTGCCTGTCGTGGATCCCGAAGAAAAGAAGTCCAAGGCCAAGGACGTGAAGCGCAAGGGGGCTGCCGTGCTCGCAGCCGAACCAGACACCAAGCGAGGCAGAGATCAGCCCGAGTCCTCCAAGGGCAGCCGGTACTGCATGTACCACGACCTCCACACCCACAACACCAATGAATGTCAAGAGCTCCGGGCCGTGCGCGAAGGAAGGGTCGGCAGACGCCCCGAGCGCAGCGACCGGGGCTACGGCCGAGGAGGAGGAAGGAATGCAGACGCTGGAAGACCGCGTCCGCGCCAAGGGTGGCGCGACCAACCTCGCGAGACCGCTTGCAAGACCGACCTCGCGAGGGAGGCTGGAGGGATCAGCCTCGCGAGGATCGCCCGCAGGGGAACGCAGGCCTCCCTCCGCTGCCGCCACCGCCAAGGAGAATTGAAGACCGTCATCGGGGCGAGGGGCTGGGGCTTCCAGAAGCGCGCGGCGATCGCTCAGCATCCCGGGCGGAGCTCAAGCCCCAGCCTCTCAACGATCTTCAAGCAGTTCGCCCTGGCGAATGCAGTCCTCCCCAAGCTCGAGGCCACGCGCCCTCTAAGGTGGTCGGCGTGCGCCATCACGTTCAGCTCAGCGGACCAGCTCAAGTGCGCAGCCACAGCCGGGGTTCTACCGATGCTTTGTTCCCCAATCATCAGCAATGTGCTAGTCACCAAGACCCTCATCGACGACGGAGCAGGGCTCAACGTCCTATCCGTGGAAACATTCAACAATCTCCAAGTGCCTTACAGTCAGCTTCAGCCAACCAAGCCTTTCTTCGGAGTCACCGACGGCTCCACGGTCCCGATCGGGCAGGTCCGCCTTCCTGTCACCTTCGGGGCTCGCGACAACTACCACACCGAGCTCATCGACTTCGACGTCGCCCACATTCGCTTCGCCAGATAACGCCATCCTTGGGTACCCAGCGTATTAAATTCATGGTCAGAACCCACCATGGCTACAACGCCCTCAAGATGCCGAGAAGCGGCGGGGTCATCACGGTGCCCTGTGAAGAGACAGATGCAAGATGTGCTCCTCGAGCGAGCCTTTCAGTCAAGATCGCTAGAAGACCTGCACCACGCGCAGCGAAGTGTCGGACCCGATCCTAAGTCACACCGATCTAGCATGTAACACATCATATCACTTTGCGGCCTCACGCACGGTATTCCCACGGTGTCGCCTTACCATGGCCCGGACCGCTTTGCGCATTTTGGCTCACGATATGATAGTGTCGCTAGCATCCATATGACAGAGAACCCGGCCGACATGGCTAGTCGTGAACCCAAAGCGGCGCTAACCTATGGGAACAGGCATACATGAATCACATCGAGCATGTCGGTCATCAACGATATATTCGGGCTGTAGCATCGGGCTAACAGACTCCGGTATCCCGGCTGTAGCAGGCTAGGCAGGACTCGAATAACACCGCGTGACATTTCCCGGGATGTATATAGGAACGGCGTGAAACACATGCCGCCAGTCAAGTGTCCAAGCAGTAGTGCTTTGGGCTAGCAGGACTCCGTGAACCGGGCAGTAGCGGACTACTATCGCCGTAAGCACGAGACTACATTTCCCCATAAGAGAGGCTACCAAGGATAAACAACTAGGTTGTCGGATCCCACACATAGCAATACAAGTTACACGTACGCATAACATGCAAGTATGTGTTGTACAACATGGCATCACAACATAACGCAAACTCATATAGATAAAGGCTCAGGAGAGCCACATAGCAATAGGTACAAACAGGGTCACATGACCCATCATTCAAAGCATACAAACAACAAGCGGAAGCATTACATGTCCGAGTACGCATAACTACAAAAGAAAAGGCTGAGAAGCCTGACTATCTACAAGACCCTCCCAAGGGTACAAGATCGAGCTGAGGTAACAAGCTACTCGTCAAGTCCAAGCGAACTACTAGTAAGACCAAGTCTCCGCTGCAAAACATAAATAAAGCAACGTGAGTACAAAGGTACTCAAGAAGACTTACATCAGATCCTATCATACATGCATTAGTATCAAGAAGGTAATGTGGAGTTTAGTTGCAGCAAGCCAGCTTTGACTCGTGGCTATCCTGTTCTACGACTACAAGAAACTCTTGAGGTGAGACAACGACACGAGTCCACTAATCACCACATCAATACACTACTACGGATTCATTCCCGCTCCATACGGAAGGCCATCCATAGCACTCACACTTGTCTTGAGCATTTTAGAGTATCCACTTCAAGTTGTCTATGTACCACGTAAGCATCCAAGAAGTCCATAACCGAGGACACGGCTATTCAATAGATCATGATAACCCCGCAGGGTGTACTTCTTCACACACGCCTCGCCACTTACCGCCATATACACGCCATGTATCTCGCAACCTTCAAGCGGAAGCTCGGCGAGGGTGTCGGCCACGACCGACTAACCACACAAGACTCTAGTCCGTGCTTATCGCCTATTCGGTTCCATCCGCAAGGAGATCCGCCGGGTGTCGCCACGGCCCCAAACGATGTGAGCAGGGTTCCCAAGCCCACCATCCGGTGCCACTTGGTACACCGTGCCACCGTGTTTAGTCTGTCCTAAGCCCACCTCTGCCGGGTGCCACTTGGTAGAAAAATAGCACTACCTACAAACACCGAAACTAGTTGCGACTCTCGGACAGAGATCAAGTTGATTAATAAGTCGAGAGGGGTCGAGTTACGGAACCCAATGTGTGGTAGTATCGAGTCATTGGACAACATACATAGAACTCAAGGCTTAAGGACGGTTCCAAAGAGACAACCCACCATGTACTCCTACATGGCCTCTCACCGCTACCTTTACCAAATCGTGTTCACACACTTCACTCTCAAAGATCGAACATAGAACTGTACTCAAATTCATTCCCAATGAATCAGACTGACACAACTCTAAGCAATAGCAGGCATAGCATGGTAGGAACACAACATGGCTCAATCAACTCCTACACATGCTAGTGGGTTTTCAACTATTTATCGTGGCAATGACAGTCATGCAGAGGAATGGGTTCAACTACCGCAGCACAAAGTAGCGTATGAATCGTTGTTGTCCTAATGCAATAACCGAGAGCAGGAGCGAGAGAGTAGGATTGTATCGAATGAACAAGGGATTTGCTTGCCCGGTAAATCAACAAGGAGGCACCGCTTCATAGACAGTACTGAACGCCTCCTGAGCAGACCTATCGAGAAGGAACGGTGCCGCAATCAATACACAATCATATGCAACAATATGATGCATGAACATGGCATGTAGATGTGATGCTGTTTGAGCTAATGCAACTGGTATTCAATTTGAATGAAGTCCATTTGAACCAAAGGTTCAAATGCAATTCCAAAATAAGCTCTTATAAATGCCATTTTAAGTTTTCACCTATACAGCAAGTATAAGTTGTTTTGTCATGCATGAAACTAGTACAGATGGATAGATTGAATTTTTCTGATAATTTTCATATATAAATTATTTCAATCTGAGCTACGGTTGAATTTCTATGAATTTTGAAGTTTTGAATATATTCGGAATTTCCTGATTTAATTAAATCCAGAAAATATAATATTGCGCCAAGATCGCTTAAGCATGACGTCAAGAGGTCAATCTGCGGCTGGTTGGAGTCAAACCCGACGTGGGGGCCACACGCCGGTGTCTCGCTTAGTTAACAGGGGTTTAATTTAATCTAATTCAGGTTAGTGGCGCTGGGGCCCACCGCGTTGTCGTGGGTAGGTTAGTTGGTGATTAGCTTGCTAATCACCGACGAGCCGCCCACGTGGCAGGGCTCAGCGACGGGGCTCGTCGCCGGCGACCTCGGACGCCAGGCGGAGTCCGTGCCACAGCCACGGGGTGGCGCTCGAGAGCGCCGGGCAAAGCCCGGGCTCGCGCACTGTGGAGCAGGCGGAAAGAGCTGGGGGGGCCGGGGCTCGCCGGAGCGGAGCTCGCGGCGGCGGCCGGAGCTCGGCTCAAGCGGGCGTGTGGCTGCGGTGTGCAAGGGCGAGAACGAAGAGGGGGAGAAGGAGCAGCAGCTCACGGCGGTCGCGACGAACGGGTCGGCGAGGTCGGGGAGGAACCGAAGCGGTCGTGGCGGCGGAGGGGATCTCCGGCGACCGGAGACGGAGACGATGGCGATGGCGGCGCTCAGGCTTCCCGTCCACGTGGCTCGACGGGGAGGTAGCGGACGGCGGCGCGGATCTTGCAGACACGGAGAGAGAGCGAGGGGGAGACGGTGGCCACGGCGGCGAGCAGCGGCGCTCTCGGGTGCGGTCGGTGAAGAGAGGGGGAGGAAACCAGAGGAGGAGGGGAAAAACGAGAGAGAGGGGAAGGACCGGGCGGCGCGTGGCGCTGCTCCAGGTGTCCAGGCGACGAGGGAGGAAGCAGGAGGTGGCGGGAGACGTGTCCCCAGCCGGACGCTGGTCGCTGGCAGGCCGGCCAAGGCCCTCTGCCCTCCCGGGCGCGAGGAAGGGGCGGCCGGGCGCTCAGGTGGGCCGGGCCGGCTGGCTGGGCATTGGGCCAAGCACACAGGCCAAAGCCGTGGTAAGGTAGGTCAGGTAAGGGTTTTTTCCCTATTTGTTTCTTTTTTAAATATTCTGACATTTGTTTGATTTATTTAAAATACCAAATCACTTTATTTAATTATGCCAATTTTTATATGAGCTAGTGGTAATATTCCAGCTCTTCAACAAAAGGCATAATTTTTGGCCATATATAATATATATAGCATATATATATCCAAAGCAAATAGGTATGCATTAATTCCAAATGCCCAAATATAAATACTTATGAACTCCCAAAAATATTGGTTTGATTATTATCTCTGTCCAATATTTTCAGAGGGCCACATGAGCATTTTCTTGGACCCTTTGGAGCAATTTTTATTTTGGTCATTTCCAAAATTATTCGAGGGTTTCACAAATCCCCATTTCAAAATTAAATGGAATTTAAACATGATGCACAATGACTAGCTAGCCTTGAGCATACCAGCACTAGGATGTGACAACTCGCCTCACTTGAAAGAATCTCGCCCCGAGATTCTGTGGGTCGACGGAAAGAAAGCGGGTACTCCAATCGAAGACGATCTTCTCGCCCCCGTAGCTTCTCTCGGAATGATGAGACCATCAACCTTGAGAAACTTGATATTCGACGTCGAGTAACACGCTCGCTTGATCAAGAATGCGAACCGGTACTCTCGGTATGTGAGGTTATCTTGGAGATCAAGCGTTTATGGTCCACTCATGGATAGGATCCGAGAAGCAACGCCGAGTTGAGAGACGGGAAGACATCATGAACTCGAGAAAGATGTGGGGTAGTTCCAATCGGTAGGCAACCCTCCTCGCTTAGCGAGAATGCGAAGGGGCCAATGTAACGAGGAGCCAACTTGCCCTTGATACCAAAACGATGGGTACCCTTTAGAGGAGTAACCCGAAGGTAAGCCTTGTCGCCAACTTCATAAGCCACTTCCTTATGACGACGGTCATATTGGCTCTTTTGACGAGATTGGGCTGTTTTCAAATTCTCACGAATGATGCGAACTTGCTCTTCTGCCTCCTGGATCATGTCCGGTCCAAAGAATTGTCTTTCACCGGTTTCTGACCAGTTCAAAGGTGTTCGACATCTTCGTCCATAGAGAATCTCAAAAGGAGCTTTCTTGAGACTGGATTGATAGCTATTGTTATAAGCAAACTCGCGAAAGGAAGACATTTCTCCCAATCCATACCGAATGAGATAACGCAAGCTCTAAGCATGTCTTCGAGAATTTGGTTGACCCTTTCCACCTGACCACTTGACTGAGGGTGGAAAGCGGTACTGAAGAAAAGATGGGTTCCCATGGCAGTTTGGAAACTCTCCCAGAAATGAGAAGTGAAAAGACTACCACGGTCTGAATTGATCTCTAGTGGAACACCATGGAGTGACACTATTCGAGAAATGTATAAGTCAGCGAGCTGACTAGCAGTGATACTCTCTCGAACAGGAAGGAAGTGAGCCACTTTGGAAAGACGATCAACGACTACGAAGATAGCATTATTCCCTTTCTTGGTCCTGGGAAAGCCGGTGATGAAATCCATACCAACTTTATCCCATTTCCACTCAGGGAATAGCTAAGGGTTGAAGGGTGCCAAGAGGCCTTTGATGCTCGCTTAACGCGACGACAAACGCCACGCTTAGCAATAAACCGAGCAATTTCTCTCTTCATCCTAGTCCACCGTAACCTCCGGCGAGGTCCCGATACATCTTAGTACTACCGGGATGAATTGTGAGAGGAGATTCATGCGCCTCCTTAAGAATCAGTTGTCGAAGATGTTGCTTCTTGGGACCACCAGCGGTGCCCAAAGAAAACGACACCTCGATCATCTATAGAGAAACTACCAGCAATACCCTTGGCAACGCTTTCTCTTGATCCGGTTAATCCCGTATCATGCTTCGGGCTTCTATGATATGATCCACCGAGTAGGTTTCGCCACCAAGGTAGAAAGGAACTGTGAGGAGCAATGTGAAGGTTAAGCTTACAAAATTCCTCATGGAGAAGTGGTTGGCCTTGCTGCAACATGAGATTGTTGCAATAGGATTTACGGCTTAACGCATCAGCCATGACATTGGCTTTGCCTGGGGTGTAGGTAATCCCTAGATCATAATCTGTGATCAACTCCAACCAACGTCTTTGTCTAAGGTTCAAATCTGGTTGGGTGAAGATATACTTGAGACTCGGTGATCGGTGTAGATCTCGCAACGCTTACCAAGAAGGTAATGTCGCCAGTCTTGAGTGCATAGACTACGGCTGCAAGCTCTAGATCATGTGTAGGATAATTCTCCTCATGTGGATGCAACTGACGAGATGCATAGGCAATCACATGACGATCCTGCATAAGAATGCAACCTAATCCCTGTCGTGAGGCGTCGCAGTAGATAACAAAGTCTTTAGTGAAACCGTGGCACTAGTATGGGAGCAGAAGTCAGCGCCTTTTCAGTTCTCGAAAACTGTACTCACACCGTGGGGACCACTCAAACTTTTTATCTTTCTTGAGAAGTTCCGTGAGGGGTTTAGCTACTTTGGAGAAGTTTTCAACAAAGCGGCGACAATAGCTGGCTAGACCAAGGAAACTCCTAACTTGTTTAACGGTTTCAGGTGGAGTCCAATCAAGAACGGCCTGAACTCTCTCGGGATTGACAGCAATGCCCTTACCGAGATTACGTGGCCTAGGTAGGTCACTTCGCAACCAAAATTCACACTTGGAGAACTTGGCATAAAGGCGGTGCTCTCTCGAGTTTTTCTAGCACAAGTCTAAGATGTTCGCATGCTCTTCCTCATTCTTCGAGTAAATAAGAATATCATCGAGGTAAACCACGACAAATTTATCTAAATACTCCATGAAGATCGAGTTCATCAAGCGGAGAATGTAGCTGGAGCGTTGGTTAGACCAAAGGACATGACGGTGTACTCATACTGGCCATAACGAGTGACAAAGGCTGTTTTGGGAATGTCTCCATTTCTAATCTTGATTTGGTGGTAGCCTAACCTCAAATCCATCTTGAAAAGATCGAGGATCCAGCGAGCTGATCATACGTCGTTGATCTCGGGAGCGGATACTTGTTCTTTATCGTGACCAAATTAACGGACGATAATCTACAACCATCCGTCCGCACCATCCTTCTTCTTGACGAAGAGGACGGGCAAGCCCAAGGAGAAGAACTAGGACGGATGAAACCCTTTGCAAGGACTCATCAAGTTGTTTCTTAAGCTCGCTAGTTCTAAGGGTGCCATCTTATAAGGTCTCCTAGAGATTGGGGCGGTTCCGGAATAAGATCTATGACGAACTCTACATCTCTCGCTGTGGAACACCGGCAGCTCCTCTCGAAAAACGTCCGGAAAGTCACGGACTACCGGGATATCTTCAAGGTCCGGAAGAGGGCTGGCATTAAGAGAATAGAGTTGACGCTTGCAACTCTAGTGGAGACAAAGACTATCTTGCCGATGGGTGTGTAAGCTGAATGACCTAGTGAAACAATCAATCTTGGCATGATGAGCTGTCATCCACCCATACCCAAGATGATGTTAATATCTGAAGACTTGAGGGCTATAAGTGAGGCAAGGAATACAAGTCTGTCAACAAGGATTTCGTTACCATGGCTTATACAAGAAGTTTGCCATTTGGATCCAGGAGTTTGAATGACTAGCGGAGAGGGCATATCACAAAATGATATGTTGTGCAAGTTAGCATAGCTTTCAGAAATGAAGGAATGAGATGCTCCAGTATCGAATAGAACTGAGGCGGGATGACAGTTGACAAGGAGGGTACCAAGAACGACATCCGGATCATCATGAGCGTCTTTAGCTGAGACGTGATGCACACATCCACGTTCAGCGGGAGCTGACTTGACACTGATCATCTTGCGTGATGGCTTAACACAGCCAACAGGCTTCTCGGGCTGGGGTGGAGCATAACTGGCTTGAGAGCAGTCACGTGCATAGTGTCCTGGCTCTCCGCATGTGAAGCAAGTCCCTGAAGTTGGACGTGGACCCGCATTGACAAGTGGTCTACCAATAGGCCTGGGTGGAGCATGTAACTGAACTGGGTGAGGCGCCATATGGGATGGCCTCGTGAATATCCGGTGGAAGAGCAGAGTTCGAATCCAAATTCGCGCTTCGCGAACTAGAACCGGAGGAAGAAACCAATTCACGGTGGTGCTTACGAGACTCCTCGTAAGTGAGCTGAGCTGTCTCGCATTAATGGCCTTGTTCACAAGAGCTTGGAATGTATCACAATGGTGCAGGTGGAGGTCACGACGCAACTTGGGGTTGAGACCTTCCGAACCTAGCTCGCTTCTTGGCGTCCGTGGACACTTCTTCCGTGGCATAACGGGCAAGGTTCTCAAACTCTCTGCAGTAAGCATCAACAGCCATCTCACTGGGTGAAACTACAGAACTCTTCTCTCTTGCGATCGATGAGGGCTTCAGAATGTGATGCTCGTGAAAAGCCTCGGTGAAATCTCTCCGTGTTGGAATCGACCAGCCGGAAGCATAGCCTCATAGTTCTCGCCACCAAAGACTAGCATGACCTTCCGTGGTATGCAGCATAGGTGACCTTGTCATCTTCAGATCGCTTATGAACGCAACTTATGAGTGATGCTACGGTTACCATCGCATCGAGTGGCTCGATGGAGTGATGGAAGGTGGGTGGGTGCAAGCGAATGAAGTCATGAATGGTTGCAAACCCTTTGGACTGATGTGCGGTGTTCTCCTCGATACGTGCCAACAAACGGTTAGACTCACGCTTGTTCCTCTCCATTTCTAACATGAACCCTGTCAATGAAGGCTGGTCGGGAGGATCCTCATCCCTTCCATCTCCGTGGTTCTGGCTACGAGCAACAAAACTTCGCTTAACTGATGACATCCTGAGAAACGAAACCCCGATATTAGTAACTCTCGAACTCCTGGGGCAATTCCGGCAGCATAACGGCAGTAAAATGTTCAAGATGAGACATTCTGCAAAATGGGGTAGCACCATACTCAACATCATCATTCAAAGGTTCTGGAATAATACTAAACATGCTACACCGAGGGTACTCGAAAACTGGGGGTAAGACTCTGATCAACCAATCCTATGGGACTACGGAAAATAGTAACACGTGATCCTGATAGACAGAAGAGATAGCCTAGTTCCTTAACCCCGAGGAAAGATAGGACGACTCAGATCGAGGCCATGAGGTAAAGGAGTAAAAAGAGCCTTACGCTCCTTCCACAATCAATTCCCTATATAACTAAAGCATTTCTAGACTCAACTTCGATCAGGTTGGCTTGGAAATCCTACAGGCAGTCAGGCTCTGATACCAAAGCTGTCGGGACCCCGATCCTAAGTCACACCGATCTAGCATGTAACACATCATATCACTTTGCGGCCTCACGCACGGTATTCCCACGGTGTCGCCTTACCATGGCCCGGACCGCTTATGCATTTTGGCTCACGATATGATAGTGTCGCTAGCATCCATATGACAGAGAACCCGGCCGACATGGCTAGTCGTGAACCCAAAGCGGCGCTAACCTATGGGAACAGGCATACATGAATCACATCGAGCATGTCGGTCATCAACGATATATTCGGGCTGTAGCACTGGCTAACAGGACTCCGGTATCCCGGCTGTAGCAGCTAGGCAGACTCGAATAACACCGCGTGACATTTCCCGAAGGGACGATATAGGAACGAAGTGAAACACATGCCGCCAGTCAAGTGTCCAAGCAGTAGTGCTGGGCTAGCAGGACTCCGTGAACCGGGCTGTAGCGGACTACTATCGCCGTAAGCACGAGACTACATTTCCCATAAGAGAGGCTACCAAGGATAAACAACTAGGTTGTCGGATCCCACACATAGCAATACAAGTTACACGACGCATAACATGCAAGTATGTGTTGTACAACATGGCATCACAACATAACGCAAACTCATATAGATAAAGGCTCGGAAGAGCCACATAGCAATAAAGTACAAACAGGGTCACATGACCCATCATTCAAAGCATACAAACAACAAGCGGAAGCATTACATGTCCGAGTACGATAACTACAAAAGAAAAAGGCCGAGAAGCCTGACTATCTACAAGACCCTCCCAAGGGTACAAGATCGTAGCTGAGGTAACAAGCTACTCGTCAAGTCCAAGCGGAACTACTAGTAAGACCAAGTCTCCGCTGCAAAACATAAATAAAGCAACGTGAGTACAAAGGTACTCAAGAAGACTTACATCGATCCTATCATACATGCATTAGTATCAAGAAGGTAATGTGGAGTTTAGTTGCAGCAAGCCAGCTTTGACTCTATGGCTATCCTGTTCTACGACTACAAGAAACTCTTGAGGTGAGACAACGTACACGAGTCCACTAATCACCACATCAATACACTACTACGGATTCATTCCCGTCTCCATACGGGAAGGCCATCCATAGCACTCACACTTGTCTTGAGCATTTTAGAGTATCCACTTCAAGTTGTCTATGTACCACGTAAGCATCCAAGAAGTCCATAACCGAGGACACGGCTATTCGAATAGATCATGATAACCCTGCAGGGGTGTACTTCTTCACACACGCTCGCCACTTACCGCCATATACACGCCATGTATCTCGGCAACCTTCAAGCGGAAGCTCTGGCGAGGGTGTCGGCCACGACCGACTAACCACACAAGACTCTAGTCCAGCTTATCGCCTATTCGGGTTCCATCCGCAAGGAGATCCGCCGGGTGTCGCCACGGCCCCAAACGATGTGAGCAGGGTTCCCAAGCCCACCATCCGGTGCCACTTGGTACACCGTGCCACCTGCCTAGTCTGTCCCAAGCCCACCTCGCCGGGTGCCACTTGGTAGAAAAATAGCACTACCTACAAACACCGAAACTAGTTGCGACTCTGGACAGAGATCAAGTTGATTAATAAGTCGAGAGGGTCGAGTTACCGAACCCAATGTGTGGTAGTATCGAGTCATTGGACAACATACATAGAACTTCGGGCTTAAGGACGGTTCCAAAGAGACAACCCACCATGTACTCCTACATGGCCTCTCACCGCTACCTTTACCAAATCGTGTTCACACACTTCACTCTCAAAGATCGAACATAGAACTGTACTCCAATTCATTCCCAATGAATCAGACCTGACACAACTCTAAGCAATAGCAGGCATAGCATGGTAGGAACACAACATGGCTCAATCAACTCCTACACATGCTAGTGGGTTTCAACTATTCTCGTGGCAATGACAGTCATGCAGAGGAATGGGTTCAACTACCGCAGCACAAAGTAGCAGATGAATCGTTGTTGTCCTAATGCAATAACGAGAGCAGGAGCGAGAGAGTAGGATTGTATCGAATGAACAAGGGATTTGCTTGCCCGGTAAATCAACAAGGAGGCACCGCTTCATAGACAGTACTGAACGTCTCCGGAGCAGGACCTATCGAGAAGGAACGGTGCCGGCAATCAATACACAATCATATGCAACAATATGATGCATGAACATGGCATGTAGATGTGATGCTGTTTGAGCTAATGCAACTGGTATTCAATTTGAATGAAGTCCATTTGAACCAAAGGTTCAAATGCAATTCCAAAATAAGCTCTTATAAATGCCATTCATAAGTTTTCACCTATGCAGCAAGTATAAGTTGTTTTGTCATGCATGAAACTAGTACAGATGGCTAGATTGAATTTTTCTGATAATTTTTCATATATAAATTATTTCAATCTGAGCTACGGTTGAATTTCTATGAATTTTTGAAGTTTTGAATATATTCTCGAATTTCCTGATTTAATTAAATCCAGAAAATATAATATTAAATCAACCTTCTTAAGCATGACGTTAGCAGGTCAATCTGCGGCTGGTTGGTCAAACCCGACGTGTGGGGCCCACACGCCGTTGTCTCGATTAGTTAACGAGGGGTTTAATTCTAATCTAATTCAGGTTAGTGGCGCTGGGGCCCACCGCCGCTGTCGAGGGGTAGGTTAGTTGGTGATTAGCTTGCTAATCACCGACGAGCCGCCCACGTGGCAGGCTCAGCGACGGGCTCGCCGCCGTGACCTCTCGACGCGGGCGGAGTCCGTGCCACGAACCACGGGTGGCGCTCGAGAGCACCGGGGCATAGCCTGGCTCGCGCACTGGTGGAGCAGCGGAAAGAGCTGGGGGCGGGGCTCGCGGAGCGGAGCGCGGGCGGCGGCCGGAGCTCGCTCAAGCGGGCGTGTGGCTGCGGTGTGCAAGGGCGAAACGAAGAGGGGAGAAGGAGCAGCAGCTCACGGCGGTCGCGATTTAACGGGTCGGCGAGGTCGGGAGGAACCGGGCGGTCGTGGCGGCGGAGGGGATCTCCGGCGACCGGAGACGGAGACGATGGCGATGGCGGCGCTCCAGGGCTTCCCGCGTCACGTGGCTCGACGGGGAGGTAGCGGACGGCGGCGCGGATCTTGCAGACACGGAGAGAGAGCGAGGGGGAGACGGTGGCCACGGCGGCGAGCAGCGGCGCTCTCGGGTGCGGTCGGTGAAGAGAGGGGGAGGAAACCAGAGGAGGAGGGGAAAAACGAGAGAGAGTGGGGAAGGACCGGGGCGGCGCGTGGCGTCGTTCCAGGGTGTCCAGGGCGACGAGGGGAGGAAGCAGGAGGTGGCGGGGAGACGTGTCCCCAGCCGGACGCAGTGGCTGCTGCAGCAAGGCGGCGTGCCTCCGCTCCTCTGGGCGCGAGGAAGGGGACGGTGGCGCTTGCCGGTCAGGCCGGCAACCTGGGCTGGGCTGCTCTGGGCCAGAGCACACAGCGCCAGAACCATGCAGTAAGGTAGGTCGTAAGGGTTTTTCCTATTTTGTTTCTTTTTAATATTCTGACATTTGTTTGATTTATTTAAAATACCAAATCACTTTATTTAATTATGCCAATTTTATATGAGCTAGTGGTAATATTCCAGCTCTTTTATAAATGGCATAATTTTTGGCCATATATAATATATATAGCATATATATATCCAAAGCAAATAGGTATGCATTAATTCCAAATGCCCAGATATAAATACTTATGAACTCCCAAAAATATTGGTTTGATTATTATCTCTGTCCAATATTTTCAGAGGGCCACATGAGCATTTTCCTGGACCCTTTGGAGCAATTTTTATTTTTGGTTCATTTCCAAAAATTATTCTGAGGGTTTCACAAATCCCCATTTCAAAATTAAATGGAATTTAAACATGATGCACAATGACTAGTTAGCCTTGAGCATACCAGCACTAGGGATGTGACAAGCAGGAGGCCTCCCGAGGCCGCACCCAAGAAGAAGAAGACATCGACCGGCCCGACTCCTCAAGAGACAGGCCCCTCAGGGCCCGCACCAGGCCAGGGGGAGCCTCCTTCCATCGCATAGGGAAGCGCGCCCGGCGCCCTCTTCAGGCAGGGCTCGGGGGCTCTCCCCTGGAGAGCCGCCGACCTCGCCAAGGTCTCGAGGGAGGCGCTTGGGCACCACGTGGAGGCGTGTTTCGAAGCACGTTTCCTGCAAGAAGGAGCAAGGCAAGGAGGGCTGAACCCTCGGGAGTTCGTCGCCAAGGCCATTCAGAGCTACAGAGAATCAAGGGTCATGAGGGCAGCCGCCGCCACTCCGGCTGTGGGCCCCCATCCAGCGAGGATGGTGGGCTGCGCGTCTGCATCGACATACCAGGGCTCAACCGAGCCGCATCTCAAGAGCGCCTCTGGCCCTCGCGAGTGGGACGTTGCGAGGGTCCGCCCCACAGCTACGTGTGCATGCCTTATGGCCTTCCAAACGCGGCAGCTGCGCACCAGCGTCTCATGAGGACCATCCTGGAGGCTCAAGAGGTCAGGCACGCCGCAGCCCTGGCGGAGATGGAGATGGTCTATGAGGAGCCGCCAGCGCCTCCCGAGGCCCCCGGTCCTGGGGGCTCGTGAGGATCGGCTCCCGCAGCCCACCGAGTCTCCCACATCAACACCCCTTCGTCCCCAACATCACCAGGTGACATCTTTAAGTTTTGTTTCAGGCTGGGAGCGCCTTCAGGGCTGCATTATTCCCAGGCCGCGTGGGTCCGTCCCTGCGGCATGTATCCCTTTTATTTCATGTCATTAGCTTATCCTGTTGGGGGCGCCCCTCGGGCTGCATCATCCCCAAGCCGCTCGGGCATGTCCCAGCGGCATGTATCCTTCTTGCGTTTTCCTTAGGATTGTGCTCTCGATCCACCATGCTTGTTATTTGGAGCCTTTTCCTGGGTGGCGGAATCTTGCATGTTAAAGGGGGGGTGCCTGAGCATCGCGACTCAGGGCTCCTACCGGCTCTCCAGCCCTCACCTTCTGGTCTTGTCCATGGCATCGCGACCTGGCTTGCCAGCGACGGCTGAGACCAGCCCGAGAGCCGGGACCCGAGGACGTAGAGTTTCGTCATCTAACCCAGCTTATGCTAAAAGGGGTGCACGAGCATCGCGACTCAGGGCTCCTACCGCTCTCCGCCCTCACCCTATGGTCTTGTCCATGGCATCGCGACCAGGCTTGCTAGCGACGGCCGAGACCAGCCCGAGAGCCGGACCAAGACATAGAGCACCGCATCCGCCAAATTTGCAGGAACACACTCAAGATAAGGCCCAGAGCCAGCGCGCACCCGCCTTGAGGTAGGGCCCGTGAGTCCTCTGCTGGCTCACGGGTGCCCCAACACACCTCGCGAGGCCTCTCGCGCCTCTCCAAAGCAACTAACGGCAGAACTAACGATCGCCACGGCGAGCTCTTGTTCCTTTTGTGGTGAACCTGCAGGGTCCCTCCAAGGAGCACGAAACGACCTCGCCACGCAATCTCTCGCCGACCAAGGCACAGACCTAGCGTCGCACCAGGAGGCATTGTCCTGACCCTCGAGATAAGTCACCCTCCGGACACACTAGTTGTTGCAACACCATCCCCACACTCAATGCAACCCCGTGCTAGCAATGTCGCTCTCCTTTCTCACCGAATGATGGCTGCTTGAGCGCCAAGGGGGACCCCCTGAGCATCGCGACTCAGAGGCTCTTACCGGACCTTGGGCCGCTCACCTCCTGGCCTTGACCACGGCATCGCGACCTGGCATACCAGCGACGGCTGAAGCCGCCTTGGGACTAGGACCTGTCGGCGCAGAGCATCAAGCCCTCGTGAGGACTGAAAGGAGGAAACTGATCTAGAACGGAATGAGCATCTCGCACTGCCTCACAATAAGGATCATATTGACAAACGAAGCTACAAACATCTTACAAGCCCCCGCGGGGTACATTCTTGGCTCCTCGCAGGAACAAAAGATGCGAATCCTAAGGAGTCCTATCTACAGGGACCACCGCGCACGCAAATCATCAACAAGGCCCACCGGTCCGGAGCCAACCCCATCCAAATCAGGGCGGCGACGACTGACGAGCCCGCCCTGCCCGGGCGCGGCGCAGGCTCGGGGCTCGTAGCTGTCGTCGCTCGTCTCCGGCGTCGCGAAGAGCTCGGCGGAGTCGCTGGATCCTCCGGCGCCTTCGTTGCCTGAGGAGCTGTCAAGGGAGTGGGCGGTCGGCCTCTGTCTCACCACAGCAGGACCCCGACCACCTCTCCCGGGGCAGCACTCCAGCCGGCGACCCTCCGCGTCGAAGACCTTGAAGGACACCACCGAAGCACCATCGTACTCCAGGTGGATCGTGAGGGCGCCCCTCGTCCTGCAGACCCGGGCGACCTCGCCCCAGCCTCGAGTCATGAAGACCTCGCCCGGGGCAACTACCGCAACCTCTCGCCTGTCGCGAGGGTGCCGCAGCCGGCGTCTTGCAGCGAGTCCTGGGGGTTCCCCCACCGACGACGGAGGCGAAGAAAGAAGGAAGACAAATCCAAGACTTAGGAGGTGCGGCGACGCGAGCACGAACTCCCGGCAGAGCCCTCGGCGTGGACTGTGGGGAAGACGACACCGCCGTGACCCGCCCGGCATTGTCGGGCGGCGCTGCTCGTGGCGCCGCGCCGCCTCCTTCAAGGCCACCAATTTGCGCTGCATAAGGAAGAGGAAACCACGGTGGCGGCCGCACGCACCAGGGCATGGGCGCCTCCTGGCGAGCGCTCCTGCCCTGACACCAGAGAGCAAGCCGCTTCATTGGGGGGAGCAGGTCGGGATCCTCTTGAGGAGCCTTTCCCTTCTCTTCCCTAGAGAACCGGCGGATTGGAGCCATGGCAACCAGACAAAGCAAGGAGGAGGAGAAGCAAAGGGATAGACAGGAAGGGCGCGCGCCGTTCCGTACTTATAGCCGGCGAAGGCCAACCGTCGGCCTCCACGATCACCGGTCATCATGACCAACTATTTGTGCAGGGACTTGTCGAATCCGGGTGGTTACCGAGGCATCGTGGGGAAGCAATGTGCACGCGTCCAATCAACCGCCACGCTGGCGCCCAAGGTCATGAGCTGTTAGGGCCCACGACGCCGCGACTTACCCTTTCGCCTCTCTGCTCGGCCAAGTTCGGGCGCGTCGTGGGCCCGGGGCCTATTGTCGGTGTTCTGGGAACGGGGGTCCCCAGACTTGACTACCTGCGGCTGCGGCGTGGCTCAAAGGAGGCCCAGGACAGCCCATCTTCATCAACACAAGCTCAAGACCCTCGCGAGGGGCCAAGATTCATGGGCGGACGACCAGAGCTTCCTCGAGCACGGCCTCGTCAGTGGCTCATGAGGAGGCGGAGAGTTCAAGGCAGGGTACCTCGCGAGGTGCCCATGACGCAAGCCATGATTTACCAAGGGCGCCCGGTCGGGCGCCAGCCAAGAAGGTCCTCCTTTCCTCTTTGGTGCAAAGGAGCAAGCGCAGCGAGAGCATCAAGCAAAGGCATCCGCTTGGTGCAACAAGACCAAGACCAGCCCCAACGGCCGGAAGGGAGTCATCGTGGAGCCCAAGCAAAGGCCATCACGAGAGCCTTTGGCGGCGAGGACCAACTTTAGTCAGGATAAGTGTACCCGCTGTTCCCCTTCAAAATGGCTAATTGTTGGCGCCCTTCCCGCTCAATATTTGGGAAGAGGCCCAGGGCATTCGCCTATAAATAGGAGTAGCCACACTCAGAGCAGGGGCAGCTGGAAGAAGGGATCTGGAATCCAGAGAAAGACAGAGACCCGATCCTCAAGCTAGAGCGACGGGACACCACCTAGTAGTTCATCACACCCACCAAGAACAGACCCTCGCGAGGCTGTTCTTCCTTGTACTGTTCCTCATCAGCCCCAGAGGCAATCCATCACGCACATATTAGAGTAGGGTATTACACCGCAACGGTGGCCCGAACTAGTATAAATCTTGTGTCTCTTGTGCTGTTCTGTTTAGTAGTTTAGGTCCCAGCGATTCGGCGAGGTGCGAGATGGTGGAAGGTTGGATCTCCGCGCGCACCCCAGTGTTCGAATCTCAAGGGTCTGCCGGAACCCGAAATCCGACAACAGTTTGGTACCGGATGCGGCTACAGTTAGCTCGTGCCTGGAAAAAGAAGCAGCTCCCATTTTTGGATGGTCGTGGTGTTTACTGTTATGTGTAGTTATCTGTACTAAGACAAACGAGTTAACTTTTTGAGATGATGCAGTTCTTTCCACGAGTTAGCCACAATTAGCTATGAAAAAATTGCCCCAAGAAGTTAACAAATATGGGGAAAAACATCCATAGTGGCAGTTAACATCAGCCGACATGGTAGTTAACCTCGACATTCATGGCAGTTAGCGTGACCCCGGCAAAAAAGAACAAAAATAATAAATTAGTATCTGCAGTCCTGATAGTTAACACCAAGTTAACTGCCACAATCCCGGCAGTTAGCTATTTCAATCCCGGCAGTTAACTTGACCCAAAACAAAGAACAAAAGAAAAAATTAGTTTCTTCAGTCCACAGTTACCTTGCTCACGATAGGGTAGTTAGCTATTACGGTCGAGCAGTTAGGGCGTTCATCAGTTAGATCGACCCGGGACAAAATGTAAAAGAAAAAATTAGTACCTTCAGTCCAGCAGTTAACTTCTTGTTAACTGCCATAATCCCCGACAGTTAGCTATTTCAATACCGACAGTTAGCTTGATCCGGGAAAAACCAGGAAAAAACAAAAAAAAGTTTCTTCAGTACCGACAGTTAGCTTGATCATCATATGTCAGTTAGCTATTCCAGTCGGGCAGTTAGCGTGTACTATAGCAGTTCGGGAAAAAAAATGACGAAAATGACGTTTGTTTTTTGAAAGCTGCTCTTAAACCATAGCAAATCTGAAAATGGGTTCTATATATCAAAGTTCGGGCTAATCCATAGCTTTCCAACGGTACATCATATGCAACATTCCGACAAATGGTTTGAAAATTTCTTTCGCAAAAACATTGAAAACTTGTTTGATGGATTTCTAGTTTCTTGAATTTTGTTTAAAAACCGAATTGATTTTGGGAAAATGATCAACATGAGTTTTTTGCTCCTTTTCAATAACTATCCAACAGTATATCATTTGCATCATTCTGATGAATGGTTCAATAATTACGGGCAAAAAACAATGCGAACAAATAGTGTCAGAAAAAGTCCGCCCGACAGTTAACTAGTATAGTTCGCATAGTTAGTTGTCTGCTCGCCAGATTAGGAAGGGTTCTGAATAGCTTATTCAGAATGGGTTGCGTAATAGCTAGGATGTATGTATGTATACATACATACATATATATATATATATATATATATATATATATATATATATATATATATATATATATATATATATATAAACCGCATTGGGGACACAATAATACTTTCGGGCGAAAAGTATAAATATAGCCTTAGAACCAAAATAACATTGTTTTTACAATAATTGATTCATCACTGAATAAGACATTCTTCGAAAGCATCGCCTCTTATTAGCGCGCACCTTCGTGACTGTGCCAAGTAGTGCTCGGCTGAATATTGGCCCCCGCCGATCTTGGGTCGCTATAATATTGGCCTCCATATCCGCCCAAAAGGCTTTAACGCTGGCAAGAGCCATCCGTGCACCCTCTATGCATGCCGACCTCCTCATGGCGCCGATCCGAGGCACGGCCCCAAGGAATTGTTGCACCAAGCCAAAGTAATCTGTCCGCTTAGGCCTGCTCGCCAAAGATGGTCTATCACGAATCGCATTGCAAGACCGGACAGCTGTGAAGCTCCGCCACAAGAGCCATCTTGTCACTTAATGGCAGCGGGCGAGTGGGAGCATTGAATTGCGACCAGAAAAGCTTCTCCACTTCTTTATCACCCTGATCCTCGAATAACTTGACAGCGTCAGCTGTACTCTTCGCCAAATCCGCATACGCGTCCGCTAGACTCCAGCGCCCATCCAGGGGAGCGTGCTTCGGACCGAAAAATTTCGTCCGCAACAAGTAGGAGCCTCCAGTCGCGATTTTACCGGCCTATTGAAGTTCCTCCCGCGCACCCCTGAGCGCGGTACGTATTTCCTTGGTGGCATTACGCGCCTTGTCCAGCTCGGCCAAACTTTCCTTATGCTCCTTTTCAAGGAGCTCATCTTTCAGCCGCATTTTTAACTCCACAGCCATTTCGCTATCTTTTCCTCGCTTGGCGATGAGCAGCCTGTTCGCTCTCAATTCTTCGCCGCCTTTAGGGCAGCCGCATTGCTAACCCGAGCTTGTTCCTTGGCTTGGACAAGTTCTGCCCTCAGGGCCTCCATGGCAGCAGCACCATCTGCAGTCCGAACATATTACATTAATATCAGGCCGCCTCCATATTTTCTTATACAAAGGAAGGCAGAGCACATACCTTGTGATTTGTCCAGCCGCTCATTCACCAGCGTAATATCGGCATCAATCGATCGAATTTGCCTTGTTAATTCGGCAACTTCAATGGACTGGCCGGCGTCCGGACTCACAAGTACCTACACACGTTTACAACACTAAAACTTAGTTTTTGATCCCCCATTTGCCGCCTAGGGTGGGCAACCAGAGTCTCAGGGGCTACTATCTATAGGGAGCACACCTAACGCGTGTCTCACAGCCAAATACAGGGTATTCTTCACTACATACCTCAAAGCCTCTGAGCAGACTTGTAAATGTTTATCTGCCGCTTATGGCGGAGGAAATCTTCCTGAGCACCATGCTCATCAATGAGCGATGCTCCTCTGAGAGCGCAGCTCGCTCCAGTAGGCCCATCAGTATGTCCGGCCGGACATCAAACTGTGCCGGACCCTGCCCATCGCCCCTCACAGGAGCCAAACGCTCCGAGCCCAGGGCGGCTGACGCATTGGCCTCCGGCTTCGGCAGATCCGGACTCCTCCGTGACGACATCTCGGTGTCGCCCGCTTCGCGAGCTGGAGAGGTAGGTGGAGTCTCGCTCTCCATCATCTCCGGAGGAAGACCCCCCGAAGACGAACTCTGTTGAGAAGGGCTGCTAGCCGGACTGCGAAAGACGAACCCTGGTTATTGATCTAGGAGAAAAGCAGCACCTTCGAATTAAAAATTGACTTACAGCTCGGTGGAGGGCTGGCCCGTTGGTGGGCACAACGCGGTGAGGGTGCCCGTCGAGGCAGAGCCCCTTGGTGATATGTTTTTCGCTGGTATGGGCATCTTCGTCCCCGAGACTTCGGAGGTAGCCCTCTTCTTCCCGCGCGGGGAGGAGGCCTTAGCTCCCCCTTCCCGTTTATCCTCCTTAGGGGAGGCATCAATTCCCCCGGTTCGGATGCGTAGTGTGTGGAGTTCGGCTTCTTCGTCCTTCCCCTTGTCTTTCCCCGAGGGCATTCTGCTAAGTACCCGTCAAGCATCTTGGCCATAGTGGGGCTTAGAGCCTTGGGAAGTGGCGCCGGACACCTGATCCTCTCCGCCTTGCTGAGCCATTCCTGGACGCGGATGATTTTCAAAATAAACAATCATGACAAATACAAAACAGGATGTCAGGTATCAGGGCCACTTACTTGAGTATCTAAGAGGTTGCAGCTTAGGCCCGCATCCTCGGTGGTATCCGGACACACTACTTTCCGTCCGAAGAACAATTTGCACATCTCTTCGAGCTTCAAGCCGAAGAAGTGCTTAACAGTCCACGGACCCTCCGGATTGAACTCCCACATCCGGAGAGGCCGGCGTTGGCACGGCGACATCCGTCGGATTAACATCACTTGCATTATGCTGACAAGGTTAATGTCCCTCTCAAGAAGCTCCCGGATGCGATTCTGCAGCACTGGTATATCACCAGCGGGCCCCCAATTTCGTCCTACGTTGGTCCAAGAGGCTAGTTGTGACGGGGGGGCACGTGGAACTCGGGAGCAGCTAGCCACTTTGTGCCTCGGGGAGCCGTGACATAAAACCACCTCCGTTGCCATACATCGGATACTTATGGGAAAGAGCCCTCTGGCTATGGGGCATCAGCGTTCCTGCTTATTACGGCGCCTTCGCACTCCGCGTGTCGCCCCTCGATCATCTTCGGCTTCACACTGAAGGTCTTGAGCCATAAGCCGAAGTGTGGGGTGACGTGGAGGAAGGCCTCGCACACTATAATAAACAACGAGATGTGGAGGATAGCGTATGGATCCAAATCGTGAAAATCCAACCCATAATAGAACATGAGCCCCCCCATAAAGGGATCGAGGGTGAAGCCCAAGCCACGGAGAAAGTGCGGGACAAAAATGACGCACTCATTAGGCTACGGAGTGGGGATGTCCTGCACGGACGCAGGAAGCCTGTGTTGGATGTCGGCGGTCAGGTATCCGACCTCCCTAAGCTTTGCAATGTCATCCTCTTGGATCGAGGAGGCAACCCATCGGCCTTGAGGGACGGATCCGGACATATCGGCGGATCTGGGGTGTTGAAGCTTAGGTTTCGGGTGTTAGAACTCGAGGGATAAGAAAGTGCGAGGAAGGTGGAAAAGAGGCATAGAACTCGACCCCTTTTTATAAAGGGGATGAATATCAAGAGTCCTTGGTGTGGCCGTATGAGGATTATCTAAACACACACGGAGTTATACCAACGGCCGTCGTGGGGCGGCGTGCGCCCATATTGATGGAAAAATCTCGTAATAAGTGGAACACGATCTCTGCCCCGACGGGACGGGCTAATAAAACCGTCTTGTAACGCGAGTCGTCACGGGGTAAGAAATGCCGGTCCGCGTCGGACCAGGCCACAATGCACGGGCACGATACACGAAGATTGCCAGCAAATCAGATCTATACCATACAAAGATCATCTTGTGGATCCGGACACGATTCAAGTGTTCGAAAATTACCTTGGAGTATTCGGAGGACCAACCCGCCCTGCAATGCCGAAGGCAATATTGCGCGCTGGACTCATCGTCATTGAAGCCTGGTTCAGGGACTACTGAGGGAGTCCTGGATTAGGGGGTATCCGGACAGCCGGACTGTATACGACGTCCGGACTATTGAAGCGTGAAGATACAAGACTCAAGACTTCGGCCCGTGTCCGGATGGGACTTTCCTTGGCGTGGAAGGCAAGCTTGGCGATCCGGATATTATATTTCCTTCCTTGTAACCGACTCCATGTAAACCCTAGCCCTCTCCGGTGTCTATATAAACCGGAGAGGTTGGTCCTTAGAAGGCCGATCACAATTACAATCATACCATCATAGGCAAGCTCTTAGGGTTTAGCCTCTACGATCTCGTGGTAGATCTACTCTTGTACTACCCATATCATCAATATTAATAGAGTAGGAAGTAGGGTTTTACCTCCATCGAGAGGGCCCGAACCTGGGTAAACATCTGTGTCCCTTGCTTCCTGTTACCATCAGCCTTGACGCACAGATCGGGACCCCCTACCCGAGATCCGCCGGTTTTGACACCGACAATGAGGGCGACGAAGCGCCCCGTCTCGCTGACTCGGCAGGCCCGCGCTCTTTCGCACCAAAAAAGATTCGCCCGGCGCCCCCAGGCGCCCCCCAGCGTGCTGGGTTCGGCCTGGGTCCGCCGGCGCTGATTTCAGCCCAGGCCGGCGAAAATCGGGCTCCTGGGGTGCGACTGGGTCGTCTTTTCGGCGCCGGTGCGAAAAAATCGCCTGGGGAGGCCTTTCTGGGGGCGCGGGTGGAGATGCTCTTAGATAGGTAGGGTTTTGGTTCTCGCGAGGGCGGCACTCAGACGGATGGCGGCATTTCTTCTTCGAGTCAGCCTTCTTAGCTCTGATCCTCCTCAAGTTAGTTTATCGTGACGGATTAGACGGAGTTCCGATGTAGATTCTTGCAAGCTTCTGGGAGTGGCGAGGTAAAGGTTTCTCGTTGTGCGTACACAACAACGAGATTTTGAAGGAAATATGCCCTAGAGGCAATAATAAAGTTATTATTTATTTCCCTATATCATGATAAATGTTTATTATTCATGCTAGAATTGTATTAACCAGAAATATAATAATTGTGTGAATACATAGACAAACAGAGTGTCACTAGTATGCCTCTACTTGACTAGCTCGTTGATCAAAGATGGTTATGTTTCCTAGCCATTGACATGAGTTTTCATTTGATTAACGGGATCACATCATTAGGAGAATGATGTGATTGACTTGAACCATTCCGTTAGCTTAGCACATGATCATTTAGTATTCTGCTATTGCTTTCTTCATGACTTATACATGTTCCTATGACTATGAGATTATGCAACTCCCGTTTACCGCAGGAACACTTTGTGTGCTACCAAACGTCACAACGTAACTGGGTGATTATAAAGGTGCTCTACAGGTGTCTCCGAAGGTACTTGTTGGGTTGGCGTATTTCGAGATTAGGATTTGTCACTCTGATTGTCGAAGAGGTATCTCTGGGCCCACTCGGTAATGCACATCACTTAAACCTTGCAAGCATTGCAACTAATGAGTTAGTTACGGGATGATGCATTACGGAACGAGTAAAGAGACTTGCCGGTAAGGAGATTGAACTAGGTATTGAGATACCGACGATCGAATCTCGGGCAAGTAACATACCGATGACAAAGGGAACAACGTATGTTGTCATTACGGTCTGACCGATAAAGATCTTCATAGAATATGTGGGAGCCAATATGAGCATCCAGGTTCCGCTATTGGTTATTGACTGGAGACGTGTCTCGGTCATGTCTACATAGTTCTCGAACCCGTAGGGTCCGCGCGCTTAAAGTTTTGATGCCAGTTATATTATGTGTTTATATGTTTTGATGTACCGAAGGTTGTTTGGAGTCCCGGATGTGATCACAGACATAACGAGGAGTCTCGAAATGGTCGAGACATGAAGATTGATATATTGGACGACTATATTCGAACACCGGAATGGTTTCGGGGGTTATCAGATATATACCGGAGTACCGGGGGGTTACTGGAACCCCCCCGGAGGTTATTGGGCCTCATGGGCCCAATTGGTGGAAGAGGAGAGGCGGCCAGGGCAGCAGCGCCCCCCCCAAGTCCGAATTGGACAAGGAGGGGGGCGCCCCCCCCCCCTTTCCTTTCCCCCTCTCTCTCCTTCCCTCTCCTCTCCTAATCCAACAAGGAAAAGAGAGGGAGTCCTACTCCCGGTGGGATTAGGACTCCTCCTGGCGCGCCCCTCCTAGTCGGCCGCCTCTCCTCCCCTTGCTCCTTTATATACGGGGGCAGGGGGCACCCTAGAGACACAACAATTGGTCATTGATCTTTTAGCCGTGTGCGATGCCCCCTGAGGGAGTCCTGGATTAGGGGGTATCCGGACTGCCGGACTGTATACGACGTCCGGACTATTGAAGCGTGAAGATACAAGACTCAAGATTTCGGCCCGTGTCTGGATGGGACTTTCCTTGGCGTGGAAGGCAAGCTTGGCAATCCGGATATTATATTTCCTTCCTTGTAACCGACTCCATGTAAACCCTAACCCTCTCCGGTGTCTATATAAACCGGAGGTTGGTCCTTGGAAGGCCGATCACAATTACAATCATACCATCATAGGCTAGCTCTTAGGGTTTAGCCTCTATGATCTCGTGGTAGATCTACTCTTGTACTACCCATATCATCATTATTAATCAAGCAGGAAGTAGGGTTTTACCTCCATCGAGAGGGCCCGAACCTGGGTAAACATCTGTGTCCCTTGCTTCCTGTTACCATCAGCCTTGACGCACAGATCGGGACCCCCTACCCGAGATCCGCTGGTTTTGACACCGACATTGGTGCTTTCATTGAGAGTTCCTCCGTGTCGTCGCCGTCAGGCTCGATGGGTCGTCTTATCGTCAAAGACAACATTACTTCGGAGGGGGCTCTGGCTGTAGGCCGGACGCTCCGGCTTGGCGGCTTTATCATGGCCGCCCCGTCGGCGGTGGCG
This sequence comes from Aegilops longissima, assembly GCA_021605205.1. Classification (NCBI taxonomy): domain Eukaryota; kingdom Viridiplantae; phylum Streptophyta; class Magnoliopsida; order Poales; family Poaceae; genus Aegilops; species Aegilops longissima. The sequence continues at coordinate 601,869,696 of CM038678.1, forward strand.
TCGACGATGACTTCTCGGGTCATCAATCATAACCTTCGCGTCGGTTCGGAACTTGCCGAACAGATGGATCCAATGGAGCTCTCCTCCCTTAACGAACTCTTGGATCGCATCGCCGCTCTGGGAGTCGCTACAGACTATGGCCGGATTGGGCTTAAACCCGACCAGAGGGACATCAGGTCCCCGCTGGCCACCCACGAGATAGCGATAGTGGAGGAACCACACACGGATTGCCCCTCGACTTTGAGGACAAGTTGTGTTCGGATCACCGAACTCCTTGAGCCAAAAACCCGCTCAAAAGAAAACCTGACCCAGGTCCCGGACTTAGAATTGGGCATCGGGCCAAAGAAATTGGGCGCCCCGGATACTGAGTTGTTTAGCTCAGGGCCGCCCGCGCCCTTGGGCGTCAGACCGGATCAAAATCTGGACTCTAAACCGGACCTAAACTGTCTCTCTCAAGATCGGCAAGAGCCCGTGAAACCGTACATCGCTACTGGGCCAGATTCCTCCTTGCGCTTAACAAGGTCAGGGACTGCTGCGAAGAGGACGTGGTCTCACTTTTCTGCAAAAACTGCACGGACGAAGGACTCCTCAATGCTATAAGCCACCGCGACATAGTACGCTTCGTGGACTTGGCAACCATAGTACGGAAGTATTGTGCGATGGAGAGCGCTTGGAAGACCCAAACAGAATTTTGGGATAGTACTGCTCTCGCCAAAACCTTTGTCCGAATTAAACGGACGAACTCTAAAGTCGTCCGACCCAAACCCTAAGAAACCAAAGCCCACCTGTGGCAGAGATTCGTATTGGAAGAATGGCTCGACGGGCCATGTAAGCTCCACAGTACTCCGGATACACCACCGACTCATAGCCTTAAGGCATGTTGGATACTCCGGCATGTGGCAAAAAGTGGCGAAGATCTTCTTATGGGCCACACAACGGAACAACATCCTGCCAAATAACACAATACGGTACTAACAGTCTTCAAGACTTTTGCCTCGAACAATAGGCGCCAAGCGAAGCTCGCCGAAGTCTCGCTGAAATTTACCATGTGGAAAAAATAAACCCTTGGAACGACACTGCTATAACTTTTAACGCCAGTGACGAACCTCGATCCCGGACTGTCCGGGCACCAGCCGCTATGGTTCTTAGCCCAATCATGGACGGATTTCGGCTCACCAAAGTGCTCATGGATGGTGGAAGCTGATTAAATTTGATCTATGAAGAGACACTCAGCAAGATGGAAATTAACAAAGGCCGCATTGAACAAAGCGGTACAACCTTCAGGGGAATTATCCCTAGTCGGGAAGCACGGTGTGCGGGAAAAATCACACTTGACGTGGTATTCGGCACCCCGGAGAATTATAGGTCCGAAGAAATCACATTCCAAGTGGCCCCTTTCAGCAGCGGATACCACGCCCTTTTAGGGAGGGACGCGTTTGCAAGCTTTCAAGCTATACCCCATTACGGGTACATGAAGCTTAAAATGCCAGGGCCCAATGGAATCATCACTCTAGCTAGTGATCCGGACGTCGCACTTCGCGTCGAAAACAAAACCGCAGCACTAGCCCTGGAGGCATTATCCGAGGCCCTAGCAGCCGAAGAGTTAACAACACTGCGGGCCACCGTGGACAGGGACGACGTGATACTAGACAAGCGACCTAAGTCCACCTCATTTAAACCTGCAGACGAGATAGTCAAATTCCAGGTCCATCCAACGGACCCCACAAAGACAGCTTCCATCAGGACACAGCTGAGCCCCGCGATTGACGCCACACTGCGAGATTTCTTACGCGAGAATTGGGACATTTTCGCCTGGCACCCATTGGACATGCCAGGCATCCCGCGCAGACTGGCCGAACATAGCCTCAATATTCTAAAAGGATATAAACCAGTCAAGCAGACCCTAAGGCAATTCTTAGAGCCCAAACGGCAGACAATGGGGGAAGAGTTAGCCAAGTTACTCGAGGCCGGATTCATTAGAGATATCAAACATCTGGAGTGGCTGGTAAATTTGGTGATGGTACCAAACAAATCCTGGCGCCTATGCGTCGACTTCAAAGACCTCAATAAGGCTTGCCCCAAGGATCCCTTTCCCCTCCCTCGCATCGATCAAATCATCGATGCCACAGCGGGACATGACTCGCTGTGTTTTCTCGACGCATACTCCGGATACCATCAAATAAAGATGGCAGAGTCTGACCAAGCCGCAACAGCTTTTATAACGCCATATGGCCCTTTTTGCTTCAACACTATGCCCTTCGGGCTCAAAAATGCCGGCGCAACCTATCACCGCATGATTCAAACATGCCTGGAAAAACAAATCGGCAAAACAGTAGAAGCATATGTGGACGACGTGGTCATAAAAACTAGACAGGTCGAAACCTTGATAGATGACTTGAAGCTCACATTCGAAAACCTCCGGACATACGACATCAAGTTGAATCGGGAAAAGTGCGTCTTCGGCGTCCCATCAGGGAAACTGCTGGGCTTCATTGTTTCCAATAGAGGAATTGAAGCGGACCCGGCAAAAATCCGAGCTTTGTCTCAGTTGGCTATACCAACAGACCTCAAGCACATCCGAAGCTAGCGGATGCGTGGCGCTTTCCAGCGCTTTATCTCCGTGCTAGGAGAAAAGGCATTGCCTCTTTATCGCCTCTGCGGCGCACCAACACTTCGTATGGACGGATGCAGTCGCGGCCGGACTCGATGAAATAAAGACCTTACTGGCCAGTAATCCAGTCCTAACAGCGCCGAATATCGACGAACCTATGCTGTTGTACATAGCTGCAATGCATCAAGTCGTAAGCGCAGTGCTCGTCATTGAACGAGAGGCTAACGGGTACAAATACCCGCTCCAAAAGCCGGTCTACTACGTGTCCACGGTCCTAACCCCATGCAAATCCCGATACCCACACTATCAAAAATAGCATACGTGGTGTTCATGGCATCCTGGAAGCTACGGCACTACTTTCAAGAGTGTTCGATTACAGTGGCCTCCGAAGTACCATTCAGTGACATAATAAATAACCGCGATGCTACGGACCGGATTGCCAAATGGGCCATTGAGCTCCTCCCGTTCGACATAACGTACAAACCACGGCGGGCCATCAAGTCGCAAGTGTTGGCTGACTTCGTTGCCAAATGGACAGAAGCCGAACTCCCTAAAGAGTACGGCGCATACTCAAACTGGATCATGCACTTCGAGGGCTCTAAAATGCTGGCTGGATTGGGAGCAGGTGTAGTCCTGACGTCTCCCACCAGAGACATGGTCCAGTACGTCCTCCAAATATTATACACAGACTCCAACAATGCAGCCGAATACGAGGCTCTATTGTACGGTCTTCGGATGGCAGTCTCTATGGGCATTCAACGCCTAGAAGTGCGCAGGGACTCAAACCTCGCAATATCATAGATAAACGGAGATTTTGATGCCAAGGACCCGAAAATGGCGGCCTACCAAAATGCCGTCCTCAAAATGTCAGCTCGGTTTGAGGGGCTCGAATTCCACCACGTGGCTCGAGAAAACAATCAAGCGGCGGATGTCCTCGCTCGCATCAGCGCTAAACGCGACCCTGTCCCACCTAATATATTCTTGGAACGGCTGTTCAAGCCATCCGTGGTATGGGAAGGGGAGTCCGGCAACATTAGCACGGATCCGAATACACCCCCAGACTCCGAACCATCAGACATAGTCGGAGGCTCTACCCCCGAAATAACGTCCTCGGCACGAGATCATGGCTGTAATCGCCCCGTGGACCGAACCCTTCTTGGCCTACCTAAATAGGTAGGAGCTCGCCGAAGACCAAAACGAAGCACGCTGCCTAGTTTGGCGCTCTAAAGCTTACAAGGTCCATGAAGGGGAACTCTACAAGAAAAGCGCGACCGGAGTGCTCCAAAGGTGCATCTCCGAAGAGGAAGGACGGCAACTCTTGGCTGAAATTCATGCTGGTCTGGGCGGACATCACGCTGCGGCTCGAGCACTGATCAGCAAGGCCTTCTGTACAGGCTTCTATTGGCCAACGACCCAGGCAGACGCACAGGACCTCGTCCAACATTGCGTCGGCTGCCAACTCTTCGCAAATCAGAGTCACATGCCCCCTACTGCTCTTCAAACCATCCCTATAACTTGGCCCTTCGCGGTCTGGGGGCTGGATATGGTCGAACCCCTTAAAGGGGGAAGCCATAAGAAAAAATACCTACTGGTCATGGTGGATAAATTCACCAAATGGATAGAGGCTAAACCAGTCAAAACGGCCGAATTCGGACCAGTAATAGACTTCATATCCGGGGACGTACACCGATATGTTGTCCCCCACAGCATCATCACTGATAATGGCTCAAATTTCACAGCCGACGAAGTGAAAACTTGGTGCGCAAAAATGGGCATCAAGCTCGATTACGCTTCCGTCTACCATCCACAAACTAACGGCCAGGTAGAGCGGGCAAATGGTCTCATTATGAGCGGCATCAAACGCAGGCTAGTGCGATCCTTGACAGAGTCGGATACGCACTGGGTGGAGGAGCTCGACTATGTACTCTGGGGGCTACGGACCACGCCAAATCGCACCACGGATACACACCATTTTTTCTGTGTGCGGCGCGAAGCAGTATTACCTTGCGACATAATACATGATTCGCCACGCAGCGTGCGCATGTACGAAGAGAAGGAAGCCGAGTTAGATCGGCAGGATAATCTGGATGCCCCGGAGGAGGAGCGATGTCGCAAAAGCCCGTTCCGCATTCTATCAGCAGCAGGCTCGACGATACCAAAGCAGAGAAGTGCGGGCCAAAACTTACAATATAGGCGAGCTCGTTCTACGACTACCGGAGAAGAAGAAGGAAAAACTCAAACCCAAGTGGGAGGGTCCCTTCGTCATTGAAAAAGTTCTCACCGGAGGAGCGTACCGCTTATGTAATGCATCCGATAACAGACTCGAGCCGAACCCATGGAACGCGACAAGACTACGGAGATTCTACGCCTAGCGCCGAACATAGTGTTTGTCTCCTAACCCCTCCCTTTTATTTATGCCCCATCCCATTTTCCTTTCTCGACCTTTTTTCTCTTCACACAAAGTATTCAATACAGTGCGGATTTCCGGATCACTCCGGCCGCACTCAGTGTGTAAGAAATACCTGGGGGCTTCCTATACGGAAGCTAAAAATGATTACTCACATGGCTTTCTGCCCATCACATATGCATTCTTTTTCCATATGTGCCTTTTCTTCACCATTATATGCATCGATATGACTTAAGATGTTGCCAAGCTGGGTTTCCTGGCTCTTGTGTTTATGCCCTACGTTCTCGTTAATTCGGCTAGGGCATAAGGGGAGCACCTCTCGATTATTCTTGCCGGTTCAGCGGATGTGTACCTCGATCGGGTGAAGCCGAAAGCTAGCTTCCTTAAGAGAATATTTGGTCGGTGAACAAAAGATGTGTTCGTTTATTATAACATGAATCCCCAGAAGTCTTGTATCCTGCGCCATCGTTCGCAGTCTGGAAATGTGCATCGTCGCATGCGTACCCAGGGAAAGGAACCCCTAACGGAACTATTCTCTCTGGAAGATGTTTCTTAATATCCATGTAATATAACATAAATAGTTGGGTACTTGTCTATTCAAGCACTTATGACCCCTACGCCTTGTTTCCACGCATACCCCAGTTTTGTATAATTGAGTGGGTATTCGGACACACCCCGGACTATAGGGTCCGGGGGCTGAAGCGAAAAGGTCCGCCATGACAAATGATTTTAATCCGGCTAGCGGCTACTTAAGCCCATTAAATTACACAGTCACTTGGACTGATTACATTCCTCTTCTATACCATCCAACAGGCTGTCTAGCTTACAGTCCTGTTGAGAGTACTTAGCGACTAACGCTACCTGGTCATACACCAGACTTACGGGAATTTCTTGCCCATCGGGCCCCGCCGGTCCCACTTCGGCCATATGGTTCGGGTCCAGCTTGGTGTAGCGCGTCTTCACCATTGCCCAGGCTTCTCTTGCTCCTTGCCGGCTGCTGATATCTTCCATAGACGGAAGCGCCGCCGGGATCCTCGAAGCAGGTCCGCCAGTTCCTCCATGCCATTCGGCAGTAGGCTTGATTGCCACAAAGCCTGAGGAACACCCTGCATCACTTGCCGAGCTCGCTCATGCAGTTGCGAAAGTTCTTGCAGTAAATCATTTGCAGATGAGGGCATCTCCTCCTCAGGGCGACCTGTTAACATCCCTGCAGGCAAATTTTTTCAATATACTTCCTCGCCGAACTATACAATAGTTCGTCTTGGCACTTACCATAAATGCCGCGTCGAAGCCTCCTGTTCACCTTCACAGAGTCCGCCAGCTGAGCGCGGAGATCTTTTAACTCCACGTCTAGCTAAACTTTGGCATCTTGAAGATCGTTCTTCTCCCGCCTAATTCGCGTAAGCATGCGCTCGCCAGCCTCCAGCTGCTTTCTGAGATGCGACGCGTCCTCTCTTACACCCTCCGGATTCACCCCAGGATTGTCTGCAGAATTTTCTGTTAGACTTGTCACATCGGCCATTTACTAAATGGTGCATCTTCGTGCAATCATGAAAATTGTTACCAGACGAGGGATTTTGGGGTTCCCCTAATTTGGCAACTGCGGCCCTCAGTTCGGCCTTGCAACCCTTCAGCTCCCGAGACAATTGCTCGTTCTTCTCTACAAGGACCTGTGCATAAATTGATCCTTAAAACAGTTGTTTCAACCGTTTCAAGTCTCAGGGGCTACTGCTACACATGCCTATCAAATTTTCTTACCCGTATATCTTTGGTATACTGGTCCGTCGCTCGGGCAAGCCCGCCTTGAGTAGCTCGGATGTATGCGTCTCCCGAATTGAAGGCATTAAAGGCCTCTTCGGAAAAGATGTTGTTCCGAAGTACGGCCCGTCGGCGCCTGTGATTCATGGCGCTCTCTACTTCGGAATTTGTGGCCGAGAGCATATTCGCACCCTCTGTTGGAGAGCTATGCGGTGCAGGCCCCGTGTCCGCCTCCGCCCCCGAAGCCGGTTCTGGAACTCGGCTGGTGGAGGCGTGATTGGTAGGGTCACCGGATATAATCCGGTTATTCCTCTTCCTACCAGACACAAAGGGAGCTGTCATATTTTAAATTCTACAATTACAGGACGGGTTATTGCTTTACCTCTGTAGCGGTGTGTCAACCCTCACCGCCTTCCTCTTGAGCCTGCCCGATCTGGACGCCCGTGGTTGACGAGTCCCTAGGGGATCGGCCCCTCGCTCCGGCCATTGCTTCTGCAAATAGAACGACGCCTCAAAGGTAAATTGTAATACCTGGGAAGAGTCCTCTTCGAAGGATAGGGTTTTTCAGTTCGGCTTACACGCGATGCGGGGAGCAGTCTAGGGTAGTCGGCCGTAATGGCCACTAGGGTGCCATCCCAGCTCGCCTGATAAAATACCCCGTTGACAAGCTCCACAGTGATATCCGGATCCACTTTAAGTCCCAGATCTAGGGCCCTTCGAGGTCCTCAGTTCTTGGGGGCTGAAGATTCCTTCTACGGCCCTCCTTAGTTCCTGCCCAGAAGCATTGATGCAAGTAATCTTAGCAGAAGAACACTAGAGTAATTAAAGCAGGGAAAAAGAATGGCAACTTACCCACGCTGGGGGGTTGTACATGGAGAATCTGTCCCACGTTTTTATGCGAAGGAATTCCTCCTCTTCCCCTTTGTACAAAACGGACAATATCCTAGCCAGAGCGGCAGCAGAGTCCGGACCCTTACGGCCGCAGCAGGTGGCGTCATCTTCCTCGTTGAAATGCCACATGGGCTTCCCCCGATATTGGAGCGGCTGCACTCACCGTCTTATGCATATCGCCATAACCTCAACTATCGTCAGCCCGGATTTGGCCAGTAACTTTATCCTGTCCATTAGGAGGAGTATTTCCCTTGTGTCCTCTTCTTGAGGACCCCGGGGGCGCCAGCTCAGGCGTGCCCTCGGCGGGGCGTTGCTGAACTGGCGGAGACCTGGCCGGACTGGATCCGGAAGGGGGACGTTGTTTATATAGAACCACTCTGAAGGCCAGTTTTCTGGTGCCTTCTCAGGAGTGCCGGACAGGTATCCGGTCCCGGCAATGCGCCATACTTCGGCCCCGCCCACTTGACATAGGGACTCCCCACAGGTGCGGGGGCGAGGCAGAACAACTTCCTCCATAATCCGAAGTGTGGTTCGCAGCCTAAAAACAGCTCGCAAAGGGCAACATACCCCGCTATGTGCAGAATAGAGGCAGGGTGAGATCATGCAACTGGAGGCCGTAGAACTCCAGGAGCCCGCGAAGAAACGGGTGGATAGGAAATCCGACGCCCCTCAACAGATGCGGGATGAGGCATATGCGCTCCTCTGGAGATCCCTCTGCTTGTTCCCCTCCGTCATAAGTGGCTATTCCAGCCCGGATGGAGACCATGAACGCCGGTGGGAGAAACCCTTGGGTTTGTAGCTTCATCAAACGGCCATGAGGAACTGAGCACTCTCCCCAATCCCCTGACTTGCAATGAGAAGGGCAAGCAGAAGAGCTGCGACGGCCGGCCATTGGAATGGCTTTTCGCGGAGTGCTCTGTTGGATGCTGGCTCTGGGAGGGAGAGTGAGGTTTGGATCTGAGAATTCTCGTCCCTTCAAATAGACGGTTAACCTGAAGGATCGAGGGTGGCTAATGCATAAATGCCTCGACTCCTCGCATTCGCCCGACGCGTGGAGATGGTCATTACTGAGGCACCGAAGCCGAGGAGCATGACATTTATTGGAGGTCGGACACAATTCGTCGTAACAGGTACTTTGGAGTATTCGGAGAAGGAACCCGCCTTGCAATGCCGAAGACAATACTGCGTGTCGGACTCGTCGTCATTGAAGCCTGGTTTAGGGGCTACTGAGGGAGTCCTGGATTAGGGGGTATCCGGACAGCCGGACTGTATACGACGTCCAGACTATTGAAGCGTGAAGATACAAGACTCAAGATTTCAGCCCGTGTCCGGATGGGACTTTCCTTGGCGTGGAAGGCAAGCTTGGTGATCCGGATATTATATTTCCTTCCTTGTAACCGACTCCATGTAAACCCTAGCCCTCTCCGTGTCTATATAAACCGGAGAGGTTGGTCCTTAGAAGGCCGATCACAATTACAATCATACCATCATAGGCTAGCTCTTATGGTTTAGCCTCTACGATCTCGTGGTAGATCTACTCTTGTACTACCCATATCATCAATATTAATCAAGCAGGAAGTAGGGTTTTACCTCCATCGAGAGGACCCGAACCTGGGTAAACATCTGTGTCCCTTGCTTCCTGTTACCATCAGCCGTGACGCACAGATCGGGACCCCCTACCCAAGATCCACCGGTTTTGACACCAACACCCCCCTCCACCATAGTCCACCTCGATAATGTTGTAGCGGTTCTTAGGCGAAGCCCTGCGTCGGTAGAACATCATCATCGTCACCATGCCGTCGTGCTGACGAAACCCTCCGTCAACACTCGGCTGGATCAGACTTCGAGGGACGTCATCGGGCTGAACGTGTGCTGGAGTCGGAGGTGCTGTGCGTTCGGTACTTGATCGGTCGGATCGTGAATACGTACGACTACATCAACTGCGTTGTGCTAACGCTTCCGCTTTCGGTCTACGAGGGTACGTGGACAACACTCTCCCCTCTCGTTGCTATGCATCACCATGATCTTGCGTGTGCGTAGGATTTTTTTTAATTACTACGTTCCCCATCAGTGGCATCCGAGCCAGGTTTTATGCGTAGATGTCATATGCACGAGTAGAAAACAAGTGAGTTGTGGGCGACATAAGTCATACTACTTACCAGCATGTCATACTTTGGTTCGGCGGTATTGTTGGATGAAGCGGCCCGGACCTACATTACGCGTACGCTTACGCGAGACTGGTTCTACCGACATGCTTTGCACACAGGTGGCTGGCGGGTGTCAGTTTCTCCAACTTTAGTTGAACCAAGTGTGGCTACGCCTGGTCCTTGCGAAGGTTAAAACAACACCAACTTGACAAACTATCGTTGTGGTTTTGATGCATAGGTAAGAAGGGTTATTGCTAAGCCCGTAACAGCCACGTAAAATTTGCAACAACAAAGTAGAGGACGTCTAACTTGTTTTTGCAGGGCATGTTGTGATGTGATATGGTCAAGGCATGATGCTAAATTTTATTGTATGAGATGATCATGTTTTGTAACCGAGTTATCGGCAACTGGCAGGAGCCATATGGTTGTCGCTTTATTGTATGCAATGCAATCGCCCTATAATGCTTTACTTTATCACTAAGCGGTAGCGATAGTCGTAGAAGCATAAGATTGGTGAGACGACAATGATGCTACGATGGAGATCAAGGTGTCGCGCCGGTGACGATGGTGATCATGACGGTGCTTCGGAGATGGAGATCACAAGCACAAGATGATGATGGCCATATCATATTACTTATATTGATTGCATGTGATGTTTATCTTTTTATGCATCTTATCTTGCTTTGATTGACGGTAGCATTTTAAGATGATCTCTCACTACATTATAAAAGTATAAAGTGTTCTCCCTGAGTATGCACCGTTGCGAAAGTTCTTCATGCTGAGACACCACGTGATGATCGGGTGTGATAGGCTCTACGTTCAAATACAACAGGTGCAAAACAGTTGCACACGCGGAATACTCAGGTTAAACTTGACCAGCCTAGCATATAACAGATATGGCCTAGGAACACGGAGACCAAAAGGTCGAGCGTGAATCATATAGTAGATATGATCAACTTAGTAATGTTCACCATTGAAACTACTCCATCTCACGTGATGATCGGACATGGTTTAGTTGATTTGGATCACGTGATCACTTAGAGGATTGGAGGGATGTCTATCTAAGTGGGAGTTCTTAAGTAATATGATTAATTTAACTTAAATTTATCATGAACTTAGTACCTGATAGTATTTTGCTTGTCTATGTTGATTGTAGATAGATGGCCCGTGTTGTTGTTCCGTTGAATTTTAATGCGTTCCTTGAGAAAGCAAAGTTGAAAGATGATGGTAGCAATTACACGGTCGGGTCCGTAATTTGAGGATTATCCTCATTGCTGCACGAAGAATTACGCCCCGAAGCACCGCTGGGTGCCGACCTGCTGCAGGAGCAACACCGGATGTTATGAACGTCTGGCGAGCAAAGCGATGACTACTCGATAGTTCAAGGTGCCATGCTTTACGGCTTAGAACCGGTCTTCAACGACGTTTTGAACGTCATGGAGCATATAAGATGTTCCAAGAGTTGAAGTTAATATTTCAAGCAAATGCCCGGATTGAGAGATATGAAGTCTCCAATAAGTTCTACAGCTGCAAGATGGAGGAGAATAGTTCTGTCAGTGAGCATATACTCAAAATGTCTGGGCATAACAATCACTTGATTCAACTGGGAGTTAATCTTCCGGATGATAGCGTCATTAACAGAATTCTTCAATCACTGCCACAAAGCTACAAGAGCTTCGTGATGAACAATAACATGCAAGGGATGGATAAGACAATTCCCGAGCTCTTCGCAATGCTAAAGGCTGCGGAGGTAGAAATCAAGAAGGAGCATCAAGTGTTGATGGTCAATAAGACCACCAGTTTCAAGAAAAAGGGAAATGGGAAGAAGAAGAGGAACTTCAAGAAGAACAGCATGCAAGTTGCTGCTCAGGAGAAGAAACCCAAGTCTGGACCTAAGCCTGAGACTGAGTGCTTCTACTGCAAGCATACTGGTCACTGGAAGCGGAACTGCCCCAAGTATTTGGCGAATAAGAAGGATGGCAAGGTGAACAAAGGTATATGTGATATACATGTTATTGATGTGTACCTTACTAATGCTCGCAGTAGCACCTGGGTATTTGATACTGGTTCTATTGCTAATATTTGCAACTCGAAACAGGGACTACGGATTAAGCAAAGATTGGCTAAGGACGAGGTGACGATGCGCGTGCGAAATGGTTCCAAAGTCGATGTGATCGTGTTCGGCACGCTACCTCTACATCTACCTTCGGGATTAGTTTTAGACCAAAATAATTGTTATTTGGTGCCAGCGTTGAGCATGAACATTATATCTGGATCTTGTTTGATGCGAGACCGTTATTCATTTAAATCAGAGAATAATGGTTGTTCTATTTATATGAGTAATGTCTTTTATGGTCATGCACCCTTGAAGAGTGGTCTATTTTTGTTGAATCTCGATAGTAGTGATACACATATTCATAATATTGAAGCCAAAAGATGCAGAGTTGATAATGATAGTGCAACATATTTGTGGCACTACCGTTTAGGTCATATCGGTGTAAAGCGCATGAAGAAACTCCATACTGATGGACTTTTGGAACCACTTGATTATGAATCACTTGGTACTTGCGAAACATGCCTCATGGGCAAGATGACTAAAACGCCGTTCTCCGGTACTATGGAGCGAGCAACAGATTTGTTGGAAATCATACATACAGATGTATGTGGTCCGATGAATATTGAGGCTCGTGGCGGATATCGTTATTTTCTCACCTTCACAGATGATTTGAGCAGATATGGGTATATCTACTTAATGAAACATAAGTCCGAAACATTTGAAAAGTTCAAAGAATTTCAGAGTGAAGTTGAAAATCATCATAACAAGAAAATAAAGTTTCTACGATCTGATCTTGGAGGAGAATATTTGAGTTACGAGTTTGGTCTTCATTTGAAACAATGCGGAATAGTTTCGCAACTCACGCCACCCGGAACACCACAGCGTAATGGTGTGTCCGAATGTCGTAATCGTACTTTACTTGATATGGTGTGAACTATGATGTCTCTTACTGATTTACCGCTATCATTTTGGGGTTATGCTTTAGAGACGGCTGCATTCACGTTAAATAGGACACCATCGAAATCCGTTGAGATGACGCCTTATGAACTGTGGTTTGGCAAGAAACCAAAGTTGTCGTTTCATAAAGTTTGGGGCTGCGATGCTTATGTGAAAAAGCTTCAACCTGATAAGCTCGAACCCAAATCAGAAAAATGTGTTTTCATAGGATACCCAAAAGAGACTGTTGGGTACACCTTCTATCACGGATCCGAATGCAAGACTTTTGTTGCTAAATTTGGAATCTTTCTAGAGAAGGAGTTTCTCTCGAAACAAGTGAGTGGGAGGAAAGTAGAACTTGATGAGGTAACTATACCTGCTCCCTTATTGGAAAGTAGTTCATCACATAAACCGGTTTCCGCGACACCTACACCAATTAGTGAGGAAGTTAATGATGATGATCATGAAACTTCAGATCAAGTTGTTACTGAAACTCGTAGGTCAACCAGAGTAAGATCCGCACCAGAGTGGTACGGTAATCCTGTTCTGGAAGTTATGTTGCTAGACCATGACGAACCTACGAACTATGAAGAAGCGATGGTGAGCCCAGATTCCGCAAAATATCTTGAGGCCATGAAATCTGAGATGGGATCCATGTATGAGAACAAAGTGTGGACTTTGGTTGACTTTCCCGATGATCGGCAAGCCATTGAGAATAAATGAATCTTCAAGAAGAAGACTGACGCTGACGGTAATGTTACTGTCTATAAAGCTCGACTTGTTGCAAAAGGTTTTCGACAAGTTCAAGGGGTTGACTACGATGAGACCTTCTCACTTGTAGCGATGCTTAAGTCTGTCTGAATCATGTTAGCAATTGCTGCATTTTATGATTATGAAATTTGGCAAATGGATGTCAAACCTGCATTCCTGAATGGATTTCTGGAAGAAGAGTTGTATATGATGCAAACGGAAGGTTTTGTCGATCCAAAAGGAGCTAACAAAGTGTGTAAGCTCCAGCGATCCATTTATGGACTGGTGCAAGCCTCTCGGAGTTGGAATAAACGCTTTGATAGTGTGATCAAAGCATTTGGTTTTATACATACTTTTGGAGAAACCTGTATTTACAAGAAAGTGAGTGGGAGCTCTGTAGCATTTCTGATATTATATGTGGATGACATATTGCTGATTGGAAATGATATAGAATTTCTGGATAGCATAAAGCGATACCTGAATAAGAGTTTTTCAATGAAGGACCTCGGGAAGCTGCTTATATATTGGGCATTGATACGTCTCCAATGTATCTATAATTTTTTATTGCTCCCTGCTATATTATCTTTTGTTTTGGACATTATTGGGCTTTATTATTCACTTTTATATTATTTTTGGGACTAACCTATTAACCGGAGGCCCAGCCCAGAATTGCTGTTTTTTGCCTATTTCAGAGTTTCGCAGAAAAAGAATATCAAACGAAGTCCAAACGGAATGAAACCTTCGGGAGCGTGATTTTTGGAACGAACATGATCCAGGAGACTTGGGCCCTACGTAAGAGAAGCTTCCAGGAGGCCACGAGGTAGGGGGCGCGCACTCCACCCTCGTGGGCCCCTTGTTGCTCCACCGACGTACTTCTTCCTCCTATATATACCTACGTACTCCCAAACGATCAGATACAGAGCCAAAAACCTAATTCCACCGCCGCAACCTTCTGTACCCACGAGATCCCATCTTGGAGCCTGTTCCGGAGCTCTGCCAGAGGGGGCATCCATCACGGAGGGCTTCTACATCAACACCATAGCCCCTCCGATGAAGTGTGAGTAGTTTACCTCAGACTTTCAGGTCCATAGTTATTAGCTAGATGGCTTCTTCTCTCTTTTTTGATCTCAATACAATGTTCTCCCCCTCTCTCGTGGAGATCTATTTGATGTAATCTTCTTTTTGCGGCGTGTTTGTTGAGACCGATGAATTGTGGGTTTATGATCAAGTTTATCTATGAAAAATATTTGAATCTTCTCTGAATTCTTTTATGTATGATTGGTTATCTTTGCAAGTCTCTTCGAATTATCAGTTTGGTTTGGCCTACTAGATTGATCTTTCTTGCAATGGGAGAAGTGCTTAGCTTTGGGTTCAATCTTGTGGTGTCCTTTCCTAGTGACAGTAGGGGCAGCAAGGCACGTATTGTATTGTTGCCATCGAGGATAACAAGATGGGGTTTTTATCATATTGCATGAATTTATCCCTCTACATCATGTCATCTTGCTTAAGGCGTTACTCTTTTTTCATGAACTTAATACTCTAGATGCATGCTGGATAGCGGTCGATGAGTGGAGTAATAGTAGTAGATGCAGGCAGGAGTTGGTCTACTTGTCTCGGACGTGATGCCTGTATACATGATCATACCTAGATATTCTCATAACTATGCTCAATTTTGTCAATTGCTCAACAGTAATTTGTTCACCCAACATAAAATACTTATGCTCTTGAGAGAAGCCACTAGTGAAACCTATGGCCCCCGGGTCTATCTTCATCATATTAATCTTCCAACACTTAGTTGTTTCCTTTGCTTTTTACTTTGCTTTTATTTTACTTTTGCATCTTTATCATAAAAACACCAAAAATATTATCCTATCATATCTATCAGATCTCACTCTCGTAAGTGACCGTGTAGGGATTGACAACCCCTTATCGCGTTGGTTGTGAGGATTTATTTGTTTTGTGTAGGTGCGAGGGACTCATGCGTAGCCTCCTCTTGGATTGATACCTTGGTTCACAAAAACTGAGGGAAATACTTACGCTACTTTGCTGCATCACCCTTTCCTCTTCAAGGGAAAACCAACTCAGTGCTCAAGAGGTAGCAAGAAGGATTTCTGGCGCCGTTGCCGGGAACGTCTACGCAAAAGTCAACATACCAAGTACCCATCACAAACCCTTATCTCCCGCATTACATTATTTGCCATTTGCCTCTCGTTTTCCTCTCCCCCACTTCACCCTTGCCGTTTTATTTGCCCTCTCTTTTTTGTTCACCTCTTTTTCGCTTGCTTTTTGTTTGCTCGTGTGTTGGATTGCTTGTTTGTCACGATGGCTCAAGATGATACCAAATTATGTGACTTTACCAGTACCAACAATAATGATTTTCTTAGCACTCCGATTGCTCCTCTTACCAATACTGAATCTTGTGAAATCAATGCTGCTTTGTTGAATCTTGTCATGAAAGATCAATTTGCCGGCCTTCCTAGTGAAGATGCCGCTACTCATCTAAATAACTTTGTTGATTTGTGTCATATTCAAAAGAAGAAAGATGTTGATAATGATATTGTTAAATTGAAGCTATTTCCTTTTTTACTTAGAGATCGTGCTAAAGCTTGGTTTTCGTCTTTGCCTAAATATAGTATTGATTATTGGAATAAGTGCAAAGATGCTTTTATCTCTAAATATTTTCCTCCCGCTAAGATCATCTCTCTTAGAAATGATATTATGAATTTTAAGCACCTTGATCATGAACATGTTGAACAAGCTTGGGAGAGGATGAAATTAATGATACGTAATTGCCCTACTCATGGTTTGAATTTGTGGATGATTATACAAAAAAATTATGCCGGATTGAATTTTGCTTCTAGAAATCTTTTAGATTCGGCCGCGGGAGGCACTTTTATGAAAATCACTTTAGGAGAAGCTAATAAACTCCTAGATAATATTATGGTTAATTATTCTCAATGGCACACTGAAAGATCTACTAATAAAAAAGTGCATGCGATAGAAGAAATTAATGTTTTGAGTGGAAAGATGGATGAACTTATGAAATTATTTGCTACTAAGAGTTTTTTTTTCTGATCCTAATGATATGCCTTTGTCTACTTTGATTGAGAGTAATAATGAATATATGGAAGTGAATTTTGTTGGTAGGAATAATTTTGGTAACAACGCGTATAGAGGAAACTTTAATCCTAGGCCTTATCCTAGTAATTCCTCTAATAATTATGGTAATTCCTACAACAACTCTTATGGAAATTTTAATAAGACGCCCTCTGAATTTGAGACTAGTGTTAAAGAGTTTATGAATGCACAAAAGAATTTCAATGCTTTGCTTGAAGAGAAATTGCTTAAAGTTGATGAATTGGCTAGGAACGTTGATAGAATTTCTCTTGATGTTGATTCTTTAAAACTTAGATCTATTCCTCCTAAGCATGATATCAATGAGTCTCTCAAAGCCATGCGAATTTCCATTGATGAGTGCAAAGAAAGAACCGCTAGGATGCGTGATAAGAAAGATTGCTTTATGAAAGCGTGTTCTTCAAATTTCTATGAAAATAGAGATGAAGATCTAAAAGTTATTGATGTGTCCCCTATTAAATCTTTGTTTTGCAATATGAATCTTGATAATGATGGGACTGAATATGATCCACCTTTACCTAGAAGGCGTTCCAAAAATTGGAGTTTTTAGATCTTGATGCTAAAATTGATAAAAGTGGGATTGAAGAGAACGAAACCCTAGATGTTAATAAACCCACTATTTTGGATTTCAAGGAATTTAATTATGATAATTGCTCTTTGATAGATTGTATTTCCTTGTTGCAATCCGTGCTAAATTCTCCTCATGCTTATAGTCAAAATAAAGCTTTTACCAAACATATCGTTGATGCTTTGATGCAATCTTATGAAGAAAAACTTGAGTTGGAAGTTTCTATCCCTAGAAAACTTTATGATGAGTGGGAAACTACTATTAAAATTAAGATTAAAGATCATGAGTTCTATGCTTTATGTGATTTGGGTGCTAGTGTTTCCACTATTCCCAAAACTTTGTGCGATTTGCTAGGTTTCCGTGATTTTGATGATTGCTCTTTAAACTTGCACCTTGCGGATTCCACCATTAAGAAACCTATGGGAAGAATTAATGATGTTCTTATTGTTGCAAATAGGAATTATGTGCCTGTAGATTTTATCGTTCTTGATATAGATTGCAATCCTTCATGTCCTATTATTCTTGGTAGACCTTTCCTTAGAACGATTGGTGCAATTATTGATATGAAGGAAGGGAATATTAGATTCCAATTTCCATTAAAGAAAGGCATGGAACACTTCCCTAGGAAGAAAATAAAACTACCTTATGAACTATTATGAGAGCCACTTATGGATTGCCTACCAAAGATGGCAATACCTAGATCTATCCTTGCTTTTATGCCTAGCTAGGGGCGTTAAACGATAGCGCTTGTTGGGAGGCAACCCAATTTTATTTTTAGTTTTTTTGCTTTTTGATTCTGTTTAGGAATAAATATTTGTTCTAGACTCTGGTTAGATGTGTTTTTATGTTTTAATTAGTGTTTGTGCCAAGTTAAACCTATAGGATCTTCTTGGATGATAGATATTTGATCTTGCGGAAATTTCCAGAAACTTTCTGTTCACAAAAATAATTGTTACAAATCACCAGAACATGATAAAATACTGATTCCAATTGCTTCTGATCAATAAACAAATTTTCTAGGTCTTCCTATTTTTACTGATTTTTTGGAGTTCAGAAGTTTGTGTTAGTTACAGATTACTACAGACTGTTCTGTTTTTGACAGATTCTGTTTTTCATGTGTTGTTTGCTTATTTTGATGAATCTATGGCTATTAAAATAGTTTATAAACCATGGATAAGTTGGAATAAAGTAGGTTTAACAACAATATAAATAAAGAATGAGTACATTACAGTACCTTGAAGTGTTCTTTTGTTTTCTTTCGCTAACGGAGCTCACGAGATTTTCTGTTAAGTTTTGTGTTGTGAAGTTTTCAAGTTTTGGGTGAAAGATTTGATGGATTATGGAACAAGGAGTGGCAAGAGCCTAAGCTTGGGGATGCCCATGGCACCCCCAATATAATCTAAGTACACCAAAAAATCCAAAGCTTGGGGATGCCCCGGAAGGCATCCCCTCCTTCGTCTACTTCCATCGGTAACTTTACTTGGAGCTATATTTTTATTCACCACATGATATGTGTTTTGCTTGGAGCGTCTTGTATTATTTGATTCTTTGATTTTTAGTTTACCACAATCATCCTTGCTGTACACACCTTTTGAGAGAGACACACATGATTCTAAAATTATTAGAATACTCTATGTGCTTCACTTATATCTTTTGAGTTATATAGTTTTGCTCTAGTACTTCACTTATATCTTTTAGAGCACGGTGGTGGATTTGTTTTATAGAAACTTTTGATCTCTCATGCTTCACTTAGATTATTTTGAGAGTCTTAAATAGCATGGTAATTTGCTTAAATAATCCTAATATGCTAGGTATCCAAGAATAGTAAAAACTTTCTTATGAGTGTGTTGAATACTAAGAGAAGTTTGATGCTTGATGATTGTTTTGAGATATGGAGGTAATAATATTAAAGTCGTGCTAGTTGAGTAGTTGTGAATTTGAGAAATACTTGTGTTGAAGTTTGCAAATCCCGTAGCATGCACGTATGGTAAACGTTATGTAACAAATTTGAAACATGAGGTGTTCTTTGATTGTCCTCCTTATGAGTGGCGGTCTGGGACGAGCGATGGTCTTTTCCTACCAATCTATCCCCCTAGGAGCATGCGCGTAGTGCTTGGTTTTTGATGACTTGTAGATTTTTGCAATTATTATGTGAGTTCTTTATGACTAATGTTGAGTTCATGGATTATAGCACTCTCGCCCTTCCATCCTTGCTAGCCTCTTCGGCACCGTGCATTGCCTTTTCTCACATTGAGAGTTGGTGCAAACTTCGCCGGTGCATTCAAACCCCGTGATATGATACGCTCTTTCACACATAAACCTCCTTATATCTTCCTCAAAACAGCTACCATACCTACCTATTATGGCATTTCCATAGACATTCCGAGATATATTGCCATGCAACTTTCCACCATTCCGTTTATCATGACACGTTCATCATTGTCATATTGCTTAGCATGATCATGTAGTTGACATAGTATTTGTGGAAAATCCACCGTTCATAATTCTTTCATACATGTCACTCTTGGTTCATTGCATATCCCGGTACACCGCCGGAGGCATTCATATAGAGTCATACTTTGTTCTAGTATCGAGTTGTAATCATTGAGTTGTAAATAAATAGAAGTGTGATGATCATCATTTTCTAGAGCATTGTCCCAAGTGAGGAATATAAAAAGAGGGAGAGATAGAAAGGCCATAAAAAAGAGAAGGCCCAAAAAAATGAGAGAAAAAGAGAGAAGGGACAATGTTACTATCCTTTACCACACTTGTGCTTCAAAGTAGCACCACAATTTTCATGATAGAGAGTCTCTTGTTTTGTCACTTTCATATACTAGTGGGAATTTTTCATTATAGAACTTGGCTTGTATATTCCAACAATGGGCCTCCTCAAGTGTCCTAGGTCTTCGTGAGCAAGCAAGTTGGATGCACACACGCTTAGTTTCTTTTGTTGAGCTTCCATACATTTATAGCTCTAGTGCATCCGTTGCATGGCAATCCCTACTCCTTCCATTAACATCAATCGATGGGCATCTCCATAGCTCATTGATTAGCCTCGTTGATGTGAGACTTTCTCCTTTTTTTGTCTTCTCCACATAACCCCCATCATCATATTCTATTCCACTTCCACCCATAGTGCTATGTCCATGGCTCGCGCTCATATATTGCGTGAGGATTTATAGGTTTGAGATTACTAATGTATGAAACAATTGCTTGGCTTGTCATCGGGGTTGTGCATGATGAGAGCATTCTTGTGTGACGAAAATGGAGCATGACTAAAACTATATGATTTTGTAGGGATGAACTTTCTTTGGCCATGTTATTTTGAGAGGACATAATTGCTTAGTTAGTATGCTTGAAGTATTATTATTTTTATGTCAATATGAACTTTTATCTTGAATCTTTCGGATCTGAATATTC
Source organism: Aegilops longissima (assembly GCA_021605205.1). Lineage (NCBI taxonomy): Eukaryota > Viridiplantae > Streptophyta > Magnoliopsida > Poales > Poaceae > Aegilops > Aegilops longissima. The sequence goes on from CM038678.1 coordinate 601,890,375, forward strand.
ATACCACAATTAAGAAGAATTACATTGAAATTATGCCTAGTAGCACTCCGCATCAAAAATTCTGTTTTTATCATTTACCTACTCGAGGACGAGCAGGAATTAAGCTTGGGGATGCTTGATACATCTCCATCGTATCTATAACTCTTGATTGCTCCATGCTATATTATCTTCTATTTTGGACATTATTGGGCTTTATTATTCACTTTTATATTATTTTTGGATCTAACCTATTAACCGGAGGCCCAGCCCAGAATTGTTGTTTTTGCCTATTTCAGAGTTTCGCAGAAAAAGAATATCAAACGGAGTCCAAACGGAATGAAACCTTCGGGAGCGTGATTTTTGGAACGAACATGATCCAGGAGACTTGGACCCTACGTAAGAGAAGCTTCCAGGAGGCCACGAGGTAGGGGGGCGCGCCTACCCCACCAGGGCTCGCCCTCCACCCTCGTGGGCCCCCTGTTGCTCCACCGACGTACTTCTTCCTCCTATATATACCTACGTACCCCCAAACGATGAGATACGGAGCCAAAAACCTAATTCCATCGCCGCAACCTTCTGTACCCACGAGATCCCATCTTGGGGCCTGTTCCGGAGCTCCGCCGGAGGGGGCATCCATCACGGAGGGCTTCTACATCAACACCATAGCCCCTCCGATGAAGTGTGAGTAGTTTACCTCAGATCTTCGGGTCCATAGTTATTAGCTAGATGGCTTCTTCTCTCTTTTTGAATCTCAATACAATGTTCTCCCCCTCTCTCGTGGAGATCTATTTGATGTAATCTTCTTTTTGTGGTGTGTTTGTTGAGATCGATGAATTGTGGGTTTATGATCAAGTTTATCTATGAACAATATTTGAATCTTCTCTGAATTCTTTTATGTATGATTGGTTATCTTTGCAAGTCTATTCAAATTATCAGTTTGGTTTGGCCTACTAGATTAATATTTCTTGCAATGGGAGAAGTGCTTAGCTTTGGGTTCAATCTTGCGGTGTCCTTTCCCAGTGACAGTAGGGGCAGCAAGGCACGTATTGTATTGTTGCCATTGAGGATAACAAGATGGGGTTTTTATCATATTGCATGAATTTATCCCTCTATATCATGTCATCTTGCTTAAGGCGTTACTCTGTTTTCATGAACTTAATACTCTAGATGCATGCTGGATAGCGGTCGATGAGTGGAGTAATAGTAGTAGATGCAGGCAGGAGTCGGTCTACTTGTCTCAGACGTGATGCCTATATACATGATCATACCTAGATATTCTCATAACTATGCTCAATTATGTCAATTGCTCAACAGTAATTTGTTCACCCACCGTAAAATACTTATGCTCTTGAGAGAAGCCACTAGTGAAACCTATGGCCCCCGGGTCTATCTTCATCATATTAATCTTCCAACACTTAGTTATTTCCTTTGCTTTTTTACTTTACTTTTGCATCTTTATCATAAAAATACCAAAAATATTATCCTATCATATCTATCGTATCTCACTCTCGTAAGTGACCGTGTAGGGATTGACAACCCCTTATCGCGTTGGTTGCGAGGATTTATTTGTTTTGTGTAGGTGCGAGGGACTCGCGCGTAGCCTCCTACTGGATTGATACCTTGGTTCTCAAAAACTGAGGGAAATACTTACGCTACTTTGTTGCATCACCCTTTCCTCTTCAAGGGAAAACCAACGCAGTGCTCAAGAGGTAGCAGGCATCAAGATCTATAGAGATAGATCAAGACGTTTAATTGGACTTTCACAAAGCACATACCTTGACAAAGTTTTGAAGAAGTTCAAAATGGATCAAGCAAAGAAAGGGTTCTTGCCTGTGTTATAAGGTGTGAAGTTGAGTAAGACTCAATGCCCGACCACTGCAGAAGATAGAGAGAAAATGAAAGATGTTCCCTATGCTTCAGCCATAGGCTCTATCATGTATGCAATGCTGTGTACCAGACCTGATGTGTGCCTTGCTATAAGTTTAGCAGGGAGGTACCAAAGTAATCCAGGAGTGGATCACTGGACAACGGTCAAGAACATCCTAAAATACCTGAAAAGGACTAAGGATATGTTTCTCGTTTATGAAGGTGACAAAGAGCTCATCGTAAATGATTACGTTGATGCAAGCTTTGACACTGATCCGGACGATTCTAAATCGCAAACCGGATACGTGTTTACATTGAACGGTGGAGCTGTGAGTTGGTGCAGTTCTAAACAAACCGTCGTGGCAGGATCTACGTGTGAAGCGGAGTACATAGCTGCTTCGGAAGCAGCAAATGAAGGAGTCTGGATGAAGGAGTTCATATCCAATCTAGGTGTCATACCTAGTGCATCAGGTCCAATGAAAATCTTTTGTGACAATACTGGTGCAATTGCATTGGCGAAGGAATCCAGATTTCACAAAAGAACCAAGCACATCAAGAGGCGCTTCAATTCCATCTGGGATCTAGTCCAGGTGGGAGACATAGAAATTTGCAAGATACATACGGCTCTGAATGTTACAGACCCGTTGACTAAGCCTCTTCCACGAGCAAAACATGATCAGCACCAAGGCTCCATGGGTGTTAGAATCATTACTGTATAATCTGGATTATTGACTCTAGTGCAAGTGGGAGACTGAAGGAAATATGCCCTAGAGGCAATAATAAAGTTATTATTTATTTCCTTATATCATGATAAATGTTTATTATTCATGCTAAAATTGTATTAACCGGAAACATAATACTTGTGTGAATACATAGACAAACAGAGTGTCACTAGTATGCCTCTACTTGACTAGCTCATTGATCAAAGATGGTTATGTTTCCTAGCCATTGACATGAGTTGTCATTTGATTAACGGGATCACATCATTAGGAGAATGATGTGATTGACTTGACCCATTCCATTAGCTTCGCACACGATCGTTTAGTATTCTGCTATTGCTTTCTTCATGACTTATACATGTTCCTATAACTATGAGATTATGCAACTCCCGTTTAGCGGAGGAACACTTTGTGTGCTACCAAACGTCTAACGTGAATCGGGTGATTATAAAGGTGCTCTACAGGTGTCTCCGAAGGTACTTGTTGGGTTGGCGTATTTCGATATTAGGATTTGTCACTCCGATTGTCGGAGAGGTATCTCTGGGCCCACTCGATAATGCACATCACGTAAGCCTTGCAAGCATTGCAACTAATGAGTTAGTTGCGGGATGATGTATTATAGAACGAGTAAAGAGACTTGCCGGTAATGAGATTGAACTAGGTATTGAGATACCGACGATCGAATCTCGGGCAAGTAACACACCGATGATAAAGGGAACAACGTATGTTGTTATGCGGTCTGACCGATAAAGATCTTCGTAGAATATGTGGGAGCCAATATGAGCATCCAGGTTCCGCTATTTGTTATTGACCGGAGACGTGTCTCGGTCATGTCTACATAGTTCTCGAACCCGTAGGGTCTGCACGCTTAAAGTTTCGATGATAGTTATATTATGAGTTTATATGTTTTGATGTACCGAAGGTTGTTCGGGGTCCCGGATGTGATCACAGACATAACGAGGAGTCTCGAAATGGTCGAGACATGAAGATTGATATGTTGGACGACTATATTCAGACACCGGAATGGTTCCGGGGGTTATCGGATATATACCGGAGTACCGGGGGGTTACCGGAACCCCCCGGAGGTTATTGGGCCTCATGGGCCCAATTGGTGGAAGAGGAGAGGCGGCCAAGGGGCAGCCGCGCGCCCCTCCCCCCCAAATCTGAATTGGACAAGGAGGGGGCGGCGCTGAAAGCACAAGTGCTCCCTAGGTGGTTTTGGTAATTAATGTCAACATATCTCTTGTTGGACTAACACTTTTACCTAGTATGTTTCAGATAAGTTCAACAATGAAGTGGCATGGACTAGAGGGTGTGAAACCCCTTCTAGATACTAAAGACAAAAGGATTGGCTCAAGCTCCAAGCTCAAGACTCTACACTTTCTATTTTAGTGATCCAAGATCACATTGAGTCTATAGGAAAAGCCAATACTATCAAGGAGGGATGAGGTGTTGCTTAATGAGGCTCTTGCTCAAAATGCTTAGTGATATGCTCCAAAGCCCTCAACTACTTTCTTACATCCACATATGACCCAAATCAAAAGTCAAACTCGGCCCCACCGATTCTTTCTATCCGGCGCTACCAAGTTCAGATGTCATAGCCACTGCCACAAACCCTAGGCAAATCGGTCTCACCGATAGGGATCTCGGTCTCACCGAGATGGGATTGTAATATCTCTGTTTCCCTTTGTAACATTTCGGTCCCACCGAGATGAGCGACCGGTCCAACCGAGATTGCAATGTAAACTCTCTGTTTCCCTTTTGTAATATTTCGGTCTCACCGAAATGAGCAAATCGGTCCCACCGAGTTTACCTGACCAACTCTCTGGTTAGCTTATTACAAAAATCGGTCTCACCGAGTTTGTGTAATCGGTCTCACCGAGATTACGTTATGCCCTAACCCTAATCATATCGGTCCTACCGAGTTGCGTGTCGGTCCCACCGAAAATCCTAACGGTCACTAGATTGCTGAATCGGTCCGACCGAGTTTGTTAATTCGACCACCGAGTTTGGCAAGTTGTGTGCAACGGTTAGATTTTGTGTGGAGGCTATATATACCCCTCCACCTTCTCTTCATTCGTGGAGAGAGCCATCAGAACAAACCTACACTTCCAATTCACATTTTCTGAGAGAGAACCACCTACACTTGTGTTGAGACCAAGATATTCCATTCCTACCATACGAATCTTGATCTCTAGCCTTTCCCAAGTTGCTTTTCACTCAAATCTTCTTTCTACCAAATCCAATCCTATGAGAGAGAGTTGAGTGTTGGGGAGACTATCATTTGAAGCACAAGAGCAAGGAGTTCATCATCAACACACCATTTGTTACTTCTTGGAGAGTGGTGTCTCCTAGATTGGCTAGGTGTCACTTGGGAGCCTCCGACAAGATTGTGGAGTTGAACCAAGGAGTTTGTAAGGGCAAGGAGATCGCCTACTTCGTGAAGATCTGCCGCTAGTGAGGCAAGTCCTTCGTTGGCGACGGCCATGGTGGGATAGAAAAGGTTGCTTCTTCGTAGACCCTTCATGGGTGGAGCCCTCCGTGGACTCGCGCAACCGTTACCCTTCATGGGTTGAAGTCTCCATCAACGTGGATGTACGACAGCACCACCTATCGGAACCACGACAAAAACATCCGTGTCTCCAATTGCGTTTGAATTCTCCAAACCCTTCCCTTCACATTCTTGAAAGTTGCATGCTTTACTTTCCGCTGCTCATATACTCTTTGCATGCTTGCTTGATATGTATTGTGTTGGTTAAACTTGTGCCAAAACTCCACTTCAACTTAAAGAAATTAAAAGCTGCAACTTTTGGTACTTAATGTCTAATCACCCCCCTCTAGACACCTCTTCTCGATCCTTTCAATTGGTATAAGAGCTTTGGTCTCCATTGCCTTGGTTTAAACACCTTTGGAGGAAGATGGATGTGTCTACTTTGGGGAGTCTTAGACATAGAGTGCCCATTCTTGATGGAGAATATTTTCATGAGTGGAAAAATGAAATGCTTGAGATTTTCAATAAATATCATTTGAACAAGTACATTACTAGCCCTTGTGCACCTCATATTGATCCCTTGCATCCCACACCCGAAGAGGATCTTGACATGATTCGCAATCTTAGAACTATCAATCTTATCATAAGAGGATTGCCCAAAAATTTGATTGCTAGTTTGCCTACTCTTGATTGTGCCTATACTATATGGAGATTTCTTAAGGTACGATTTCCAGATTATTCCTTGAAAAATTTAGATGAAATTCTTCACAAGTCTATTGCCTTGAGTAAGATGAATTCTAGTGATCCTAGCTTTGGTGATTGTCTATTTGAGCTTACAAATCTCATGCGTGCCATAGGAGATGTTGGGATCATTAGCAATATCATTTCCGAAGCCATTAGAATTCATAAAGATAATCATAGAAATGATCATTTGTCTAATGAATTACCCTCTCTAGGAATTGATCAATCACAAGATGATGTTGAACATGGAAACTATGATGAGGATGATGATAGTGACTATGATCTTGATGATGCAATGAGACACTTTGGTCTTATGGCAAATCTTCGCGGCTACATGGCAGGAGGAAAGGAATGGGTTCTTGATAGTGGATGTACCGATCACATGACCGGAGATAAAGACATGTTCCGTGAGCTTGCTGAAAACGACGGCCCTCGAAAGTATGTCACTTTTGGTGATAACTCAAAGGGTAAGGTGGTTGGCCTCGGTAAGGTGGCCATCTCACATGATAGCTCCATACAAAATGGCATGCTCGTTGAATCTCTTGGGTACAATTTACTTTCAGTTTCTAGACTTGCTGATTTCGGTTTCAATGTCCTGTTCACTGAAGTAGATTGCCAAGTGTTTCATAGAGACAATTGTAAAATGGTCTTTACTGGTATACGTAGAGGTGACCTTTACATTGTTGATTTCACTAAAAAGGCTCAACCTAGAACTTGCTTAATTGCCAAATCTTCTAAGGGTTGGCTGTGGCATAGGAGGCTAGGTCATGTGGGTATGCGAAATCTTGATAAGCTCATTAAAGATGATCATATCCTTGGAGTAAAAGATGTCATATTTGACAAGGATAGACTTTGCAGCGCTTGTCAAGCAGGTAAACAGGTTGGAGGAAGGCATCCCGTGAAGAACATCATGACCATGAGAAGACCACTCGAGCTACTTCACATGGATCTCTTTGGTCCAAATGCCTACAAGAGTCTTGGTGGTAACTCATTTGGACTAGTCATAGTCGATGATTTTTCAAGATTTACGTGGGTGTTCTTTCTAGATGACAAATCGCAGGTCCAAAGGATCTTCAAAAACTTCGCTAGGAAGGCCCAAAATCAATTTGACGTGAAGATCAAGAAGGTTCGAAGCGACAACGGAACGGAGTTCAAGAACGCAAATGTGGATATCTTTCTTGACGAAGAAGGGATTTCACATGAGTTCTCAGCTACGTACACACCTCAACAAAATGGAGTCGTTGAGAGGAAGAACCGGACTCTTATTGAGATGGCAAGAACGATGCTTGATGAGTACAAGACGCCAAAACACTTTTGGGCGGAAGCGGTTGAGACAGCTTGTCATGCAACAAATCACGTGTATCTTCACAAGCTACTCGGCAAGACGGCATACGAGCTCCTCATCGGTAACAATCCCCAAGTTGGATACTTTCGAGTATTTGTCTCAAAATGCTACATTCTTGATAAGCATCGTCATTCCAAATTTGCTCCTAGATCTCATGAAGGTTTCCTACTTGGTTATGGATCAAACTCTCACACTTATCGTGTCTACAACAATTTCACCCGAAAGGTTGAAGAGACGAGAGGTGTGAAGTTTGATGAATCTAACGGCTCGCAAGTAGAGCAATTGCCAATTGAAGTAGGAGACAAAGACCCTTTGGAAGCAATCCAAGACTTGTCTATTGGCAAGATCCGTCCAACGGAGGTGAAGGAGAGTACCTTGTCCGTCCAAGTGGAAGCTTCTACCTCACGACAAGGTGAACCAAGAATTGATATGGAAGCATCCACAAGTGAGACACACCAAGACGAAGAAAACGAGGAAGCACACCAATATGAATATCAACAACCTCCTTCTCCACCACGACAAGAGAATGACAACGTCAACAATGAAGAAGGCCAAGAAGAAGAACAAGATGAAGAAGATGTTCCATCCTGAACCAAGCCAAAGCTCCCACGAGTTTGAGCAAGAATCACCAAAGATCATCCCGTCGAGAAAATCTACAATGATATCCAAACCGGGAGAATCACTCGCTCTAAAACTCATTTATCTAACTTTTGTGAACATTATTCATTCATCTCTAGCATTGAACCTATGAAGGTTGAAGAAGCATTGAAAGATCCGGATTGGATAAACGCTATGCATGAAGAGCTACACAACTTTGAGAGAAATCAAGTATGGACATTGGTCGAGAAGCCCGACAACAACCTCAACATCATTGGTACCAAATGGGTGTTTCGCAACAAGCAAGATGAAGATGGTCAAGTCGTCCACAACAAAGCATGCCTAGTCGCCCAAGGCTACACACAAGTCGAAGGTATGGACTATGGTGAGACATATGCTCCGGTGGCTAGACTTGAGTCCATTCGCATCTTACTTGCTTATGCTAATTACCATGATATTACCTTGTACCAAATGGACATTAAAAGTGCTTTTCTAAATGGTGAAATTGAGGAGGAAGTTTATGTTAAGCAACCTCCCGGCTTTGTCAATCCTAAGAAACCTAATCATGTCTACAAACTTCACAAAGCTCTTTATGGTCTTAAACAAGCTCCTAGAGCGTGGTATAAATGCTTGACCAAGTTCCTTATTGAAAAAGGCTTTGAAATTGGAAAAATAGATTCTACTCTTTTTACTAAAAGGGTTAATGGAGAACTATTTGTGTGCCAAATTTATGTCGATGATATTATATTTGGATCAACTAACCCTCATTTTAGTCAAAAGTTTGGAAAGCTAATGTCGGAGAAGTTTGAGATGTCGATGATGAGTGAACTCAAATTCTTTCTTGGTTTGCAAATCAAGCAAACTAAGGAAGGTACCTTTGTCTCTCAAATGAAGTACACCAAGGACTTATTTAAGAAGTTCAATATGCAAGAATGCAAAGGTATGACTACACCCATGCCTACTAGTGGACATCTTGATTTAACCAAAGATGGTGAACCGGTTGCTCAAAAGGTTTATCGCTCTATGATTGGTTCATTGTTATATCTATGTGCTTCACATCCCGATATTATGCTAAGTGTGTGCATGTGTGCATGATATCAAGCTGCCCCTAAAGAGTGTCATCTTAAAGCCGTGAAAAGGATAGTGAGATACTTAATCCATACACCAAATTTTGGCATTTGGTATCCAAAGAGGGCTTACTTTAATCTTGTAGGCTACTACTACTCGGACTATGTCGGAGACAAGGTTGATAGAAAGTCCACTTCGGGTACTTGTCAATTTCTTGGTAGATCTCTTGTGTCTTGGTCCTCCAAGAAACAAAACTCGGTATCCTTATCCACCGCCGAAGCGGAATACATTGCCGCTGGATCATGTTGTGCTCAATTACTTTGGATGACCCAAACTCTTAAAGATTATGGGATATAAGTGAAACATGTTCCATTGTTGTGTGACAATGAAAGTTCTATTAATATTGCTCACAATCCCGTGCAACATTCTCGAACTAAACATATTAAAGTTCGTCATCATTTCATTCGAGACCATGTTGCCAAAGGGGACATTAATCTTAAGCATGTTCGCACCGATAAGCAATTAGCCGATATTTTTACCAAACCACTTGATGAGAAAGTGTTTTGCAGGTTAAGAGGTGAATTGAACATCATTGATGCTTCAAACTTGGAGTAGGAGCTCCATTTTATACATGCAAAGCATGAGCCTATGACTAATCCTTGATATTTCTCTTATGTTAACTATCTTATGTCTTGGATATATTTGCACCTTGCATGTTATCTAACCCGTGAAGGTACTTGGATGAATCTAAATCTATGAGATTGCAACGCACTCACATCTTGAGCAATTTCCATATCACCAAGTCTCTACACAATGGTGGATGAAGACAAGGAAGCACACAACCATTCAAACATATCCTTTGACAAATTCTATGTTGAGTTTCATGATTGTCATTTTGGATACACAAGTGCTCTTCCTTGCAAAAACTAACCCATGTAGGTAGATGAACTCAAACTCCAAGTGGTGCTCCCAACTCTTGATGAGCTACATCAACCTTGAGCAACCCGCACAAGTTCAACTACATGATCATGATCAACACCACCACCCAAGGTATGATATTCCATCTTAGAGAAGCTTTACTCCAAGTCATGAGTCAAAGCAACTCAACAAGATGCGAATATATCAAGTTGCTTAAACGAAAAATGGTAACCCCATTTTGAGCTTAAACGATGAGTATGACCTATGATCAAGTGATCTCACTTGACTCCTAAGTCAATATACTCTAACATAGGTGACTTTGTCGCCAACCAATTCTAGATGAAGTTCTCTTGTGTTCTTTTCTGTGCTCTTGCATTTGTCTCATGCATAGTTGTTTACCCTCTTTAAAAAAAACTTCATCTAGACTCCTTTTTTAGTTTCTTCTCCTTTATTTTCTATTCTGCATTCCTTGCATCCAATTCATTGCAAATCCGTCAGTTAATTCCTTGCAAATCCTTGTGAGATATTACATGTCTAGTGAGCTGAGGTGACAAGTGTTTTCTCTGTGATGAACTCGGTCTCATCGGTCTGATGCTTTCGGTCCAACTGAATCCTTTCGGTACCACCGAACCATCCAACTCGGTGTCACCGATTTCACTACAGGAAGGACATCTTGCCACTTGTTTCTGCATTCTTTTGATCCAACTCCACTCAATGAATCTTGTCCTCGACCAGCACCCCATTCAACTTGCTGCTTTGTTCTGTGACTCAAGGACCAAACCCATCATGACAAAAATCCAGAAGAGCCCTTCTTGGAAATTGATGTCAAAGGGGGAGAGAGAGATCACATCAAAGCCTAATCATATCTATAGGGGGAGAGAATACTCATGGGAAGAAAGAGTAATCATCAAGGACCCCAGATGCTTGGTGTTCAAGAGGAGAGAAGTCACATGTCTTCAAGAGGGGAAAGACATGTTCATATTTGCTCGTTTGCATTAGCTCTGTTTTTGCTCTGATTTTCAGTTCCCTATCTTCTCCCAGTATCCCATGCTAGATTCAGGGGGAGCAAGACATCTAAGGGAAGGAAATCCTTGAATTTATTGCACATCTTTACCCTTGGGGACATGTCTATATCCAATGTGGTACTTAGTACTCACTCTACATGTCATCCCAGTCTTGGTACTCTTGTGGTTTCTTTTGTTTACTCTGGCCAGTAGGTGTATCTGTGTTATCTAACCTTGTTTACGCAGGTTCATCCCATCCTAAGCCAACTCAAGACCACAAGGTAAGTACATGCATCACAGTCATGTGAATGAGAAATTCTTGCTGATGTACATACTGTTTGCAAGAAGGACTCATGAGCATGAAGGTACATTTCTCATATTCACATCATTTGCTCTGATGCATATAGACAAGATACATGTAACACATTGATTACTCTATCATGTTTATGCATTCACATGCTCCTATATTCCATATTCACATGATTGCATACATGTAGGGGGAGCCTATGCATGTTACATGTCTTTCCAAAGCTTTACTTACTATTCTCAATATCTTTATCTAAAGCTTTGATGTATGTTGCCATCAATTACCAAAAAGGGGAAGATTGAAAGCACAAGTGCTCCCTAGGTGGTTTTGGTAATTAATGTCAACATATTTCTTGTTGGACTAACACTTTTACCTAGTATGTTTCAGATAAGTTCAACAATGAAGTGGCATGGACTAGAGGGTGTGAAACCCCTTCTAGATGCTAAGGACAAAAGGATTGGCTCAAGCTCCAAGCTCAAGACTCTACACTTTCTATTTTAGTGATCCAAGATCACATTGAGTCTATAGGAAAAGCCAATACTATCAATGAGGGATGAGGTGTTGCTTAATGAGGCTCTTGCTCAAAATGCTTAGTGATATGCTCCAAAGCCCTCAATTACTTTCTCACATCCACATATGACCCAAATCAAAAGTCAAACTCGGCCCCACAGATTCTTTCTATCTGGCGCCACCAAGTTCAGATGTCATAGCCACTGCCACAAACCCTAGGCAAATCGGTCTCACCAATAGGGATCTCGGTCTCACCGAGATGGGATTGTAATCTCTCTGTTTCCCTTCGTAACATTTTGGTCCCACCGAGATGAGCGATCGGTCCAACCGAGATTGCAATATAAACTCTCGGTTTCCCTTTTGTAATATTTCGGTCTCACCGAAATGAGCAAATCGGTCCCACAGAGTTTACCTGACCAACTCTCTGGTTAGCTTATTTCCAAAATCGGTATCACCGAGTTTGTGTAATCGGTCTCATCGAGATTACGTTATGCCCTAACCCTAATCATATCGGTCCTACCGAGTTGCGTGTCGGTCCCACCGAAAATCCTAACGGTCACTAGATTTGCTGAATCGGTCCGACCGAGTTTGTTAATTCGGTCCCATCGAGTTTGGCAAGTTGTGTGTAACAGTTAGATTTTGTGTGGAGGCTATATATACCCCTCCACCTCCTCTTCATTCGTGGAGAGAGCTATCAGAACAAACCTACACTTCCAGTTCACATTTTCTGAGAGAGAATCACCTACACTTGTGTTGAGACCAAGATATTCCATTCTTACCATATGAATCTTGATCTCTAGCCTTTCCCAAGTTGCTTTCCACTCAAATCTTCTTTCTACCAAATCCAATCCTACGAGAGAGAGTTGAGTGTTGGGGAGACTATCATTTGAAGCACAAGAGCAAGGAGTTCATCATCAACACACCATTTGTTACTTCTTGGAGAGTGGTATCTCCTAGATTGGCTAGGTGTCACTTGGGAGCCTCCGACAAGATTGTGGAGTTGAACCAAGGAGTTTGTAAGGGCAAGGAGATTGCCTACTTCGTGAAGATCTACCGCTAGTGAGGCAAGTCCGTCGTGGGCGACGGCCATGGTGGGATAGACAAGGTTGCTTCTTCGTGGACCCTTCGTGGGTGGAGCCCTCCGTGGACTCGCGCAACCGTTACCCTTCGTGGGTTGAAGTCTCCATCAACGTGGATGTACGATAGCACCACCTATCGGAACCATGACAAAAACATCCGTGTCTCCAATTGCGTTTGAATTCTCCAAACCCTTCCCTTCACATTCTTGCAAGTTGCATGCTTTACTTTTCGCTGCTCATATACTCTTTGCATGCTTGCTTGATATGTATTGTGTTGGTTAAACTTGTGCAAAAACTCCACTTCAACTTAAATAAATTAGAAACTGCAACTTTTGGTACTTAGTGTCTAATCACCCCCCTCTAGACACCTCTTCTCGATCCTTTCAGGCGCCCCCCTTTCCTTTCCCCCTCTCCTCTCCTAATCCAACAAGGAAAAGGGAGGGAGTCCTACTCCCGGTGGGAGTAGGACTCCTCCTGGCGCGCCCCTCCTGGCCGGCTGCCTCTCCCCCCTTGCTCCTTTATATCACAGGCGGGGGCACCCTAGAGACACAACAATTGATCATTGATCTTTTAGCCGTGTGCGGTGCCCCCTCCACCATAGTCCACCTCGATAATGTCGTAGCGGTGCTTAGGCGAAGCCCTACGTCGGTAGAACATCATCATCGTCATCACGCCGTCGTGCTGACGAAACTCTCCCTCAACACTCGGCTGGATCGGAGTTTGAGGGACGTCATCGGGCTGAACGTGTGCTGAACTCGGAAGTGCCGTGCGTTTGGTATTTGATCGGTCGGATCGTGAAGACGTACGACTACATCAACCACGTTGTGCTAACGCTTCCGCTTTCGGTCTACGAGGGTACGTGGACAACACTCTCCCCTCTCGTTGCTATGCATCAGCATGATCTTGCGTGTGCGTAGGAATTTTTTTGAAATTACCATGTTCCCCATCAGATTTGGTGTCAGCTTCGCCTATAGATTGATTGAAGGATGCAATGACGACGACTGCGGCTCCTGAATGCTGGTCCTTAGGGGCACATGCACGAAGACTTCCCGACTGTCATCGACAAGGTCAGGTCGGCTTCGGTATGGGAGCGGCGACAACAACACGTTGACGGCTCGTTCTGGCAGCGGCAATGGTCGTTCGCTTATCCATGGACCTCAATGTAATTTTTATTATGTTTGGATACTTTGTCCTTCCGGGGAATCTTTATAATAGATCGGATATTTTTGCAAAACAAGAAATTAATCATTGGGAAAATCTAATGTTGTGTTATTTTATTTCGAAGACTTTGCCTTATTAAATTGATTTTTAACAGAAAATCAAGCACGTTGATTCAACATTTTTTAACAAAAGTTCCGTACTTTTCCCCTCCATTCTTGATTCTAGTTTTTTTAGTGAAATGAAACTCTAGTAGGCATGACCACAATAACATTATTTTTACACTATAACTACAAATGAGCGTAACCATATTTAAGACTTTTCAAATGCACTAGATTTTTAATTATTCCCTTCCTCTATCCATATTCATACATAATTTGTGACCGTGTGAGATGAATGAGATATAAAGCTAGTTATAGTGGGAGTAACTTAGATAGTAACATAACACAACCCAAGACAAATTTGCTTATGTGGCATGAAGTTAATGAAACGAGAGCTACTTGTGGTAACATAATATGTTACTGTAACACAACACACCCTGAGGTAAAATAAGTCTATATCTCAATTAATGATGGCTTACATGTTACTATCCATATGTTACTACCCATTATGGAGGTATTAACATAGACTAGTAACATATGCATGTTACTAGTCTAAGTTACTCCCCACTATGATCAGCCTAACAATTCTGACTTAATTTAAATCCAGCTTAAATTTTCTCCCGTTACAATGCACGAACATTTGTGCTAGTTTAATATAAAAAAAGAAAATCGCCAAACATAGAAGATATTTTATATCAAAGCAAATGGCAAGACAGAGAAGATAAAGGGCCTTGGAGTCCGCTGTTATTCGCTTCGAGCCATCAAGGCCCTACTAATTAGCTGTGCTCATCAAGAAAGGTCATGAGGTTAGTCATAATGGGAGTAACTTAGATAGTAACATAGCGTATTTTCAAGAAATGTTTGCTTATGTGGTATGTAGTTAATGAGGAGAGAGGTGTTTAGGCTGGTCATAGTGGGGAGTATCATATACTAGTATCATGCATATGATACTGGTATATGATACTACATCCATAGTGCATAGTATCATAGATTAGTATCATAGGTAGTCTCATTTATTGCCATGCATGACAAATAGTAGAATAATATTTATTATGTTACGGTATCTACCTATGTTAATAGAGAGAATTCCTTATTTAACACCGTGCTTAAACTTTGTGCCCTATTTAACATCGATAGATGATTTCTTCTCTATCTAACAAGCAATCTAAATTTTATGCCTTTTATGATACTTCTATTCATTTTGAGCCTAAATGACGCTTAAAAAGACCATTTTGCCCCTCATGTATTATGTTTGTGCGTGAGTGGGTGCATGCGCACGTCTGTGCTACTGATGATGCACGTGTGCGTGCGTGTGTTGTTTTGTGTTGTTGTGTGTTTGTGGATGCGCGCATGCTGCTGTGTGTGTGTGCGCGCGTGTGTGCTGGTGCGTGTGTGTGTGCGCGCGCGTGCATACGGGTGTGGTGCTGTGTGTGCGCGCGCGCGTGTGCTGTTGCGTGTGTTGCTCGGTTTGTGCTGCCACGTACATACATGTGTGCTGCTGTGTGCGTGCATCTGGCTGCGGTGGTCACTCGGCGGCTCGCCGGACGGCCGAGGTGGTCGTGCCTCGCATCTCACGGCCAGATTGGAGATCGCCAGCGCTGGCCAAAGGAGGGAATACACTGCGGTGCGGCGGTTGTACCCGGCCATTGGAGAGGCATGTAGGAGATCACGTGATTTAGGCCTTCTTCTTACTGTATGGCCCCGTGGCCCAACTAATTGTAAACAGAATAGCAGATGATACATGAGCCTTTGTAGTTAAATTCCAATTTTCATTCGTTCACTAGCGTGGTATGCCAGACTAAAAAAACTAGCTGGTATGCGGGAACAACGTACGAAAATCCTGTGTAGTCAAGCTACTACTACACGTATAACGTGGCTTCTCCACTGTGTGTTGTTGTGTGTGCGCGCGTGCGTGTGTGTTGTGGTGCATGTATGTGCTGCTGTGTGTGTGTGCACGATACTGCCCCGTACCGATGTTGTGTGTGCTACTGCACCGCACACGCACATATTACATGAGGGGCAAAAATATCTTTTCAAGTATCATTTAGGCTTAAAATAGACAAAAGTGTTATAAAGGGTATAAAATTTAGACTCGGTGTTATATAAGGAAGAAAAGTATTTTCAGTGTTAAATAAGGAAACGAAATTTAAAGTAGTGTTAAACAGGGAATTGTTTCATGTTAATATAACCATCTCTCTCTTCTTTAATTGCCTGCTACATAAACATGTTTACGAGTCCCAAGTGCATGTTACTACTTATGTTACCCCCACTATGGCCAGCCTTAAAGTAACATAATATGTTACTGTAACATAGCACTTCCCAAAAAGGATGAGTCTACAAGCTAATAAATGAAGTCATCTATGATACTACTACTATATTGTTTTGCACTATAAAGTTAGTAATTTAGATTAGTGTCATATGCATAATATTAGTATAAGTTACTCCCCATTATGACCAGCCTAAACAGTGGCAACTAAAAAAAGAATGCATCTCCATGTCCATTGATAGCCCTGGTCACACCGACGTTCCAAGCCCAGCACTATCAACCCATCGCGTCACCGTTATCTTGGACGACTACGGCCAAACCTCGACAACAGAGGACACATCAACAGCGGCGGTTGCTCCTTCTTACTCCGTCATGCCGTCTCTCGTAATAGCCGCGACGCAGCGTGAGTGCACGCCCACAGTCCGCAGGGTGCTACACATGGCGAAAACCCCTTCGGTACAACTCTCGGCGGGGCTTCCGACTTCCGAGCATGCTCGTGACGCGCCCCTGCGACACGGCACCAGCACGCACGAACCCGAATGCGGTTATGACGCAGAAAAGGTGGATGTGCCACCTTGTAATTTCGGCAAAGGGAGAAAAGATGATGAAGCGATGGATGCCACTGGCTGACAAACATGGCACATATATAAGCAGTCAAAGATGGTAAAAACTGCTATGAACGTCGATGAACCCTTTTAAAAGGTTTACTACTAGTTCGTGTTCTATAAACCTTCGTACTAGTTCGTGTGGTGAGCAATCTTTAAACAATTCGAAAAAAAAATCGGGAATGTTGGTGGTCAGAGCGCACAAGTCCGCAGAGCGTAAGATCATTTTGCTCTTGGAGAAAAGAAACATGGATCGTCTAGTATACTCCGAGTGTCCTTTTTTTTTCTGGGCACTGGACGCTCACTAGTACTAATTTTTTTGATCATTTTGTATATACATGTCAGTATTTACGGTGCCTTGTTGCACGGAGACGAAAACACAAACAAATCTTAATTTGAACACTCTTGCCCTAAAAGATTGAAATTCAAAATTTAATACTCCATTTCCGAGTATGAGAGTAAATTTCCGGCGAGACCATGGCTGCAGCGCAGAACCCACGCCAACCAATCAGCGTGCACCGCCTGCGTCGCGTGGAGTGGTGGGTCCCCATTTCCGGGCCTCGTTTCCCGTGCCTACGCGTACGCCGTCAGATATGCATCGGACGCACACAATAATTGAGAAAGGAATGGCATTGGTGTAGAAAAGGGGAGTTGGTAGAGCTTTCTAGACATTTCCCCATAGGCTCGAGCAATGCTGCGCGTTTCTCGCACTCCGGCGATCGCCGGGCGGTGGATTTCGTGCTCCAGCCGCCTGCTTCCATGTCGCTCGCTGTCGTCCCCACGACCTCCGAGTGCGGCTACCTCGTCCGTCGTCCGGCCAACCCCGAGGAGTGCCGGTCCATGCGCCAATGTGACCGGGCGCGGCACCGTCACCGTCACCGCCGCCGCCGCCGCCGCCACCGCCGCGCCCTCGAATCCGAGGTATGCGTTTCTCCTGAAGAACTCGAGAAACGTACGGATTCCTTGGCATGATTCATGCAGCGGTTTTGCTTTTGTTGGATTAGGTTGTTCGCTGGCCACCAGTTGGCACCGGTCTCTTCTACGGTGATCGCCGGGACACCTGCTATCTTCGGCCCCTCGCCTCTGTCCTCGTCCATGTTCTCCACAGCTACGCCAACTGCAGGCAGGCCCCCGTGCGCTGATTCAACATCTACGGGCAAAGCTGGGGTACCTCCGACTCCGAACCCGAGGTACGCGTCTCTGTTCAGCAACGTGAGGCGGGGATTTCAGGGTAATTGGAGTATTAACACATGTTCCGGTTGTTCAGGGTCTACTCCGGTGCCGCGCCGCGTGCTGTTTCGACATCCCTGGGCTCACTCCCCGCTCCTCCGACCCCAGGGTAAGCGTCTCTTGTCAGCAGCACGAGACGGATTGTATATGAATCGTAGTGGTAATTTTCCTGTGTGCTTCGTACAGCAGGGTTGCTGTTGCTGGGAAGCTCCAAACGAGCAAATCATCCAACTGTGCACGCCAGTCCTTTGGATCTGTTCGCCATCCGATGAGGATAGGTGTCCCTGGCCCTTGGTCGGCAAGTGGAAGTCGCTACTTCTCTGATGATGCCATCCAGAGATTTCAGCGATACGATTCTGTCCTGCCATCTGATTCTAGAGTCCTGTCATCTGCTTCAGCCCAGAGACCAAGGTACAATCATCCACTTCGCACGTATGGGAGTGCCCTCTAGTTTTGCCGAGGACTATAATTATCTATACTTCGTTAAGAAATGTCATGCTTCTTAGTGTGCAGTTGGCAGTTAATAGTCACAGTAGTTTTGCATGTTTGTGCACTACTCAACGTTCCCATCCTTTTCTGTCCACTAGTAGTACTACTACTAGGAAAACAAATTCTTCCATACTTGATTAAGAAATATCATCCACAATTAATTGCACAATTAGTAGTAGTAGGAGTATTGGATGACATGTTTAACATGCAACTCACTTTTAATGTATATTCATGAAGTATATGTCTATAATTTAATATTTGTGTTTGATGTGGTTAAAGGTTCTCAATCACGCTAAGATATTCTGTGTTGTAAAGATTTGTTATGCTTCCTTGGCCTTTGTTTGTGGGACTATCTGAATCTTGTATTCATGCATTAGCAATGCCGTGTCTAACAAAGCCAAATGCAACAGGAAATTCTGGTACTACGACAGGGGTTATTTTGGGTGCACAACCACCTTTCCACTTTTTACTCCAGATGCATACTGTAATGAGGTTCGTTGTAACGCCCCGGATTCGATGCGCCAGGTGTCCGTCAGTTATTCGCCGTCTTTGCCATGTCATGTGCTTGCGTGTTGCACTTTGCCATGTCATCATCTGCATTTTTATCATGTCATCATGTGCATTTCATTTTGCATACGTGTTCGTGTCATGCATCCGAGCATTTTCTCCGTTGTCCGTTTTGCAATCCGGCACTCCTATGTCTCCCGGCGCCCCCTTTTACCTCTTTTCATGTGCGAGTGTTAAACGGTCTCGGAATGGACCGAGGTTTGTCAAGCGGCCTTGGTATAGCACAGGTAGACCGCCTGTCAAGTTTCGGATCATTTGAAGGTCGTTTGATACTCCAACGGTTAACCGGGTAACCGCAAAAGCCTCTTTTGCATTGCAGCCCAACACCCCTTCCAAAGTGGCCCAAAACCCACCTAACTCCCCTCCATGCTCTTGGTCGTTCGATCACGATCGCGTGGCCGAAAACCGCGCTCCATTTGGACTCTCCTAGCTCCCTCTATCTATAAATATGTGCAACCCTCTCCAAATTCGCGGATGAACCCTAGCTTTCTTCCACTCCGCACGGACACGTCCGTCCGGCGGACAGAATCCCGCCGCGCCCCACCACTCGCGTCGCTCACGTCACCGCCGCCGGCCCTTCTCTCTCCTCCTCCACCGCGCCAGCCACATGCCCGCCTGGGCCGGGCAAGCCCATGAGCCCATCGTCGCCGGAAGCGGCCGCCATGAGGCCGCGCGCGCCCGGCGCCCAGCGCCCAGCGCTGCCAGCGCCGAAGCTCCTCCCGAGCAGCGCCGCTCCCCGCCGGTGGCCTCGCCGCCCGCCGCCCTTCCGCCCGCCGCCGCCTCCCTCCCCGCGCGCCATGGCCTCGCCGCTCCTTCGCCGATGGTCGCCGCCCGGCCGCCGTTCGCCAGCGCCTCGCCGGATCCGGCCGGACCGGCTCGGCCCCGCCATCCCCGACCCCACCGGCGCCAACTCCGGCGATGCTCCGGCCCCTGCTCCGGCGAACCCCGATCGGATCTGAGAAGAACCCGCGTTTGACTTTCCTCCCCCCCGATATTCCACTAAGTCCCCGGAATTGTTGCATTTTTGTTGCATTTTCGTCGCATCATATCTCTGTCATCGTTGCTCCGTTTTGCGCGTGTAATATGTCAAAATGTTCGTCTCGAAGAGTAGATCATTTCATCTCATTGCATCATTTTCATTTGAGCACATATTGATGCCCGAAATGCTGCTAGAAGAGTGCTATGTGATGTTAGTTTCTGATTTTTATCAGAACATGCACTTTTGTTATTTTTGCTATGATTGATGTGTGCACCCTTTGAATTTGAGTCCTACATGTGTTTTGTAATATGCCATGCCATCTTTCCAGGGGTGTATGCATGTATTTTTTTGATCTATGTGGTGACTAGCACAAGCATGCAAACTAGGTGTCTTGATGTTGCTGATTTCAGCCCTGTTCTGCTGATATTTTGATGCCATGTTAACTTGATGCTACAGAGAGATCCATGCATATTTTGAGATACTTCAGTAAGAATGTTTTGTTAAACATGACTTGCTCTATCCATCCATGCCCTTGTTTGCAATTATGGAGTTCCATAGCTTGAGTCAATCGAGCTCTACTTTTGCTATAAAATGTTTCCTGGCAGATTGTTTACATGTTATTCAATTTTGCCAAGGTTGTTGTAGTTGATCCGTGTATGCTATGATGTTGTTCTTGCCATGTATAGCTTCTATGCCATGTCTTCTTACTGTTGGTTGCCTTGCCATGCCATGTATTGCTCTGTGGTGAGTGGTTCAAGCTCACCAACATGCCTACTTATCGTTGTTCCTGCCATGTATAAATCTGTAATATAACTTGCCATGTTTACATGGGTGCCATCATATTTTCTGATCCCTTTTGGCTTATGGTCAGTAAGGGACTTTTGTTCTATGCTTTGAGTAGATTCATTCCATGCCTTTGTTTGCCACGATAAGTTCCTGTAACATGTTGTTTGATAGCTCTAAACATTGCAACCTGATGTTATTTCTGCCAATGCCTGAAACTGTTATTATTTGCAATCTTGCCATGTCATTTTGAGCATGTTCTAGTGATTTCTGGAGATAGCTCAGTGTTCATGTTTTGTAATGCTTTACCTGTACATCATGCCCATGCCTTTTGTTATTGTGTTGAGGTGCTGTAGCTTGTTGTTTTGATGCTTGCAATATGCTTAGTTGCTGTTTTGGACAGATTGTTGCTATATCTTGTTTCATGTGTATGTGTTGAACCGTTGCTCCGTTTTGAGTGTGCTCTATATGAAACTTGCTTGATTTTGCATGTAGTTTCATATTATCATGTTGCATCCTTGTTTTGAGGTGTTTGCTTGATGTTTGGGTGCATTTTGCATCAATGCCATGCTTATCTTGTTTTGCTCATATCTTCTAGGCCGTAGCTCCGAATTAATTGAACTTTATATGTAACTTGACTAGAATTTCGTGTAGATCATCATGGTGCATCTTAAATTGCTGTTTAACAACTTCAACTTAAGGTTTATTCAGATCTGGACCAATTTCAAAATTTGCATATGAGGACTTACCGGAATTGTTCTATGTTGCTTCCGGCCTCATTTAAACTTGCGTTGATGTGTTGCTCTTGTTTGCATCATCTCTTGCCATGAGTAGCTTCATCTAGATTTGTCATGCATCATGCTCGTTTGTGCATCCTGCCTTTTTCATGTGTGGTGTGTTTACTATGTTGTGTGCTTCTCCTTGTTAGTTCCTGTTTCGTTGCGATCGTGAGGATTCGTTCGTCTACGCTTGGTTCGGCTTCATCCGTTCGTCTTCTTCATGGACTCGTTCTTCTTCCTTGCGGGATTTCAGGCAAGATGACCGCTACCCTGGATCTCACTACTATCATAGCTATGCTAGTTGCTTCGTTCTTTCGCTATGCTGCGCTACCTATCACTTGCTGCTCAAGCCTACCTAATTGCCATGTCAGCCTCTAACCTTTTGACACCTTTCCTATGCAAACCGTTGTTTGGCTATGTTACCGCTTTGCTCAGCCCTCTTATAGCGTTGTTAGTTGCGGTGAAGATGAAGTTTGTTCCTTGTTGGAACATGGAGATGTTGTTCCTTGTTGGAACATGTTTACTTGTTGGGATATCACAATATATCTTATATTATTAATGCATCTATATACTTGGTAAAGGGTGGAAGGCTCGGCCTTATGCCCGGTGTTTTGTTCCACTCTTGCCGCCCTAGTTTCCGTCATATCGGTATTATGTTCCCGGATTTTGCGTCCCTAACGCGGTCGGGTGATTTATGGGACCCCTTGACAGTTCGCGTTGAATAAGACTTTTCCAAAAAGGCCCAACATTGGTTTTACCATTTGCCTCACCTATTCCCTTTTTCCCTTGGGTTTCGGAGCCCGAGGGTCATCTTTATCTTAGCCCCGGGCAGTTCTCCTTCGAGTGCTGGTCCAAACCGAAGCGATGTCCGGCGCCTGGCAATCAGGGTTTATGCCAACTGACGTCTGGCTCATCCGGTGTGCCCGAGACCGAGATATGTGCAGCTCCTATCAGGATTTGTCGGCACATCCGGCGGCTTTGCTGGTCTTGTTTTATTATTGTCGAAATGTCTTGTAGCCGGATTCCGAGACTGATCGGGTCTTCCGGGAGAAGGAATATCCTTCGTTGATCGCGAGAGCTTATCATGGGCTAAGTTGGGACACCCTGCAGGTTTGAACTTTCAAAGCCGTGCCCGCGGTTATGTGGCAGATGGAATTTGTTAATGTCGGTTGTAGAAAACCCGTTGATCTCAATTAAAATACACCAACAGTGTGCGTAACCGTGAGTGTCTCTTTTCGGGGTTGATCGAGAGGAGAACACGGTTTCTGGGTTATGTTTGACGTAAGTAGGAGTTCAGGATCACTTCTTGATCATTACTAGTTGACGACCGTTCCTTTGTTTCTCTTCTCGCTCTTATTTGCGTTGGTTAGCCACCATATATGCTTAGTCGCTGCTGCAACCTCACCACTTTATCCCTTCCATTCCCTTTAAGCTTTGCTAGTCTTGATACCCATGGTAATGGGATTGCTGAGTCCTCGTGGCTCACAGATTACTACACCAACAGTTGCAGGTACAGGTTTTGCGATGGTCATGACGTGAGAGCGATGCTTGCTTGTCTTGAGTTCTTCTTCTGCTTCTTCTGCGATCAGGGGATAGGTTCCAGGTCGGCAGCCTGGGCTAGCAGGGTGGATATTGTTTGAGTTTCTGTTTATGTTTCATCCATAGTCGGATGTTGTTCTCATGTATGATGTTGATGTATTCTTGTGGCATTTGTGCCTTTTGTATGTATCCCTATGTATTATGTAATGTTGATGTAATGATATCCACCTTGCAAAAGCGTTTCAATATGCGGGTCTATCCTTGGTGGGACCGTCGAGTTCCTTTTGGATAGGGTCGCATATTGGGCGTGACAAGTTGGTATCAGAGCCTCGACCGACCCTAGGAGCCCCCTTGATTGATCGTGTAGTTTGGCCGTTGTTGAGTCTAGAAGAAAACTGTTTTCAGAGTCTAGTTATATCGGAGAGTAGGAATTCTTTTTACTCCTCTGCCCCTTCGTCGCTCTGGTAAGGAATCTTGACGTAGGTGTTTGGAATAACTCCTCTTCCCGTTCAAATTTTTCTTTAGGTTCACGCAGGTGGTTTTCCGATCGTTGTTCCTCATCTCTTTTTATCCGGTGCTTTTCTCGTCAATTCGACTCGAACCCCTTCATCTTCGCAAATTCAATCCTCAGTTGTCTTATTTTCCCACCCGCCCTCCCTTCTTCTTCTCGAATCCGGAGTCCGTAATCGAGCATCCATCCTACTCGTGCGAAGTCTTTGCTTTCTTTCCTCAATGATTTCAACCGGTGTTTTCTCTTCAAGTTATTCGTCGGTTTTCCCCTTCCAAGTTGCCTCTGTGTTTTCCCGCCCTCCCACCCTTTTCTTCCCGGAGTCTGACTCTCTCTCGACCAGCTATCTCATTCGTGCGGAACCTCTTCGGTCTTCCCTCAATTATTTCAACCGGTGAATTCTCGTCTTGTTCGTCATTCTTCATCCCTTTCTTTTCCGGTGCACTCAATTCAAGTTTTTCGGGTTGATCATATTCTTTTCCTCGAAGTGTTTTCCCTGCTTGTTCACCTCTCGCCAGTCAATCATTCCGGAGTTCGTAAGATATCTCAGGAGATTCGTCTGTCTTCCAATTAACTCGAGGTTGTCACCTCAGTCCAATATTTCAATTGTTCCGGTGCATCATCTATCTGTTCGACAATCTTTTCCAACGGTGTTTTCTTTTAGTGGGCCCTAACCCACAGGTCTTTTCCCAGGATCTTACCTGACTCTTCTAATTTCCCCGGAGTTATTCTCTAATTCTTTTTGAAATTTGACGTAAGAATGGATTTCATCAGTCAGATGTTTTTCCAAGATCGATTTCAAACCATTTCATTGTGGGCTCAACCTCTTCGCTTTTCATCCTCACGGAGTATCTCAGAGATTTTGGTGGTGTTTCTCGTCGACATTTGAAGACCGAAGAAGAGTTCCTTCTAAATTTTGTCCGTTCTCTCGAAGATTTGTGGTTCAAGCTTCATGTTATCCTCTCGAATTATTCCATTTGTTAGTTATTCTTTTCATCCATCCGGAGTATGTCAGGAGTTGATTTCTGTTTCTTTTCACCGGAGGCCATCATTCCAGCTATCGTTCTATATTTATTCCGGAGCTTCATTCAAATGTTCTGTAATCAGCTCGAGTTCTTCTCGTTCTCTTGTATCTAAATCCCCTCTTGCTTATTTGCTTTTCTAATTCCTCCCGGTGATTCATTCTCTTTCATCAGTCATTTCGAATTCTTACGGTGGTTCCTTCAGATTTTTTTTCCTTGATTATCATATAAATTTCATTCGTTCTTTTCAACCTACCGGTGATTCATGAAGTCCTTCTCAAGTTGGCGCTATGTCACTTCTCAATCCTTTTTCAAGAAGAATAAGTAGTTTGCAAATCCATTGCTTGTCACCAATTTAATTTGATGAAGGATAAGCATAACATAAATCTTATTCTTATTTCATCCAAGTGATTAATCTTTTTCTTCGGAGTTTGTTCTGAGGAATAAATTCTAGTTCCAAGTGTTATCATCTTTCTTTTCCGGAGTTCAAATTTCCTCAGCCATTTCTTCGGAACCTCCATCTAAATCATCGCAACGCTCATCTTATTCTTTCTTCCTTCATTTCTATCTCATCATCCTTTTGTTACCGGAGTTCTTCATGGTGGTTCTTCAGGATTTAATTCATTCTTCAAGAGTTCATCAAGATTCTTGTTGGCGGAGTTCAAGTATCTTTTCTTCTCGCATCTCGAAGTGCAATTAATTCTCCGTATTCTTTTGAAGTGGAGTTTTTGCATTCCTTCGTTCTTCTCAGCTTTTCAATCATTTTCGTTTGCGGCCGGTTATCACCTCATTAATTTCGAGATGTTTTCCATAAGTCCACAACAATCTTATTCTTTCGTTGTTGATTTTCTCAACAACTCCAGTCAACCCTTCCTTCTAAGTTCTTTTCATTCAATTTTTCCAATTCTTCCGGAGGTATTGCGTTGCTTATGTCATCAAGTATCCTCTGAAGTTCGTGTTCTATTCCTCCATGTTTAGCCGGAGTGCTGCCTAAATTCTTTCAGTCTTATCCATTTCTTTTCTCATTCTAACCACTCCGGTTAGAACGAGTGGTTTCAGAGTTTATCTTGATTCCGTGAGCTTTGATTCTCGTCATTCTCGTCATTCCTCTCTTCTTCTCGAGTGCTCTCGATTCCTTGCTTCTTCTTTGAGTTCTTGTTTCACCTCATCCTTTTTCCCTTCCGTCTCGGTCCTAAGATCTTGTAGCGACCTGACCCGAAATCGGTCAAATCTCTGTGTCTGTACCATCCCAAGATCATGCTGGTACTCACAGTACATCGATGGAATAATCAAAGTTCAATCACACCTGAATTTATTACACGGTTCTCATATAGAGTCTTTATTACAAGAGAATAAATTCGGCTCAAGGCCAACTCATGAGAAATAAACTACTAATGCTGCGGAAGCGTAGAAGATAAAGCGAGTCCATCCGACTCCAAAGGGCAATCGCCAAGCGCGGAGCGTAGCCTCACTCCTGATCGGAATATACCTCTGCAACATAAGACGTTGCAGCCATGTAGGTCAGCTTTTTGAATAAGCTGGCAAGTCATGAAGAATAACAATAATAAAGTTACTAACACTATATGCATTTTGGCTGTGGAGCTCTAAGTTTCATCATTTTGCGAAAAGCCAATTTTCTCCTACTACAGTGGACTTGCTTGCAAATATTACTACAAATTGTTGGTAGTTATTGAGATGGTTCCACCAACCAATATCTCATACCCAAATTATTAAGTCATAAAACCCCTCAAATTATTTCATTAGTTTTAGTGTTGAGATTTCCGAATACTTCCAAGTTCCAGAGGCTCAAATTGTCCGTAACCGGGGACACGGCTAATCGATTAGATCTTTAACTCTGCAGAGGTTTGCACACTTTCCCATAAGAATCATTCCTCCTTTTGAGTCTTCGCACTTCAGGTGTTTGAAGACGGACGAATGAAACAGGGTCTTCCAAAGAGTTCTTCCGCTCTGCGGTACCCATCCAATCCTACCGTTCTTCTACATCTCGTAGTACCGTCCAGCCAGCGTCACTACTAGGGTTGACCCAGCCAGAGCCCATAATGGCTTGCGGCTGCACAGGTAAGCTTCCGGTCATGGGGCATCCATCCGCCTCTTCGTGGTTGGGTGAAGCTTTCCGCAAGATGTCATGGCACTTCTCCATGCATCCCGGCCAACCACTGGGTTCTCCAGGGTGCCCGTCAACCGTCCTCCACCCAGTAGTGAATTCCGAAGTCCATCTTGATTCTTGTAGTTCATGGGGTTGTCATCATCATTGACTCTCATGTCTTTCTTATGAATATCACTCAACCAAAACCCGTCTACGAGCATAGCAAAATAAACTACTTCGTCCCGGGGTCATGGTAACAAGGGGATTGGTTCATCCTACCACATGATACTACTCAAGATTAATAACTTCAAATTTCAACTACTGCATGCATGGTGGGGTGGTGACAATTTCTAATGCACAAAAACATAGGTATAAAAATAGCATGATCAAACTTGCCTTGCTGATGATCCTCGTAAGCTAAAGATTCGTAGTAGCGAGCTTCGCACTCCGGAAACTCTACCGAGACAAACAATGATCACAATAAGCATATAGCATAGGATCACATAATACAATAGCATAACAATAGCAACATAACACACCAAAGCAAACAAATCAAAACCCAAGGGAAAACTCAAAGAAAACCAACTCAAGTTTCCTACTTCAAACAACAACTAGAATAGTTTTTATATAATTTTTTTTTCTAACATAACCTAATCATGGTTTTATGTTAACTTAACAGAAAAGAATGCATTAAGCAATTAGGAGCAAAAAGAATTAATTTAAAATCTATTATGAAACTCCTATTAGGCCTAATTCAATTTCTATTAAGAAAATAAAATAAAACTTTTATTTATTATAAATAAAAGTTCATCCCTTAAAGTGACAGAAACTATCCTAGAATAAGCAATTACATGTTAAAAATAAATTTATTTACTAATTAAAATATTAGGAAAACAGTAGCTAGTTAATTAATTAGGATTAACAAGATTCTGCTTAAAACTATATTTTATTAATCCTAAAATACCCAAATTAATTCCTATGGTTTGGCAATGTCAAAATAAAGTTGGGACAAAAGAGTCATATAAAAATAATTTTTCTAACTCATGTTATAACAGATTTACTATTCTGACTAAAACTAAATTAAAGCAATTTTAATTAATTATAACATAGCAAATTATATTTTCTACAGAAACTATAGAAAATTTGCAACCCAACAAAAAAAGAATCACCCAAAAATATTAAACAGAATAAAAGATATGAATTTTTCAAAACAGGAACTATTCTGTTAAAACAGAAAATGAAAATAAAAGAAAAATGGCCTAATGGGCCTAAACTACGCACTGAGCGTAATATAAACTAAACGGGCCTAGGGTTAAACGAGTCGGGCCGGGCTAATAAAAATAAAACCCTAACTAAATTTAAACCGCAACGAACCGGCCGGTTTTTTATAAAAAACATACCCCTTCGGGGGTTCTAATCTACACCGTAGATAGCGCATCGGACGGGGGAGGAGATCTCCGGCGACTTACCGGAGCTCGGCGGTGGCGGCGGCGGCGGCGGCGAGTGCGTTGGCCTCTCCGGTCGTCGGGGAGGTCGGCGGAGAGCTCCGGCGGGTGCGGACGAGCTCGGGGAGGCGTTTGGTGGAGTCGGTGGAGGTCGAGGAGGGCTAGGGCGGCGACGGCGAGGGAAATGGCGGCGGTGGTCGACTCGGACTCCATGAGCGTGAGAGGGACGGAGGGTTCCATGAGGGGCGAGGGGGAATGGAAGTGGGGGGGTTTAAGTAGGGGGCCTCGGCGTGGCAAGGAGGCGATCGGGAGGATCGGATCCGGATCTCGCGAGATCCGCGATCGGCGGCGACACGGCGTGGCGTGGGCGGGAGGTTGAAGGAGGGTGGGGTCCGCTGTCGGTGAGAGAGAGAGGGGGTGGTGCGGTCGGCGACCGAGCCAAGCGTGTTCGGGCGCGTGGGGGTGGCTCGGGTCTTTGGGCAGCTCGGTACTGGCCTCGTGGGCACTGGCTGGCTCTTGGCTGCGCTCTGGTGGTCGGTCACTGGGCTGGGCTAGGGGCTGGGGCGGCGCTGGGGGTTTGTTTTTTTTTTAATTTATTTTTTTAAATAAAACAAAAACATAGATATCTTTTAAAATATAAATATTTTATATAGGACATATATATACCAAAATGATCAGGGGAATATTCCCTATCATTTGAACATTTTTCCAAAGGCAAAATCCAAACTTTATAAAATTCCATTTTTTTCAAATTCAAATAAATCTCAAGTTTGAATTCAAAACTTTTGGCAAGGTTTTCCTCTGATATTTTTGGAGTGTCATGTTTACTCCTCTCATACTTTTGATCAAGTATTCATCAGGCATAGTTTTTGAAATGATTCCCACTTGCTAAAGTTTGAATTCAAATTCAAAACTCAAAATCCTCTGAAACTTCAAATGGCATTCAAATTCAAATAGGATGCATTAGATGCTTAGCTATAATTGTAAAACATTCCAAATAGGAAATTTGGGATGTTACAAACCTACCCACCTTAAGATGAATCTCGCCCTCGAGATTCGGGTTGGCTAGCAAATAGGTGCGGGTGGTCTCAAGAAGGTCTTCTTGGCGCTCCCAGTGGCTTCTTCCTCGGTGTGGTGACTCCACAAAGACCTTGCAAAATTTGATGACCTTGCGGGTGACTCTGCTTTCAGCCTCGAGAATTCAGACGGGTTTCTCCTTGTAGGTCGATCACCGCTCAAGCTGTATGGCCTCTAGGGGCACCGTGTCTCTCAACGGAACATCACCATGTCGGCATGACACTTCTTCACCGAGAAACATGGAAGACATCATGAACTCCGGACAATCCTTCCGCAATTCCAACTTGTAAGCAACTTCTCCATGACGTTCGAGGATTTTGTAGGGCCAATGAATCGGGTGCTAACTTTCCTTGACACCAAATCTCTTGATCCCACGAAGTGAGACACACGAAGATATGCTCGGTCTCCCGCTTCGTAAGTCACTTCCTTGCGCTTCATCGTCGGCATAACTCTTCCGTCTCGATTGTGCTATCTTGAGTCTGTCTCGAATCAGCTTGACTTTCTCTTGAATCCCGATAAGGTCGGAACCAAAAGTGATCGATCTCCAACACTATCCCACAAAGAATGGTGTTCTCGCACCTCCTTCCGTATACAGCTTCGAAGGGGCCATCTTCGATGGATTGATAATCGTTGTTGTATGAGAACTCTGCGTCGGCAAATTATCATCCCAGCTAGACCCATAGTCTAGCACACAAGCTCTCAACATGTCCTCCGTAATCTGGTTGACTCTCTCGGTCTGTCCATCTGCTCATGGATGAAAAGCTGTCTTGAATTCCAGCCTTGTACCCAAAGTTTCATGCAATCGCTTCCAAAACTTTGAGGTAAACTGTGTTCCTCTATCGACACGATTTTCCTCGGAACTCCATGCGGACATACGATCCTGGTCATGTATATCTTGGCCAACTTAGCACTGGTATAGGTAGTCTTCACGGAATGAAGTGAGCTACCTTGGTCAAACGATCAACCACTACCCGGATAGAATCATAACCTGAACGGGTCCCGGTAATCCTGTGATGAAATCCATTCCAAGTTTCTCCCATTTCCAATCTGAATCGGCAAAGGTTGAAGTAACCCTGCTGGCTTCGATGTTCTGCCTTTACGCGTTGACAAACATCGCATATCGCTACGTACTCGCAATATCCTTCTTCATACCGCCCACCGAAACTTTCCTTCAAATCCGGTACATCTTGGTGTTGCCGGGTGAATCGAGTACGGTGAATCATGAGCCTCTGAAGAATTAGCTTCTGAGTTCGGGATCATTGGGCACATAAATACGATCCTCGAACCATATAGTTCCGTGTTCATCCTTACGAAACCCTTTAGCTTTTCCTTCATCCATCTTTTGCTTTATCTCATCAATTTCCTTGTCCGACTTCCGGCTTCACGAATCCTTTCGCCAAAGTGGACTGTACTTCCAGAGTTGCAACAAATCCTCTCGGAACTATCTCCATCGGAGATCTCGAGGTCATCGACTAACTCCTGGGTAATCCTCCTGCTTTGTAAGAGTATTCACATAACTCTTACGGCTCAAAGCATCTGCTACAACATTAGCCTTACAGGTGGTAATGCAACCTCATGTCATAGTCCTTTATCAACTCTAGCCATCTCCTCTCGCCGAGGTTCAATTCCTTCTGCGTGAAAATATACTTCAAGCTCTTGTGATCTGTAGACATCACAACGGTTTCCGATGAGGAAATGTCTCTGTGTCTTGAGTGCATGCACTACGGCCGCTAACTCCAAATCATGTGTGGTATAATTCATCTCATGAGGTCATAGCTGTCCGGAGGCATAAGCTACAACTTTTCCTTCCTGCATGAGTACTCCTCCGAGTCCTTGACGAGAAGCGCCACAATAAACTTGGTATTCCTTGTGTATGTCCGCAAAATCAATCTCGGGGCTGTGACCAAACGCTTTCTTCAATTCCTGAAAACTGGCTTCACATTCCTCGGTCCAAACATACTTGGCTTCCTTCTTCAACAGCTCAGTCATGGGCTTGGCAATCTTCGAGAAGTTCTCAATAAACCTCCGATAATATCCTGCGAGTCCGAGAAAACTGCGGATCTCCTTGATCGAGGTGGGTGACCGCCAATCGGTGATGATTCAACCTTGGCGGGATCAACTGCTATTCCTTCTCCTGAAATAACATGTCCGAGAAATCCAACTTCCTTCAGCCAAAATTCACATTTGCTGAATTTGGCATACAACTGATGTTCTCAAGTTTCTCGAACTAGACGCAAATGTTCCTTATGCTCTTCCTCGCTCTTGGAAAATCAATATATCATCGATGAACACCACGACAAACTTGTCCAGATATTCCATAAACACCTTGTTCATCAAATTCATGAAGTATGCGGGAGCATTAGTCAATCCAAATGACATGACGGTATACTCATATAAACCATACCGTAGTGAATGCTGTTTTGGGTATATCCTTTTCACGAATCTTCAATCGATGATACCACGATCGAAGATCGATCTTGGAGAATACCTTGGCTCCAACTAGCTGATCAAACAGATCATTAATCATCGGCAGAGGGTACTTGTTCTTGATGGTTACTTCGTTCAACGCACGATAATCCACAACCATCCTCAAGCTTCCATCCTTCTTCTCTACCAAAAGGACTGGGGCTCCCCAAGGTGATGAGCTTGGCCGAATATATCCTTTCTCCAATAACTCATTAATTTGATCCTTGATCTCTTTCAACTCATTCGGTGGCATCCGATAGGGTCTCTTGCATATTGGGGTTGTGCCGGGCAATAACTCGATCAGAAATTCAATGTCCCCGTCCGGTGGCATTCTGTAATTCCTCCGAAACACATCGGAAAATCTTGCACCATCGGCACTTCCTCCCAACAACTCCCGTGAGGGAATGCACTGATTCTTCATCTGGCTGTGCTGGCTACATACTTGATCCTCTTCGCTCGGGGTGGTGAGCGAATAGACTTCTTGAGCACAGCCTATGTTTCCTTCAAACTTCGTCAACTAATCCATGCCATGGATTACATCCAAGGTCTGGGTTTCCAACACTATGAGGTCTGCGGAAATTTATGGTTCCCGATGTTGAGGGTTGCATGACAGCCTAAGCTCGCCATCATTTCTCCTCCTGCGAACCCGATCGAAGGGGCTTCTAAGGGTTTTAGTGGGTAACCCGTATTTTTCCACAACTACCCTTGATATGAATGAATGCGCTGCACGAGAATCAAAGAGTACCAAAACTGAACGTGAATTCAATAAAACTTACCAACCACAATTATCCGGCTGATCATAGACGCCCTCCACGCCAATGTGGTTCACCCGAGCACGAGGGAACGGATTGGGCTTCTTCGCTGAGCCTCCATTGCCGTTTCCATTCCTCCGCTTGGCCTCCGGGCAGTCGGTGGCATAGTGCCTGTCTTCCGCACTTGAAGCGGTGATGTGGCTCGGATCCTTCGGAGCCGAGGCGTAACGATGCTGATTGCCATTACTGCTTCCATTGCCATTGCCATGGCCTCGACTTGTTGTCCTGGCTGCGGTTGTTCCCATTTCCTCCATGGTTATGACCTCCATGGTTATGATGGGTGTGCCCTCCCGAGTATGGTGCATAACGGGCTTCGCTGAGCTCTGAGTTGTGCTTCCCCGGCTGTACTTCCGCTTGCGGCTTTCAATCTGCTGCTGCTTGCCTTCAAGTATGGTGGCCTTGTCTACCAGCTCCTGGTAGTTGTTGAAAGTAGCCACAATAAGCTGCATACTCAGCTCTGTTGGGTAACGTAGTAATTTCAAAAATTTTCCTACGATCACGCAAGACCATGGTGATGGCATAGCAACGAGAGGGAGAGTGTCCGTCCACGCACCCTCGTGAGACCGAAAGCGAAGCGTTATATTAACGCTGTTGATGTAGTCGACGTCTTCACGATCCGACCGATCCAAGCACCGCACTCTGCACCTCCGAGTTCTTGGCACACGCTCAGCTCGATGACGATCCCGGGCTCCGATCCAGCAAAGCGTCGGGAAGGAGTTCCGTCGAGACGACGGCGTGGTGACGATCTTGATGTTCTACCGTCGCAGGCTTCGCCTAAGCACCGCTACAATATGACCGAGGTGGAATATGGTGGAGGGGGCACCGCACACGGCTAAGGAACGATCACGAAGATCAACTTGTGTGTCCTAGGGTGCCCCCCGCCTGTGATATAAAGGAGCAAGGGGAGGGCGGCCAGCCCTTGGGGCGCACTAAGGGGGGGAGTCCTCCTCCTAGTAGAGTAGGACTCCCTTTCCTAGTCCTACTAGGAAGAGGAAGGGGAAGGAAAGAGAGGAGAGGAGAGGGAAAGGGGCTGCGCCTCCTAGTCAGTCGGACTCCCCATGGAGGGGCACCACCTCCTGGTGCAGCCCTCTCTCCCTCTTGGCCCAATAAGGCCCATAACTTCCCGGGGTTCCGTAACCCTCCCAACTCCGGTTTTCTCCGAAACTTCCGGAACCTTTCCGTGTCCGAATATAACCATCCAATATATCAATCTTTATGTCTCGACCATTTCGAGACTCCTCGTCATGTCCGTGATCACATCCGGGACTCCGAACTCCTTGGTACATCAAAATACATAAACTCATAATAACCGCCATTGAAACCTTGCGTGCATGGACCCTACGGTTCGAGAACTATGTAGACATGACCTAGAACTATTCTCGGTCAATAACCAATAGCGGAACCTGGATGCTCATATTGGTTCCTACATATTCTACGAAGATCTTTATCGGTCAAACCGCATAACAACATACGTTGTTCCCTTTGTCATCGGTATGTTACTTTCCGAGATTCGATCGTCGGTATCCAATACCTAGTTTAATCTCGTTCGGAAAGTCTCTTTACTCGTTCCGTAATACATCATCTCACAACTAACTCTTTAGTTGCAATGCTTGCAAGGCTTATGTGATGTGTATTACCGAGAAGGCCTAGAGATACCTCTCCGACAATCGGAGTGACAAAACCTAATCTCAAATACGCCAACCCAACAAGTACCTTTGGAGACACCTGTAGTACTCCTTTATAATCACCCGATTACGCTGTGACGCTTGGTAGTACCAAAGTGTTCCTCCGTAAACGGAGTTGCATAATCTCATAGTTGCAGGAACTTTGTATAAGTCATGAAGATAGCATAAGCAACATATTAAACGATCAAGTGCTAAGCTAATGAAATGGGTCATGTCAATCAGATCATTCAACTAATGATGTGACCTTGTTAATCAAATAACAACTCCTTGTTCATGGTTAGGAAACATAACCATCTTTGATTAATAAGCTAGTCAAGTAGAGGCATACTAGTGACATACTGTTTGTCTATATATTCACACATGTATTATGTTTCCGGTTAATACAATTCTAGCATGAATAATAAACATTTATCATGATATAAGGAAATAAATAATAACTTTATTATTGCCTCTAGGGCATATTTCCTTCATCTCCCACTTGCACTAGAGTCAATAATCTAGATCACATCACCATGTGATTAACATCGATAGTTCACATCATCATGTGATTAACACCCATAATTCACATCGCCATGTGACCAAGACCCAAAGGGTTTACTAGATTCAGTAATCTAGTTCACATCGCTATGTGATTAACACCCAAAGAGTACTAAGGTGATCATGTTTTGCTTTGTGAGAGAATCTTAGTCAACGGGTCTGCCACATTCAGATCCGTATGTATTTTGCAAATCTCTATGTCAACAATGCTCGCACGGAGCTACTCTAGCTAATTGCTCCCACTATCAATATGTATCTAGATCGAGACTTAAAGTCATCCAGATCAGTGTCAAAACTTGCATCGACGTAACCCTTTACGGCGAACCTTTTTCACTTCCATAATCGAGAAACATATCCTTATTCCACTAAGGATAATTTTGACCGCTGTCCGATGATCTACTCCTAGATCACTATTGTACTCCTTGCCAAACTCAGATGCGGGGTATACAATAGATCTGGTACACAGATGGCATACTTTATAGAACCTATGGCGAAGGCATAGGGAATGACTTTCATTCTCTTTCTATCTTCTGCCGTGGTCGGGTTTTGAGTCTTACTCAATTTCATACCTTGTAACACAGGCAAGAACTCTTTCTTTGACTGCTCCATTTTGAACTACTTCAAAATCTTGTCAAGGTATGTACTCATTGAAAAACTTATCAAGCGCCTTGATCTATCTCTATAGATCTTAATGCTCAATATGTAAGCAGCTTCACCGAGGTCTTTCTTTGAAAAACTCCTTTAAACACTCCTTTATGCTTTGCAGAATAATTCTACATTATTTCCGATCTACAATATGTCATTCACATATACTTATCGAAATCTTGTAGTGCTCCCACTCACTTTCTAGTAAATACAGGCTTCATTTGCAAGTCTGTATAAACTATATGCTTTGATCAACTTATCAAAGCGTATATTCCAACTCCGAGATGCTTGCACCAAATCCATAGATGCACATTTTGTTAACACCTTTAGGATCGACAAAACCTCTTGGTTGCATCACATACAACTCTTCTTTAATAACTCCATTAAGGAATGCAGTTTTGTTTATCCATTTGCCGATTTCATAAAATGCGGCAATTGCTAACATGATTCGGACGACATAAGCATCGCTACAGCTTGAGTAAATCTCATTGTAGTCAACACCTTGAACTTGTCGAAAAACCTTTGCACAAGTCGAGCTTTGTAGACAGTAATACTACTATCGATGTCCGTCTTCCTCTTGAAGATCCATTTATATAATATGGCTTGCCGATCATGAACAACTCCATCAAAGTCCACACGTTGTTCTCATACATGGATCCCATCTCAGATTTCATGGTCTCAAACCATTTCGCGAATCTGGGCTCATCATCGCTTCCTCATAGTTCGTAGGTTCATCATGGTCTAGTAACATGACTTCCGAATAGGATTACCGTACCACACTGGTGCGGACTGTACTTTGGAAGACCTACGAGGTTTTGCGAGAACTTGATCTGAAGTTTCATGATCATCATCATTAACTTCCTCACTAATTGGTGTAGGAATCACTGGAACTGATTTCTGTGATGAACTACTTTCCAATAAGGGAGAAGGTACAATTACCTCATCAAGCTCTACTTTCCTCCCACTCACTTCTTTCGAGAGAAACTTCTTCTCTAGAAAGGATCCATCTTAGCAACGAAAAACTTGCCTTCGGATCTGTGATAGAAGGTGTACCCAATAGTTACCTTTGGGTATTCTATGAAGACGCATTCTCCGATTTGGGTTCGAGCTTATCAAGTGAAAACTTTTCACATAAGCATCACAACTCCAAACTTTTAAGAAACGACAGCTTAGGTTTACTGTTAAACCATAGTTCATACGGTGTCGCCTCAACGGATTTAGATGGTGCCCTATTAAACGTGAATGCAGCTGTCTCTAATGCATAACCCCAAAACGATAGTGGTAAATCGGTAAGATACATCATAGATCGCACCATATCCAATAAAGTGTGGTTACGACGTTCGGACACACCATTAAGCTGTAGTGTTCCAGGTGGCGTGAGTAGTGAAACTATTTCACATTGTTTTAACTGAAGGCCAAACTCGTAACTCAAATATTTTTCCTCTGCGATCATATCGTAGAAACTTTTATTTTCTTGTTACGATGATTCTTCACTTCACTCTGAAATTCTTTGAACTTTTCAAATGTTTCGCACTTGTGTTTCATCAAGTAGATATACCCATATCTGCTCAAATCATCTTGTGAAGGTCAGCAAATAACAATACTTGCCACGAGCATCAACACTCATTGGATCGCATACATCGGTATGTATTATTTCCAATAAGTCAAGAGCTTGTTCCATTGTTCCGAGAACGTAGTTTTAGTCATCTTGCCCAAAAGGCACGGTTCGCAAGCATCAAATGATTCATAATCAAGTGATTCCAAAAACCATCAAGATGGAGTTTCTTCATGCGCTTTACACCAATATGACCTAAACGGCAAGTGCCACAAATAAGTTGCACTATCATTATTTAACTTTGCATCTTTTGGTTTCAATATTATGAATATGTGTATCGCTATGATCGAGATCCAATGAACCGCTTTCATTGGGTGTGTAAACATACAAGGTTTTATTCATGTAAATGTAACAACAATTTATTCTCTTACTTAAATGAATAATCGATTGCAATAAACATGATCAAATCATATTTATGCTCAACACCAAATAACACTTATTTAGGTTCCACACTAATCCCGAAAGTATAGGGAGTGTGCGATGATGATCATATCAATCTTGGAACTACTTCCAACACTCATCGTCACTTCCCTTCAACTAGTTTCGCTCATTCTGCAACTCCTGTTTCAAGTTACTACTTTTAGCAACCGAACCAGATCAAATACCGAGGGGTTGCTACGAACACTAGTAAAATACACATCAATAATCTGTATATCAAATATACCTTTGTTCACTTTGCCATCCTTCTTATCCGCCAAATACTTGGGGTAGTTCCGCTTCTAGTGACCAGTTCCATTGCAGCAAAAGCACTTAGTCTCGTGCTTAGGTCCAGACTTGGGCTTCTTCACTCGAGCAGCAACTTGCTTGCCGCTCTTCTTGAAGTTCCCTTCTTCCCTTTGCCCTTTTCCTTGAGACTAGTGGTCTTGTCAATCATCAACACTTGATGCTCTTTCTTGATTTCTACCTTCGTCGATTTCAACATCACGAAGAGCTCGGGAATCGTTTTCGTCATCCCTTGCATACTATAGTTCATCACGAAGTTCTAGTAACTTAGTGATGGTGACTAGAGAATTCGTCAATCACTTGCCTTATCCGGAAGATTAACTCCCACTTGATTCAAGCGATTGAAGTACCTGCATAATCTGAGCACATGCTCACTAGTTGAGCGATTCTCCTCCATCTTTTAGCTTTAGAACTTTGTTGGAGACTTCATATCTCTCAACTCGGTATTTGCTTGAAATATTAACTTCAACTCCTGGAACATCTCATATGGTCCATGACGCTCAAAACGCCTTTGAAGTCCCGATTCTAAGCCGTTAAGCATGGTGCACTAAACTATCAAGTAGTCATCATATTGAGCTAGCCAAACGCTCATAACGCCCGCATCCGCTCCTGCAATAGGTCTGCACCTAGCGTGCATCAAGGACATAATTCTTCCAGGCAGCAATGAGGATAAACCTCGGATCACGGATCCAATCCGCATCATTGCTACTAATATCTTTCAACATAATTTCTCTAGGAACATATCAAAACAAACATATGAAAGCAACAAACATAGGGAAGCAACAATGCGAGCTATTGATCTACAACATAATTTGCAAAATACTACCAGACTAAGTTCATGATAAATTAAAGTTCAATTAATCATATTACTTAAGAACTCCCACTTAGATGACATCTCTCTAGTCATCTAAGTGATCACGTGATCCAAATCAACTAAACCATAACCGATCATCACGTGAGATGGAGTAGTTTTCAATGGTGAACATCTTATGTTGATCATATCTACTATATGATTCACGCCGACCTTTCGGTCTCCGTGTTCCGAGGCCATATCTGCATATGCTAGGCTCGTCAAGCATAACCTGAGTATTCCGCGTGTGCAAAACTGGCTTGCACCCGTTGTAGATGGACGTAGAGCTTATCACACCCGATCATCACGTGGTGTCCGGGCACGACGAACTTTGGCAACGGTGCATACTCGGGGAGAACACTACTTGATAATTTTAGTGAGAGATCATCTTATAATGCTACCGTCAATCAAAGCAAGATAAGATGCATAAAGGATAAACATCACATGCAATCAATATAAGTGATATGATATGGCCATCATCATCTTGTGCTTGTGATCTCCATCTCCAAGCACCGCCATGATCACCATCGCCACCGCGCGACACCTTGATCTCCATCGTAGCATCGTTGTCGCCTCGCCAACTATTGCTTCTACGACTATCGCTACCGCTTAGTGATAAAGTAAAGCAATTACATGGCGCTTGCATTTCATACAATAAAGCGACAACCATATGGCTCTCGCCAGATTGTCGATAACTCGTTACAAAACATGATCATCTCATACAATAAAATATAGCATCACGCCTTGACCATATCACATCACAACATGCCCTGCAAAACAAGTTAGACGTCCTCTACTTTGTTGTTGCAAGTTTTACGTGGCTGCTACGGGCTGAGCAAGAACCGTTCTTACCTACGCATCAATACCACAACGATACTTCGTCAAATAGACTCCGTTTTAACCTTCTCAAGGACGGGCGAGCCACACTCGGTTCAACTAAAGTGAGAGAGACAGACACCCGCCACCACCTTTAAGCAACGAGTGCTCACAGCGGTGAAACCAGTCTCGCGTAAGCGTCTGCGTAATGTCGGTCCGGCCGCTTCATCTCACAATACCGCTGAACCAAAGTATGACATGCTGGTAGGTAGTATGACTTGTATCGCCCACAACTCACTTGTGTTCTACTCGTGCATATGACATCAACGCATAAAACCTGGCTCGATGCCACCGTTGGGTAACGAGTAATTTCAAAAATTTTCCTACGATCACGCAAGACCATGGTGATGGCATAGCAACGAGAGGGGAGAGGTCCGCCCACGCACCCTCGAGACCGAAAGCGAAGCGCTATATTAACGCTGTTGATGTAGTCGACGCCTTCACGATCCGACCGATCCAAGCACCGCACTCGCACCTCCGAGTTCTTGGCACACGCTCAGCTCGATGGCGATCCCGGGCTCCGATCCAGAAAGCGTCGGGAAGGAGTTCCACAAGACGACGGCGCAGTGACGATCTTGATGTTCTACCGTCGCAGGCTTCGCCTAAGCACCGCTACAATATGACCGAGGTGGAATATGGTGGAGGGGGCACCGACACGGCTAAGGAACGATCACGAAGATCAACTTGTGTGTCCTAGGGTGCCCCCCGCCCCGTGATATAAAGGAGCAAGGGGGGCGGCCAGCCCTTGGGGCGCACCAAGGGGGGGAGTCCTCCTCCTAGTAGGAGTAGGACTCCCTTCCTAGTCCTACTAGGAAGAGGGAAGGGGAAGGAAAGAGAGGAGAGGAGAGGGAAGGGGCTGCGCCCCCCTCCAAGTCAGTCGGACTCCCCATGGAGGGGGGCCACCACCTCCTGTGCAGCCCTCTCTCTCCCTCTTGGCCCAATAAGGCCCATAACTTCCCGGGGTTCCGTAACCCTCCAAGACTCCGGTTTTCTCCGAAACTTCCGAACCTTTCCGTGTCCGAATATAACCATCCAATATATCAATCTTTATGTCTCGACCATTTCGAGACTCCTCGTCATGTCCGTGATCACATCCGGGACTCCGAACTCCTTCGGTACATCAAAATACATAAACTCATAATAACCGCATTGAAACCTTAAGCGTGCGGACCCTACGGTTCGAGAACTATGTAGACATGACCTAGAACTATTCTCGGTCAATAACCAATAGCGGAACCTGGATGCTCATATTGGTTCCTACATATTCTACGAAGATCTTTATCGGTCAAACCGCATAACAACATACGTTGTTCCTTTGTCATCGGTATGTTACTTTCCGAGATTCGATCGTCGGTATCCAATACCTAGTTTAATCTCGTTACGGAAAGTCTCTTTACTCGTTCCGTAATACATCATCTCACAACTAACTCTTTAGTTGCAATGCTTGCAAGGCTTATGTGATGTGTATTACCGAGAAGGCCTAGAGATACCTCTCCGACAATCGGAGTGACAAAACCTAATCTCAAATACGCCAACCCAACAAGTACCTTTGGAGACACCTGTAGTACTCCTTTATAATCACCCGATTCACGTTGTGACGCTTGGTAGTACCAAAGTGTTCCTCCGTAAACGGAGTTGCATAATCTCATAGTTGCAGGAACTTTGTATAAGTCATGAAGATAGCATAAGCAACATATTAAACGATCAAGTGCTAAGCTAATGAAATGGGTCATGTCAATCAGATCATTCAACTAATGATGTGACCTTGTTAATCAAATAAGAACTCCTTGTTCATGGTTAGGAAACATAACCATCTTTGATTAACAAGCTAGTCAAGTAGAGGCATACTAGTGACATACTGTTTGTCTATATATTCACACATGTATTATGTTTCCGGTTAATACAATTCTAGCATGAATAATAAACATTTATCATGATATAAGGAAATAAATAATAACTTTATTATTGCCTCTAGGGCATATTTCCTTCAAGCTCGTCATTGAGTCCCTCGAGAAATTTCTCCTGCTTTGCGGCATCTGTGGCCACATCATCAGGGGCATAGCGAGCTAGCTTGTTGAACTCATCCACGATCGTGCCACAAGACGGTTCCCCTCGCGTAAGTTGCGGAACTCACGCTTCTTCGCACTCATGGCTCCAAATGAGACATGAGCGGTGCGGAAGGCTCTGCTGGAATTGATCCCATGTGATGGCACCAATGGGATAAGTGGCGTGTAGTTCTCCCACCAAGAAGCTGCAGGTCCATCAAGTTGATGCTTGCAAAGCGCACCTTCTCTCGCATCAAGTGCATCCAACAGTGATTAGCTCTCTTCCGACTTTGCGGAGCCAATCATCAGCCACAATCGGCTCGGTGCTACTAGAGAACATCGCGGATTCAGCCTCGTGAATCGAGTCAAGTTGTCCACGGGGGTGGTGGCGGTGGATTGTTGGTGTTGTTGTTCGATTACGGATGAGAAGCTGCATGAGTGCATTCTGCTTCTTTGGAGTAGCTGGGTGAGCTCGTGGAAAACCGTGTCACGTCTCGGAGGCATCTGGTGTTTTTGGAGTGGATGAGAAAATTAGAATAGAACAAGGGTCTATGAGAAATAACACTACCCATATGAATGCACAATCATAAACACACCAATCATTTATTCATTCCACTCAAACATGGTTCAATCTCGATTACAAAGCTCATGACTAATCGAAGGAAGTATCGCCTAACTGATCGATTTAAAAGGAAAAAATAACATGGTGGTCGACTAAAAAGTCTTCATCAATAATCCTTGCGTCCCCGTGTGATGTCCTCTGTTGTGGCGCCTCCTCTTGCGGCTTCCTCCGGTGGAACTCCCTTCATAATCCTGATCATTGCTCACGAGGGTCCGTCATCTCCACTCGTAAAAAGATCCTCTCCCAAGTCCATCTTTTCCTCTATCGCGCAAGCTTCATCTTCGTGTCGCCGATTGTCTCCATGAAGTCCGCAACTTCTTCCTCATGGTTAAGGAAGTCTGCGTGTGCCTTCTCCTCCAGCCCAGTTCACGGAACAAAAGCCTCCTATGTGCCTTCGAAGTTACGGCGAGTCTGAATCTCCTGCTTCGAGGAGACACTCCAAGTCCCGGATGTACGAGAGTGGAGTCGTCCTCTATGGTACGGATGATATCTCCATTCCTTGCTCTGCGAGAAACCATGGCGAGGTCTGAGGGATCGAGCTCGGCCCTGTACTCCTCTCGGAGATTTCCAAGGGCACGATAGATCGCCATGTCCCTTCCGATGATCCAGTTGTAGTCGGTGAACTCGAAGTCAATAGGCTCCGTGTGTCCTCCGAAGGTTCTCCCTGGGATATGCACCTCAATCCTGTAGTGGTTGTCCGTCGGAAGTGCATTGGTTGGCTTCCCGGTGATCGAGGGTAGAGCAATCTTCAGCTTCTTCACCATCTGGACCAG
This sequence comes from Aegilops longissima, assembly GCA_021605205.1. Taxonomy (NCBI): domain Eukaryota; kingdom Viridiplantae; phylum Streptophyta; class Magnoliopsida; order Poales; family Poaceae; genus Aegilops; species Aegilops longissima. Next base: position 601,933,303 of record CM038678.1, read on the forward strand.
CTTCCTTTCGAAGGGCATCGCCTCGTCGGGCCGCAAAACTCCGTAGCAAAACCGGGGTGAACTCGACGCCATCTAGAATGTTGAAAATAGGAGAAGAGTCAGAATTGAACAGGGAGAATTACGGAATGATAAGGATACAAAGTAAATGGTCTCTTCCTATGGCTTTCCGATCCTAGGGGTTACGATCCTACGGTCAACAGTGTGCTCGATACCATCTCAGAGCGACCTGACCCAAAATCGGTCAAATCTACGTATTCTGTATCCATCCCAAGATCATGCCGGTACTCACAAGACATCGATGGAATAATCAAAGTTCAATCACACCTGAATTTATTACACGCTTCTCATATAGAGTCTTTATTACAAGAGAATAAATTCGCTCAAGGCCAACTCATGAGAAATAAACTACTAATGCTGCGGAAGCGTAGAAGATAAAGCGAGTCCATCCGACTCAAAGGGCAATCGCCAAGCGCGGAGCGTAGCCTCACTCCCTGATCGAATATACCTCGCAACATAAGACGTTGCAGCCATGTAGGTCAGCTTTTGAATAAGTGGCAAGTCATGAAGAATAACAATAATAAAGTTACTAACACTATATGCATTTTGGCTGTGGAGCTCTAAGTTTCATCATTTTGCGAAAAGCCAATTTTCTCCTACTACAGTGGACTTGCTTGCAAATATTACTACAAATTGTTGGTAGTTATTGAGATGGTTCCACCAACCAATATCTCATACCCAAATTATTAAGTCATAAAACCCCTCAAATTAATTCATTAGTTTTAGTGTTGAGATTTCCGAATACTTCCAAGTTCCAGAGGCTCAAATTGTCCGTAACCGGGGACACGGCTAATCGATTAGATCTTTAACTCTGCAGAGGTTTGCGCACTTTCCCCGCAAGAATCATTCCCTCCTTTTGAGTCTTCGCACTTCAGGGTGTTTGAAGACGGGACGAATGAAACAGGGTCTTCCAAAGAGTTCTTCTGGCTACTGCCGGTACCCATCCAATCCTACCGTTCTTCTACATCTCGTAGTACCGTCCAGCCAGCGTCACTACTAGGGTTGACCCAGCCAGAGCCCATAATGGCTTGCGGCTGCATAGGTAAGCTTCCGGTCATGGGGCATCCATCCGCCTCTTCGTGGTTGGGTGAAGCTCCGCAAGATGTCATGGCACTTCTCCATGCATCCCGCCAACCACTGGGTTCTCCAGGTGCCGTCCACAACCGCCCTCCACCCAAAGAGTGAATTCAAGTCCATCTTGATTCTTGTAGTTCATGGGGTTGTCATCATCATTGACTCTCATGTCTTTCTTATGAATATCACTCAACCAAAACCCGTCTACGAGCATAGCAAAATAAACTACTTCGTCCCGGGGTCATGGTAACAAGGGGATTGGTTCATCCTACCACATGATACTACTCAAGATTAATAACTTCAAATTTCAACTACTGCATGCATGGTGGGGTGGTGACAATTTCTAATGCACAAAAACATAGGTATAGAAAATAGCATGATCAAACTTGCCTTGCTGATGATCCTCGTAAGCTAAAGATTCGTAGTAGCGAGCTTCGCACTCCGGAAACTCTACCGAGACAAACAATGATCACAATAAGCATATAGCATAGGATCACATAATACAATAGCATAACAATAGCAACATAACACACCAAAGCAAACAAATCAAAACCAAAGGAAAACTCAAAGAAAACCAACTCAAGTTTCCTACTTCAAACAACAACTAGAATAGTTTTATATAATTTTTTTCTAACATAACCTAATCATGGTTTTATGTTAACTTAACAGAAAAGAATGCATTAAGCAATTAGGAGCAAAAATAATTAATTTAAAATCTATTATGAAACTCCTATTAGGCCTAATTCAATTTCTATTAAGAAAATAAAATAAAACTTTTATTTATTATAAATAAAAGTTCATCCCTTAAAGTGACAGAAACTATCCTAGAATAAGCAATTACATGTTAAAAATAAATTTATTTACTAATTAAAATATTAGGAAAACAGTAGCTAGTTAATTAATTAGGATTAACAAGATTCTGCTTAAAACTATTTTTTATTAATCCTAAAATACCCAAATTAATTCCTATGGTTTGGCAATGTCAAAATAAAGTTGGGACAAAAAGAGTCATATAAAATAATTTTTCTAACTCATGTTATAACAGATTTACTATTCTGACTAAAACTAAATTAAAGCAATTTTAATTAATTATAACATAGCAAATTATATTTTCTACAGAAACTATAGAAAATTTGCAACCCAACAAAAAAAGAATCACCTAAAAATATTAAACAGAATAAAAGATATGAATTTTTCAATACAGGAACTATTCTGTTAAAACAGAAAATGAAAATAAAAGAAAAAAATGGCCTAATGGGCCTAAACTACGCACTGAGCGTAATATAAACTAAACGGGCCTAGGGTTAAACGAGTCGGGCCGGGCTAATAAAAATAAAACCCTAACTAAATTTAAACCGTAACGAACCGGCCGGTTTTTTATAAAAAACATACCCCTTCGGGGGTTCTAATCTACACCGTAGATAGCGATCGGACGGGAGGAGATCTCCGCGACTTACGGAGCTCGGCGGTAGCGGCGCGGCGGCGGGCGGCAGTCGTTAGCCTCTCCGGTCGCCGGGAGGTCGGCGGAGAGCTCCGGGGAAAGTGACGAGCTCGAGGCGTTGGTGGAGTCGGTGGAGGTCGAGGAGGGCTAGGCGGCGACGGCGAGGGAAATGGCGGCGGTGGTCGACTCGGACTCCCAGAAGCGCGTGAGAGGGACGGAGGGTTCCATGAGGGGCGAGGGGGAATGGGGTGGGGGAGGGGTTTAAGTAGGGGGCCTCGGCATGGCAAGGAGGCGATCGGGAGGGGGATCGGATCCGGATCTCGGGATCCGCGATCGAGGCGGCGCGGCGTGGCGTGGGCGGAGGTTGAAGGAGGGGGGGGTCCGCTGTCGGTGAGAGAGAGAGGGGTGGTGCGGTCGGCGACCGAGCCAAGCGTGTTCGAGCCTGGGGGGTGGTGGGGGGGTCTGGCAGGCCTTTGGGCAGCTCGGGTGGCCTGGTGGGCACTGGCTCTTGGCCATGGGTGGTCGGCACTGGTGGGCAGGGGGGGGTGGCGCTGGGGTTTTTTTTTTTTTAATTTATTTTTTTAAATAAAACAAAAACATAGATATCTTTTAAAATATAAATATTTTATATAGGACATATATATACCAAAATGATCAGGGAATATTCCTATCATTTGAACATTTTCCAAAGGCAAAATCCAAACTTTATAAAATTCCATTTTTTCAAATTCAAATAAATCTCAAGTTTGAATTCAAAACTTTTGGCAAGGTTTTCCTCTGATATTTTTGGAGTGTCATGTTTACTCCTCTCATACTTTTGATCAAGTATTCATCAGGCATAGTTTTTGAAATGATTCCCACTTGCTAAAGTTTGAATTCAAATTCAAAACTCAAAATCCTCTTAAACTTCAAATGGCATTCAAATTCAAATAGGATGCATTAGATGCTTAGCTATAATTGTAAAACATTCCAAATAGGAAATTTGGGATGTTACAAACCTACCACCTTAAGATGAATCTCACCTCGAGATTCGGGTTGGCTAGCAAATAGGTGCGGGTGGTCTCAAGAAGGTCTTCTTGGCGCCCCTGTGTGGCTTCTTCCTCGGTGTGGTGACTCCACAAAGACCTTGCAAAATTTGATGACCTTGTCATGGGTGACTCGCTCATAGTCTCGAGAATTCGGACGGGTTTCTCCTTGTAGGTCGATCACCGCTGTCAGTATGGCCTCTAGGGCACCGTGTCTCTCAACGGAACATCGGCCATGTCGGCATGACACTTCTTCAGCTGAGAAACATGGAAGACATCATGAACTCCGGACAATCCTTCCGGCAATTCCAACTTGTAAGCAACTTCTCCATGACGTTCGAGGATTTTGTAGGGGCCAATGAATCGGGGTGCTAACTTTCCCTTGACACCAAATCTCTTGATCCCACGAAGTGGAGACACACGAAGATATGCTCGGTCTCCCGCTTCGTAAGTCACTTCCTTGCGCTTACTGTCGGCATAACTCTTCTGTCTCGACTGTGCTATCTTGAGTCTGTCTCGAATCAGCTTGACTTTCTCTCGAATCCTGATAAGGTCGGAACCGAAAAGTGATCGATCTCCAACACTATCCCACAAAGAATGGTGTTCGCACCTCCTTCCGTATAGAGCTTCGAAGGGGCCATCTTCGATCGGATTGATAACTGTTGTTGTATGAGAACTCTGCGTATGGCAAATTATCATCCCAGCTAGACCCATAGTCTAGCACACAAGCTCTCAACATGTCCTCCGAATCTGGTTGACTCTCTCGGTCCGTCCATCTGCTCATGGATGAAAAGCTGTACTTAATTCCAGCCTTGTACCCAAAGTTTCATGCAATCGCTTCCAAAACTTTGAGGTAAACTGTGTTCCTCTAGTGACACGATTTTCCTCGGAACTCCATGCATATATCGATCCTGGTCATGTATATCTTGGCCAACTTAGCACTGGTATAGGTAGTCTTCACGGAATGAAGTGAGCTACCTTGGTCAAACGATCAACCACTACCCAGATAGAATCATAACCTGAACGGGTCCCGGTAATCCTGTGATGAAATCCATTCCAAGTTTCTCCCATTTCCAATCTGAATCAGCAAAGGTTGAAGTAACCCCGCTGGCTTCGATGTTCTGCCTTTACTGCGCTGACAAACATCGATATCGCTACGTACTCGCAATATCCTTCTTCATACCGTCCACCGTAAACTTTCCTTCAAATCCAGGTACATCTTGGTGTTGCCGGGGTGAATCGAGTACGGTGAATCATGAGCCTCCTGAAGAATTAGCTTCCTGAGTTCGGGATCATTGGGCACATAAATACGATCCTCGAACCATATAGTTCCGTGTTCATCCTTACGAAACCCTTTAGCTTTTCCTTCATCCATCTTTTGCTTTATCTCATCAATTTCCTTGTCCGACTTCTGGGCTTCACGAATCCTTTCGCCAAAGTGGACTGAACTTCCAGAGTTGCAACAAATCCTCTCGGAACTATCTCCATGGAGATCTCTGAGGTCATCGACTAACTCCTGGGGTAATCCTCCTGCTGTAAGAGTATTCACATAACTCTTACGGCTCAAAGCATCTGCTACAACATTAGCCTTACAGGTGGTAATGCAACCTCATGTCATAGTCCTTATCAACTCTAGCCATCTCCTCCTCGCCGAGGTTCAATTCTTCTGCGTGAAAATATACTTCAAGCTCTTGTGATCTGTGTAGACATCACAACGGTTTCCGATGAGGAAATGTCTCCAGGTCTTGAGTGCATGCACTACGGCTGCTAACTCCAAATCATGTGTGGCATAATTCATCTCATGAGGTCATAGCTGTCTGGAGGCATAAGCTACAACTTTTCCTTCCTGCATGAGTACTCCTCCGAGTCCTTGACGAGAAGCGTCACAATAAACTTGGTATTCCTTGTGTATGTCCGCAAAATCAGTCTTCGGGCTGTGACCAAACGCTTTCTTCAATTCCTGAAAACTGGCTTCACATTCCTCGGTCCAAACATACTTGGGTTCCTTCTTCAACAGCTCGGTCATGGGCTTGGCAATCTTCGAGAAGTTCTCAATAAACCTCCGATAATATCCTGCGAGTCCGAGAAAACATGGATCTCCTTGATCGAGGTGGGTGATCGCCAATCGGTGACTGATTCAACCTTGGCGGGATCAACTGCTATTCCTTCTCCTGAAATAACATGTCCGAGAAATCCAACTTCCTTCACCAAAATTCACATTTGCTGAATTTGGCATACAACTGATGTTCTCAAGTTTCTCCGAACTAGACGCAAATGTTCCTTATGCTCTTCCTCGCTCTTGGAGAAAATCAATATATCATCGATGAACACCACGACAAACTTGTCCAGATATTCCATAAACACCTTGTTCATCAAATTCATGAAGTATGCAGGAGCATTAGTCAATCCAAATGACATGACGGTATACTCATATAAACCATACCGGTAGTGAATGCTGTTTTGGGTATATCCTTTTCACGAATCTTCAATCGATGATACCTCGATCAAGATCGATCTTGAGAATACCTTGGCTCCAACTAGCTGATCAAACAGATCATTAATCATCGGCAGAGGGTACTTGTTCTTGATGGTTACTTCGCTCAACGCACGATAATCCACAACCATCCTCAAGCTTCCATCCTTCTTCTCTACCAAAAGGACTGGGCTCCCAAGGTGATGAGCTTGGCGAATATATCCTTTCTCCAATAACTCATTAATTTGATCCTTGATCTCTTTCAACTCATTCGGTGGCATCCGATAGGGTCTCTTGGATATTGGGGTTGTGCCGGCAATAACTCGATCAGAAATTCAATGTCCCCGTCCGTGGCATTCCCGTAATTCCTCCGGAAACACATCGGGAAAATCTTGCACCATCGGCACTTCCTCCTAACAACTCCGTGAGGGAATGCACTGATTCTTCATCCGGCAGTGCTCGCTACATACTTGATCCTCTTACGCTCCGGGGTGGTGAGCGAATAGACTTATGGGCACAGCCTATGTTTCCTTCAAACTTCAAACCAATCCATGCCATGGATTACATCCAAGGTCCGGGTTTCCAACACTATGAGGTCTCGGGAAATTTATGGTTCCCGATGTTGAGGGTTGCATGACAGCCTAAGCCTGCCATCATTTCTCCTCCTGAATCGACGCCAAGGGGCTTCTAAGGGTTTTAGTGGGTAACCCGCATTTTCCACAACTACCCTTGATATGAATGAATGCGCTGCACCGTAATCAAAGAGTACCAAACTGAACGTGAATTCAATAAAACTTACCAACCACGATTTCCGGCTGATCATAGACGCCCTCCACGCCAATGTGGTTCACCCGAGCACGAGGGAACGGATTGGGCTTCTTCACGAGCCTCCATTGCCGCTTTCCATTCCTCCGCTTGGCCTCCGGCAGTCGGTGGCATAGTGCCCTGTCTTCCGCACTTGAAGCGGTGATGTGGCTCAGATCCTTCGGAGCCGGGCGAACGATGCTGATTGCCATTACTGCTTCCATTGCCATTGCCATGGCCCGACTTGTTGTCCTGGCTGCGGTTGTTCCCATTTCCTCCATGGTTATGACCTCCATGGTTATGATGGGTGTGCCCTCCCGAGTATGGTGCATAACGGGCTTCACTGAGCTCCCGAGTTGTGCTTCCCCGGCTGTACTTCCGCTATGCTTTCAATCTGCTGCTGCTTGCCTTCAAGTATGGTGGCCTTGTCTACCAGCTCCCGGTAGTTGTTGAAAGTAGCCACAATAAGCTGCATACTCAGCTCGCCATTGAGTCCTCGAGAAATTTCTCCCGCTTATGCATCTGTGGCCACATCATCGGGGCATAGCGAGCTAGCTTGCTGAACTCATCCACGATCGTGTGCCACAAGACGGTTCCTCTCGGCGTAAGTTGCGGAACTCACGCTTCTTCGACTCATGGCTCCAAATGAGACATGAGCGGTGCGGAAGGCTCGCTGGAATTGATCCCATGTGATGGCACCAATGGGATAAGTGGCGGTGTAGTTCTCCCACCAAGAAGCTGCAGGTCCATCAAGTTGATGCGCTGCAAAGCGCACCTTCTCTCGCATCGGTGCATCCAACAGTGATTAGCTCTTCCGACTTTATGAGCCAATCATCACCACAATCGGCTCGGTGCTACTAGAGAACATCGGCGGATTCAGCCTCGTGAATCGAGTCAAGTTGTCCACGGGGTGGTGGCGGTGGATTGTTGGTGTTGTTGTTCGATTCGGATGAGAAGCTGCATGAGTGCATTCTGCTGCCGGAGTAGCTGGGTGAGCTCGTGGAAAACCGTGTCACGCCCGGAGGCATCTGTGTTTTGGAGTGGATGAGAAAATTAGAATAGAACAAGGGTCTATGAGAAATAACACTACCCATATGAATGCACAATCATAAACACACCAATCATTTATTCATTCCACTCAAACATGGTTCAATCTCGATTACAAAGCTCATGACTAATCGAAGGAAGTATCGGCCTAACTGATCGACGAAAAGGAAAAAAATAACATGGTGGTCGACTAAAAAGTCTTCATCAATAATCCTTGCGTCCCCTGGTGTGATGTCCTCTGTTGTGGCGCCTCCTCTTGCGGCTTCCTCCGGTGGAACTCCCTTCATAATCCTGATCATTGCTCACGAGGGGTCCGTCATCTCCACTCAGAAAAAGATCCTCTCCCAAGTCCATCTTTTCCTCTATCGCGGCAAGCTTCATCTTCAGGTCGTCGACTGTCTCCATGAAGTCCGCAACTTCTTCCTCATGGTTAAGGAAGTCTGCGTGTGCCTTCTCCTCCAGTTCCAGTTCACGGAACAAAAGCCTCCTATGTGCCTTCGAGTTACGGCGAGTCTGAATCTCCCGTTTCCTGAGGAGACACTCCAAGTCCTGGATGTACGAGAGAGTGGAGTCGTCCTCTATGGTACGGATGATATCTCCATTCCTTGCTCTGCGAGAAACCATGGCGAGGTCTGAGGGATCGAGCTCGGCCCTGTACTCCTCTCGGAGATTTCCAAGGGCACGATAGATCGCCATGTCCCTTCCGATGATCCAGTTGTAGTCGGTGAACTCGAAGTCAATAGGCTCCGTGTGTCCTCCGAAGGTTCTCCCTGGGATATGCACCTCAATCCTGTAGTGGTTGTCCGTCGGAAGTGCATTGGTTGGCTTCCCGGTGATCGAGGGTAGAGCAATCTTCAGCTTCTTCACCATCTGGACCAGCTTCCTTTCGAAGGGCATCGTCTCGTCGGGCTGGCAAAACTCCGGTAGCAAAACTGGGGTGAACTCGACGACCATCTAGAATGTTGAAAATAGGAGAAGAGTCAGAATTGAACAGGGGAGAATTACGGAATGATAAGGATACAAAGTAAATGGTCTCTTCCTATGGCTTTCCGATCCTAGGGGTTACGATCCTACGGTCGGGCAGTGCTCGATACCATCTCTGTAGCGACCTGACCCAAAATCGGTCAAATCTCTGTGTCTGTACCATCCCAAGATCATGCTGGTACTCACAGTACATCGATGGAATAATCAAAGTTCAATCACACCTGAATTTATTACACGGTTCTCATATAGAGTCTTTATTACAAGAGAATAAATTCGCTCAAGGCCAACTCATGAGAAATAAACTACTAATGCTGCGGAAGCGTAGAAGATAAAGCGAGTCCACCTCATCCTTTTTCCCTTCCATTCGGTCCTAAGATCTCGGGACGAGATCTCTTGTTGGTGGAGAAGTGTTGTAACGCCTGGATTCGATCGCGCCAGTGTCCGCTGCTTATTCGCCGCCTTTGCCATGTCATGTGCTTGCGTGTTGCACTTTGCCATGTCATCATCTGCATTTTTATCATGTCATCATGTGCATTTCATTTTGCATACGTGTTCGCCTCATGCATCCGAGCATTTTCCCGTTGTCCGCTTTTGCAATCCGCACTCCTATGTCTCCGCGCCCCTTTTACCTCTTTTCATGTGCGAGTGTTAAACGGTCTCGAATGGACCGAGGTTTGTCAAGCGGCCTTGGTATAGCACCGTAGACCGCCTGTCAAGTTTCGGATCATTTGGAGGTCGTTTGATACTCCAACAGCTTAATCGGTAACCGCAAAAGCCTCTTTGCATTGCAGCCCAACACCCTTCCAAAGTGGCCCAAAACCCACCTAACTCCCTCCATGCTCTTGGTCGTTCGATCACGATCGCGTGGCGAAAACCGCGCCCATTTGGACTCTCCTAGCTCCCTCTATCTATAAATATGTGCAACCTCTCCAAATTCGCGGATGAACCCTAGCTTTCTTCCACCTCGCCATCGGACACGTCCGGTCCGGCGGACAGAATCCCGCCGCCGCTCCCACCACTCGCGTCACGCTCACGCCACCGCCGCGCCCTTCTCTCTCTCCTCCACGCGCCAGCCACCACAGCCCGCCTGCCCGGGCAAGCCTCATGGCCCATCATCGCCGGAGCGGCCGCCATGAGGCCTGCCGCCCGAAGCGCCTGCGCCCGGCGCCGCCCACGCCCGAAGCTCCTCCCGAGCCGGCGCGCTGCCTCGCCGGTGGCCTCGCCGCCGCCGCCCTTCCGCCACTGGCTGCCGCTTCCTCAAGCCGCCCGGCCTCACGCCTCCTTCCCCGCGATGGTCGCCGCCGCCGCCGTTCGCCAGGCCTCGTCCGGATCCGCCGAGAATGGCTCGCCCCGCCATCCTCGACCCGCCGGGCGCCAACTCCGCGATGTTCGCCCCCTGCTCCGCGAACCCCGATCGGATCTGAGAAGAACCCGCTTGACTTTCCTCCCCGATATTCCACTAAGTCCCGGAATTGTTGCATTTTTGTTGCATTTTCGCCGTGATCATATCTCTCGCTCATCGTTGTCTGCTTTGCGCGTGTAATATGTCAAAATGTTCGTCTCGAGGAGTAGATCATTTCCTCTCATTGCATCATTTTCATTTGAGCTCATCTTGATGCCCGAAATGCTGCTAGAAGAGTGCTATGTGATGTTAGTTTCTGATTTTTATCAGAACATGCACTTTTGTTATTTTTGCTATGATTGATGTGTGCACCCTTTGAATTTGAGTCCTACATGTGTTTTGTAATATGCCATGCCATCTTTCCAGGGGTGTATGCCATGTATTTTTGTAATCTGTGTGGTGACTAGCACAAGCATGCAAACTAGGTGTCTTGATGTTGCTGATTTCAGCCCTGTTCTGCTGATATTTTGATGCCATGTTAACTTGATGCTACAGAGAGATCCATGCATATTTTGAGATACTTCATTAAGGATGTTTTGTTAAACATGACTTGCTCTATCCATCCATGCCCTTGTTTGCAATTATGGAGTTCCATAGCTTGAGTCAATCGAGCTCTACTTTTGCTATAAAATGTTTCCTGGCAGATTGTTTACATGTTATTCAATTTTGCCAAGGTTGTTGTAGTTGATCCGTGTATGCTATGATGTTGTTCTTGCCATGTATAGCTTCTATGCCATGTCTTCTTACTGTTGGTTGTCTTCCCATGCCATGTATTGCTCTGTGGTGAGTGGTTCAAGCTCACCAACATGCCTACTTATCGTTGTTCCTGCCATGTATAAATCTGTAATATAACTTGCCATGTTTACATGGGTGCCATCATATTTTCTGATCCCTTTTGGCTTATGGTCAGTAAGGGACTTTTGTTCTATGCTTTGAGTAGATTCATTCCATGCCTTTGTTTGCCATGATAAGTTCCTGTAACATGTTGTTTGATAGCTCTAAACATTGCAACTTTGATGTTATTTCCGCCAATGCCCTAAACTGTTATTATTTGCAATCTTGCCATGTCATTTTGAGCATGTTCTAGTGATTTCTGGAGATAGCTCAGTGTTCATGTTTTGTAATGCTTTACCTGTAGATCATGCCCATGCCTTTTGTTATTGTGTTGAGGTGCTTTAGCTTGTTGTTTTGATGCTTGCAATATGCTTAGTTGCTGTTTTGGACAGATTGTTGCTATATCTTGTTTCATGTGTATGTGTTGAACCGCTGTCTGCTTTTGAGTGTGCTCTATATGAAACTTGCTTGATTTTGCATGTAGTTTCATATTATCATGTTGCATCCTTGTTTTGAGGTGTTTGCTTGATGTTTGGGTGCATTTTGCATCAATGCCATGCTTATCTTGTTTTGCTCATATCTTCTAGGCCGTAGTTCAATTAATTGAACTTTATATGTAACTTGACTAGAATTTCGTGTAGATCATCATGGTGCATCTTAAATTGCTGTTTAACAACTTCAACTTAAGGTTTATTCAGATCTGGACCAATTTCGAAATTTGCATATGAGGACTTACCGAATTGTTCTATGTTGCTTCCGCCTCATTTAAACTTGCTTTGATGTGTTGCTCTTGTTTGCATCATCTCTTGCCATGAGTAGCTTCATCTAGATTTGTCATGCATCATGCTGCTTGTGCATCCTGCCTTTTTCATGTGTGGTGTGTTTACTATGTTGTGTGCTTCTCCTTGTTAGTTCCTGTTTGCCAGATCGTGAGGATTCGTTCGCTCACGCTTGGTTCGGCTTCATCCGCTCGTCTTCTTCATGGACTCGTTCTTCTTCCTTATGGGATTTCAGGCAAGATGACCGCCACCGATCTCACTACTATCATTGCTATGCTAGTTGCTTCGTTTTTCGCTATGCTGCGCTACCTATCACTTGCTGCTCAAGCCTCACCTAATTGCCATGTCACCTCTAACCTTTTGACACCTTTCCTATGCAAACCGTTGTTTGGCTATGTTACCGCTTTGCTCAGCCCTCTTATAGCGTTGTTAGTTGCAGTGAAGATGAAGTTTGTTCCTTGTTGAACATGGAGATGTTGTTCCTTGTTGGAACATGTTTACTTGTTGGGATATCACAATATATCTTATATTATTAATGCATCTATATACTTGGTAAAGGGTGGAAGGCTCGGCCTTATGCCCGGTGTTTTGTTCCACTCTTGCCGCCCTAGTTTCCGCTATATCGGTATTATGTTCCCGGATTTTGCGTCCCTAACGCGGTCGGGTGATTTATGGGACCCCTTGACAGTTCGCGTTGAATAAGACTTTTCCAAAGAAGGCCCAACATTGGTTTTACCATTTGCCTCACCTATTCCCTTTTTCCCTTGGGTTTCGGAGCCCGAGGGTCATCTTTATCTTAGCCCCGGGCCAGTTCTCCTTCGAGTGCTGGTCCAAACCGAAGCGATGTCCGGCGCCTGGGCAATCAGGGTTTATGCCAACCCGACGTCTGCTCATCCGGTGTGCCCCGAGACCGAGATATGTGCAGCTCCTATCAGATTTGTCGGCACATCCGGGCGGCTTTGCTGGTCTTGTTTTATTACCGCCGAATGTCTTGTAGCCGGATTCCGAGACTGATCGGGTCTTCCCGGGAGAAGGAATATCCTTCGTTGATCGCGAGAGCTTATCATGGGCTGTTGGGACACCCTCGTAGGGTTTGAACTTTCAAAGCCGTGCCCGCGGTTATGTGGCGATGGGAATTTGTTAATGTCCGGTTGTAGAAAACCCGAAGTTGATCTCAATTGAAATACACCAACAGCAGCGTAATCGTGAGTGTCTCTTTCGGGTTGATCGAGAGGAGAACACGGTTTCGGGTTATGTTTGACGTAAGTAGGAGTTCAGGATCACTTCTTGATCATTACTAGTTGACGACCGCCTTTGTTTCTCTTCTCGCTCTTATTTGCGTTGGTTAGCCACCATATATGCTTAGTCGCCGCCGCAACCTCACCACTTTATCCCTTCCATTCCCTTTAAGCTTTGCTAGTCTTGATACCCATGGTAATAGGATTGCCGAGTCCTCGTGGCTCACAGATTACTACACCAACAGCTTGGTGTACAGGTTTTATGATGATCATGACGTGAGAGCGATGCTTGCTTGTCTTGAGTTCTTCTTCCGCTTCTTCTCGATCGGGGATAGGTTCCGTGTCGGCAGCCTGGCTAGCAGGTGGATATTGTTTGAGTTTCTGTTTATGTTTCATCCGTAGTCGGATGTTGTTCTCATGTATGATGTTGATGTATTCTTGTGGCATTTGTGCCTTTTGTATGTATCCCTATGTATTATGTAATGTTGATGTAATGATATCCACCTTGTAAAAGCGTTTCAATATGCGGGTCTATCCTTGGTGGGACCGTCGAGTTCCTTTTGGATAGGGTCGCATATTGGGCGTGACATTCGGCTAGTGGACAGAGTGCCGGTGGATATCCCTATCCTTGGTGAGGTGAACCCGGTATTGCCTCACTTGGGAGGAAGGCAAGCCATTTTGCCACGGGTTACTTCTTGACATAGACAGGATGAATAGGCTCGGATTTTCTCTTCTCAATCGATTGACAGAGGAAGATGTTCTTTTGGATGGCCATGGACGATTGATGCTCAAGGACGGCGTCCCAATCATCGCCAAGACCAGATTCAGCACGAATATAGACTTCAAGCACCTCCTCACGATGAAGAGGCTCCTCTTGAACAGCATCCCCAAGAGGACAGTATCTGAACTTACCAATCGACTTCGTGGATCTGTGCTATGACCTGAGAACACCCGCCTCGAGAAAGGATATCCTCAGATCTATCCAATGCTTCACTGCCGCTCCATCTCTGGGGAACAGCCTACATGGATCTCTATGACTTTGTCACATCCACGGCTTGCCCAGCACACGTTCACAAATATGTCATCACAGAGTCTCCTTACCGTATCTATTGGCAGACAATCGCAGAGGGCAATGTAATCCTTGGTGAGTGGTTCTTTCCCAGCAGGGTCACACTCACGGACGATGAGGACTACACTGACTTCTGGAGACACGTGAGATGCCACAGATTCATTTTTTTTTGAATGTTGGTAGTCGGCCTACCAAATTCATTAATCAGAGGAAAAACGAGCTACAAGGAAGCCCAATGAGCAAAGCACCGAGGGAGATGCGAAGGGGAAAAGAAAAGACGAAGCCGAACCAAAACCTAGCCTCGATCAAAAGGGATCCCCGCCCCGCCAAGTTCCAGAGATGGATCTCCTCCTCACCTTCTCGCACGAAGACATCCAAATGCATTGTCTTATTCTGAAATAGGCGCTGTTCCTTTCTCGCCATACTTCCCAAGATGTAAGCTGAATGAGACCGAGAGTTCCTTTTTCCTAGCTTGCGTATGCTCGTAGCAGCTTTCCCAGCCATTGCTTGATGCTACTTGGCTCTCCCTGTGTCGATGGCAACAACGCCGCATGCTGGTCAGCGAGGCAATCGTTGTCCAAGCGCGCAGCTGCCCAAGGACATTCCGTGAGCAGATGCAAAGGTGTTTCTAAACTTCGCTCGCATAACGGGCAAAAATAGTTGTTTTCCCACCCTCGGCGCAGGAGAGTGTCCGCCGTGAGGATCTTTCCAAGCAGCGCCGCCCACAAGAAAAGCGGCATTTTCTCGGCGCCTGTGATGCCCAAATCAGGTTATAGCCTTCCATGGGGACTGCTCCTTCAAATTGAAGGAGATATGCAGAGCGAAGCGCTATATTCATTTGATTGCGAAATCTCCGATGATGGTATCGGCTTGGTTCTCATGGAGGACCTGTTGGCCAAGCAGCGACGCAAGTCGGGTGAGCTCGAGGTCATATGCTCAAGAAGGCCGCTTAGCCAAGTCCGACAGCCAGCTGCATTGTACAACGCCTCATTGACCGTGCGATTTTTCCGTCGGCCGATATCTTAAAAGTGATGGGGCGATGACCTTGGGGCATTGTCCATTTAGCCATCGATCGTGCTGGCTAGCCTTCCGACCATCCCCTGTGTTGATTTCAGGGCCATGGAGAAAACATGCGCCGTCCTCCGCGCAAGGAATTGGTGATCGTGCCCATGGTCGCGAGGGATTTTGCCAAGCAAGCCACAGCCATCTAAGACGTAGCACCATCCCAAATTTCGCTAAATCCAAAACCCCTGTGCCGCCAAGGTGTTTTGGTCTGCAGACAAGGCTCCACGCCACCCGGCACTTGCCACCATTGCATGTGCTCGCCACCTCGAGCCATGCGCGACATAGTTGGGTCATGCGCTTGGCAATACCACGCCGTAACCGTGTATCATTATCATGTAGGTCGCAGTTTAAATCAACCCTGTTTTAAGGAGCACAAGGCGACCACTTTTGCCATTAGCCTACCTTTCCAGTCACCGCCTTGTTGCCAAACTTGACTATCGGGGTCCAGATCAGTCTTGGTGAGGTTCCGCAGTTGATAATGGCATTCCGAGGTATGTGACGGGAAGGATGTCTGCGGTATGCCCAAAGGGCGCTTAGAACGCTGCCAAGATCAAGTTCACCACATCTGATCGGGAGGGCCCAGCTTTTGCTCGGCATTTATGTGTAGGCCGAGGCTGCGCAAAACACTCTAGTAGAAGTTTGATCATAGTAGCATCTGCCTCATTTGGGTTCATGAAGAGTGCCACATCATCCGCATAAAACGAAAGCAGCGCATCAAGCGGCGCCGACCAGGTAGCTTTGACAACATGCCACGATCAGTGGCCAAGGACGCCATCCGTCAAGTGGGTCCATTGCCGTGATAAATAGGAACGGGATAAAGGGTCGCCTGCCGAGACCTTTCCGTGCAAAATATCATCTGTTTGTCGACCATTGATCAAGACGCGATGCCGAGGTGTGCAACAAAGATGGCAATCCATTCGCGCCAAGACGTTCGAAACCTCTAGCTTCGAGCATATCGATCGTGTACGCCCAGAGATCGAGTCAAGGCCTTGGCAATGTCCAACTTTAGCAGAATTGATGGTCGCTTGTTCTTGTGGAGGTATCTTGTCGTGTTATGGACATACAAGAAGTTTTCCCGTATGCTGCGCTTAATGAAAGCGCCCGCATTGATCGACCAGATCCTTCAATTTCGTGCAAGCCGCCGCAAGAAGCTTAGTAAAGATCTTTAGCAAACTATGTATAAGTGAGATTGGCCTGAAATCTTGCAGCGCCTCAAATACTTTGTTTCTTTGGGATGAGAACAATGAGGGCCTTATTAACTCTTGTTAGGCCCCTCCTGTCCATGCGAATGTTGGTTTAGCGCCATGAACAAGTCAAGCTTGATTACTTCCCAAAGATCGCTGAAGAAACCACCGAAAAGCCATCGTGCCCGGTGCCTTATCCGCTGGAATCTCGCCAATGGCTTGCTTTATTTCCTCCATCGTGAACTCTTCATCCAAACCGGCGAGATCAACCTGTTCCAAGCCAAGTTCATCCCAGTTCAGCGCTACTGATCTCGGTTGGTCCTCGCCAAAAATCTGCTGGAAATGTTGATGCGCCATGTCAAGCATTGCGTCTGGAGAGGAGACCGAGCCTGCAGCTCCATGGAGCACATGAATTGTGTTCCGTGCATGTCTGGCATTTGCTTTCCGCTGAAAAAATTTAGTATTTGCATCCCCCGCTTTGAGCCAGAGTACACGGCTCCGCTGTCTCAATTTGATCTTGAGTAACACCGACAGGCCTAGAGTTCTAGATTTTAATCTTGATCGCAGGTCACGCTCTCCTTGTGACGGTGGCCTAGTTTCTTGCGCTGTATCAAGCTGGAGCACCATCTCATTCACCAGTAGCAATTGCTTGCGAATGTCACCAACTAATGTCCTGCTCCAGACTTTGAGTGCTTTGCTAAGACGGTGCAGCTTGGTATTAAATCTCGTCAGTGGACAAGCATTCCGTGTTGGTAAATTCCAGGAATTTTGCACAACCTCCTGGAAGCCATCAACGTACTGCCAATATGCTTCGAAGCGAAACCGCCTATTGGTTTTGATTATGGAGTCATTGACAAGGAGCAGAGGGCAGTGATCTGAGATTGATGTGGCTTGCGGGAGTAGCTTGGCTGCCGGAAACAACAATTCCCAATCTACATTGCAGAAAGCACGATCCAGGCGGACGAGCGTAGGCGAGTCCTGCTCATTACTCCATGTATAACGGCGTCCAATCAATGGGAGCTCATGCAAACTTGATCGGTTTAGGCTACGGCGGAAGTTGTTCATCCAGCGGTGGCAAATCCGATTGTTGCTTTTGTCCGCGGGGTCTTTGATTAAGTTGAAATCCCCGATCACAATCCATGGCCCGGACATGGAGTTGTGGATACTAGCAAGTTCGGCTAGGAAGGCGGGCTTCCTCCCATCGCTATGCGGTCCGTAGACTATTGTCATAGACCAAGCCTCGCCCGCACTGGGCGAAACACGCCGTGATAGAGAAAGTTCTCACATCAATCCCATCGTCACAACACCTCGACCGCCAATGAGGAGGATACCGCCTCACAGCGTCCGTCTGCCGCTAAGCACAGCATGCTCATCAAAACGCGGCCCAACTATTTCCACCCTATCGGCAGCGGAGAAATTTGACAATTTAGATTCCTGAAGACAAATAATCGAGCAGGAGAATCGGTCCAGTAGCGCGCATACAGCAGCGCGTCTAGCCCTATCATTTAGGCCTCTCACATTCCAATTAAAAAGGGAGAGATTGTCATTCATAAGGAAACAAATCGGGCTGCAAAACAAAGGGCCTGGCAGAGACAGAATCAGCCAGACGGGTACTGGTTGCGCAAGGTTTGCACAAGGCGGCCACTCGGCGCCAGACATCAATGGTCACAAAGTTTAAATAGCAGCTAATAATAAAACTAAGTAAACTGCAGTAGTGCGCGGGATGCCGAGGGCTGCATCAAGGGACTCGACAGGCAAGTTCATCCAGGATGGCCTGCAGTTCTTCGTCCGGCAGGCGCAGCTGCGCCGGAGAGGACAGGCCTGCGATCTCCGCCAGCTTCGCGATATTCGCCGGTGGCATCGGGCTGCGGAAGAAGTGCAAATACTCCATGAGCGTGTTGTCGTTGAAGTCTTCTTCCCGTCTGATGAAGCCAAGCTTAACACTGATTGCTGCTTGAGAGCGTCTGGACGAGGAGAGGTTGGATTGCAGGCGTAGCAGCCTGGAGCTCTGCCTGGAAGCCTTAACCACACCGGCCAGGCGGTGCTTCAGTTTGGCTCTCGATGTCTTGGCCGCAGGTGGAGCGCCCAGAATGGAGGACGACAGGAGCGTTGCAATCTTGCTAATGAAAGTACGCTGTTCATCTATGTGCAGCTTGGCGACGCGAGCCGTGATCGCCGCCACCAGCCCCGGTCCTGATAGGTTGGCCTCTGCTAGAGCCTTCTGCACGCCTCCCTCCACCGATTGTACATGGGCTCATGCGATACTTCATACCGAGGTTGGCCTCACAGTGTGCAGAGCGGCCCCTTGTACCCCAGGCCCAAAGGTAACTTCCGGCCCCGCGGCCCAACCTAGCTGGGGCTCCATCGTGATGGCTTGGCCGACCTCCCAGCGTGGCGTCCAACTGGGGTCCATTGGATGGGCAGGCAGCTCCCAGCTGGTTATCATCGACGGCATGGGCAGTGGAGCCGTCTCCCAACACGGCAGCCAACAGTGGTCCACCGTCTGGACCGGCATGGCCTGGGCTTGGTCATCGCTCATGGCGAGGCCAGGCCAGTGCAGCAAGGGCTCCCAACTCTGCAGCATGTTGTTGCCCAATGATGGCGGCAACGGTGGCAGCTCAGTGCAGTCCCGGTGGTTCAAAGCGAGGGAGGCCATCCCAGCAGCCGTGATGGAGGCCACACCCAAATCTGGACCACCCCAAGGGACGGGAGCGCCATGGTGGAGATGCACTTGTTGCCTTGGCAGTGAGTACAAAGGCTTGGTGTTGTAGTTGAGCAGATTGTCACTTGCCCTCTCCTGTACCCCTTGACCAACGGGAAGCGCTCTGGCCACTAGCAAAGTGGGAGTCAGGTCCGAAGGCTGCACCTCGTCAGACCACCTATCATCAGCCGTCCCGCATCAGTTCCTACAGCAGCCACGCTCATGGCCTCATCAACCTCATCGGCAGCCTCATGGTTGACCTCATGGTTGTCGGGCTGTTCCCAAGGCAGTACAGTCCGGGCCACCTGCACCACCTCAAGCGAGGGGGTGACAAGGACAGCAACGGGGGGCTGACTTCCTGCACCAGCAGGTGGCTCGCCATGCCATGGCCGCGGAGTCCACCGGAGCCTCGCCGGCCGGGAGTGTCGAGTGACGCCGATGGCGCCGGGGCTCTGGGTCTCTGCTGGCTGTGTCCCCGCACATGGCTCGCTGCCGCAAGTTCTGAAGAAACGCTTACACCCCACCGCTTGCCGCGGGCGATCGCTGCCACCCCATCTCCCTCTCATCGCCACTCCGCGGCCGCCAAGTGAGCAGAGCTTGAACCCATCGAACGGGCCCTGTCGTCCCCATCTCGCGTGCCGGAGCGCCACTTGCCCTTGAAACTGTAGGTGCCCGGCCATTCCGTGGGGAGGCCGTGGCGAGATCGGTGTATAATCTTTGACCACGCCCGTGGATCAGCACCGGAAGGACGGGCCTTCCTTGCCCTCCTCAGCAGTGTGCTTCGGGAGGAACTTCGCGTCGGACGATGTCAGGGCGATGCAGCACGCCGAAGTCGGAGGCGCGCGGGATCTTGTCGGGATGCCATGTCCAGAGCCAGGCAAAGAGTGCCGAGCAGTTGGCCTTGGTGGTAGATTGCCGCTCGATGAGGTCCAGATCGCAGTCCTTGCCGATCACCTCCTGTACGCTGTTCCAGTCCCACGAGGTCAGAAGCAACCTCTCGATGGCCACACGACAGTAGTAACGCCAAATGCGACTAGTGCCCGGCGGGGGGAGCCAAGGCCGGAACTTGAACTGCACGCCGGCCACCTCGATGCTACGCTGCTCAAGGGCAAGGTCTCGCTGGGCGGGCCGGAACGTGGTGAGGAGGTAGTCGTCGGGGTAGAACGGGGCCACGGCGATGTCGCTCTGGGGGAAGCCAAAGTCCCGCTCCACCGCGCGCGCCACCATGTCGGCGGTAATGCCGGAGCAGTGGCCGACCGCGGTCAGGATGAGCGCGGACGAGCGGAGCCGATGGGCCTCCGCCTCCATGGCCGGGGTGCTGACCACGGTGCAGCTGGAGTTGGCCGGCCTCCGCGACGCCTCGCCGGGGATGTAGGCCATGGTCACCACTGAAGGCGCGGTGCGGCGCATCGCGGCAGACGGGTCCGGAGGCGGCAGCGACAGCGCAGCCAAGCGCGGCGACGCAGCAGGACCTGCACCAGGTGGAGACCGCGCGGCCAAGCTCGGGGACGCAACAGTCACTGCAGATTGCGGGGGGAGGCTAGTGAAGTGCTTGCTCTTCAGGCGCTCAGGGCAGCCACGCTCGAGATGACCGGGATGTTTGCAGGTGTAGCAAATGATAGGGTCGCGGCACTCGAAGTATTTGTGTCTAGAACCAAGGCAGCGATAGCACACATTGCCAAAGCGTCTCTTGAAAGCTTGTGCAGCCGCAGATTCTTTTGGATACTGGCCAGCTTCGCGCCTGGCGCCGCGCCAGCTTCTGGGCACGCCGAGAGGAGACCTCAGTCCATCCCTCACCGAGAACACCCGCATTAGATGCCAGAGCAGGGGGCGCGAGCGAGGTCCGAATCGCCGGGTCAGCCGGAGGAATCGCCAACCCAGAGCAAGCCGCAGACGGAGGCGCCGGGTGGGTCGCCAGTCCAAGCGCATACGCCTCTGCGCGACCAGGCGCCACAATGATGGACTGCAACCGCGGCCTGGCAGAGGCAGCCACCGCCGCAGCCCAAGACGGGGGGGAGGGCGCTGCGGCGGAAGGCTGAGGAGCTGGCAGCGAGCAAGAAATGGAAAGGGAGGAATCACTCACCCGGATCTCGCCATAACCCATCTCCCGCAGAGCCACACATGGGAAGATCCGCCCGGAGACCTGGTCAATGAACGGAGCCGAGGCATCCCCTGCCTCACGCAGCGCGACGCATGGGAGCACACGACCGGAGACGCCATCAATGATAGACGGCGAGGCAGCGCCTGGCGCGGTGGTTGGGGCAGCTTGGGTAGGCGAGAGCGGCGGAGGCGCTCGAGACCGCTCCATCAAGGGAAGACAGGAAGATATGGGACTACACAGTGGATGAACTGGAAAGGGTGATTCAGTTCAAGACGCCCTTGATGATGCCTGTTTTATACAAGCGACTCTGGAACTAAGAATTCATGCTGCCGAACCTCAAGGTTCACAGACTGTTCACCTACCAAGTGATCAGGTAAGAGACATACCATTTTCAGGTTTACTTATCTGCGTTCCCATTGTGCTAGAATTCATGCTGCCGTTACTTATCAGATTATACTGAGCCTGGTCGCATTATCTAATATTCACTTTTTTATCATTTTATTATCAGGCCACATAGGATCACCTGATCGGTCTGCCTGGCTTTTCACGGTTTTGAGAGGAGCTGCTCCACGGGTACAAGAAGTCAGTTTGATCCGAGGCACAAACAGTTTTCTTCATCAACTGAGATGTATAGCTCCGATTAGAGTACAATGATCATGATGTGCACAAGATGTCTCCGTTGTTAACTCTTATACTTACGATCCAAACATGCTTGATTTTCTTTTTTCTCTGCGGAACATGTCTCAGTTGTTAACTCTGCACTTTGTGTATAACATGCTATCATGATGATCGGAGTACAATGGTCATGATATGACTTGTCTCATTCAAATACTGGTATTTTGCCATTTTCTTTTGCATGCACGGCACCTTATACTAGTGGAACAGCGACACGACTGGCTGGTCTCACCCCCAAACTGCAACCAGAAAGGGCATGCCACAATTTTTTTGAGAGATCCATGCCACAAATTCTAGAGACGTTATGTGTGTGTGTGTGTGTGTGTGTGTGTGTGTGTGTGTGTGTGTGCCGTGAGACCGGCGGTCTCCTACGCCCTAGCTTAGTATATACTCATTTTTTACGTCTAGTATGTACTCATGACGCATTATGAATCAATAAGCCATGGATACGCGCTCATGACGTCTGCTGTTTACTCCACCTGGTCAACATTTTATACACATTTAGCATTTTCGAAATGCTTGATTAACATTTTTCAAATACTTGTTCAACATTTTTAAAATTCCTGATTAACATTTTTATATACATGATAAAAAAATCATCATTTTTAATACATGATCAACAATTTTGCTATACACGTTCAACATTTTCCGAATGCTTGATTAACATTTTTCAAATACTTGTTCAACATTTTTGAATGCTTAATTAACATTTTTCAAATACTTGTTTAACATTTTCTGAATGCTTGATTGACATTTTTTCAAATAATTGTTCAACATTTTTCAAATACATGTTCAAGATTTTTGGATTGCTTTATTGACATTTTTTCAAATACTTATTCAACATTTTTCAAATACATATCCAATAATTTCCGAATGCTTGATTAACATATTTTAAATACTTGTTCAACATTTTCCAAATGTTTTTAGAGTGTTTTTTTGTATATATTTATAATAGTTTAAAGTATAAACAAAAGTATAAAAACAAAGCAAAAAACGAAAACAAAAAATGTAAAAAAACAGAAAAACAGGCTGTGGCCTCCCGTGCGCGTGGGTCGACCCATCTGGCTCGCCCCCTTCGGCGAGTCGGAAGCTAAACTCGCTGAATGCGAGATATAGGGGCGTCCAGGTATTGATCTGGCATCTGATCTGTACCATGTAAAGTGCAAGTAGCTATAGCCTACAGATTTGTGAAGCATCTGAGATATCCTTTGGCGTTTGATCCTTCATCATTCAAGACATTCAAGCAAGAAATGGGGAGTTTGATGCGATCAAGATCGAACATGAAACTGAAGAGTTGAATTTTTTTCTTTAAACGGAAGCAAAAGTTTTGCCTCAAAAAGAAGAGAATTGTCCAGTTAATTTATGAAAAATCAGGCGAAAATCAATACAATGTATCAAGGTCACACCAAAGAAGAGTGCATTGGTCCGGTGTGTGACCCAGTCCTGGTATGTGACTGAGCTGGACATCCGGTTTTAGATGTTAAGCTTTGGTGCGATGTTTGTTTGGTATTGGCTCGGACATTCGGTGGCTTCAGAATTACACCAAAGAGTCCACCATCACACTAGAAGCGGTGGTGTCACATGACTTATGGATTTGGCGTGCTTTTTTTGGAATGCTAGGTTCTCACAACGACATAAACGTGCTTCAATGATATCCGGTGTTCAGGAGGCTTTGTAATGGGGAATCCCCGTCGTGCAACTACGCTGTCAATGGCCGTGACTACATGGTATACTATCTTGCCAATGGCATCTATCCACAGTGGACGGCGTTTGTGAAGACCATATTCGAACCACGGGGCAACAAACAAAACCACTTTGCAACAATACAGGAAGCAACTAGGAAGGATGTGGACAGGGAATTCAGAGTGCTTCAAGCTCGTTGGGGAATTGTTCGTGGAGATGGAATGATGTGGGAATTAAAAACTTTATGGCAGCTCATGGCATGTTGTGTTTTTTTGCACAATATGATTGTCGAGGATGAGGGTGATGATGTTGATCTAACCAATGATTTTGAAGCGCCTAGAGAACAAGTTCAAATCTTGAAAGATCAAGATGCAGCTCAGCTTATGAACTTTCTACAGATGCATTGGAATCTTTGAGATAATCAGGTGCATGCGCAACTACTCAATGATCTTGTGAAGCATATGTGAACCCACAATGAAAATCAAGGAGCTAATGTTTGAGTTGTGCACTTAAAATAAATTTTATATAAGAGCTATGTATTTTCGGTACCAACATTTGTTATTTAAGTACGATATTGACGTGTGTCGTTGTCAAACCGCGGATCTCGGTAGGGGGTCCCGAATCAAGCGCCTAGGCGGATGGTAACAGGAGACAAGGGACACGATGTTTTACCCAGGTTCGGGCCCTCTTGATGGAGGTAAAACCCTACGTCCTGCTTGATTAATATTGATGATGTGTGTTACAAGAGTGGATCTACCACGAGATCAAAGAGGCTAAACCCTAGAAGCTAGCCTATGGTATGATTGTTGTTCTCCCTATGGACTACAGCCGTCCGGTTTATATAGACACCGGAGAGGGCTAGGGTTACACAAAGTCGGTTACAAAGGTAGGAGATCTACATATCCGTATCGCCAAGCTTGCCTTCCACGCCAAGGAAAGTCCCATCCGGACACGGGACGAAGTCTTCAATCTTGTATCTTCATAGTCTTGGAGTCCGCCGATGATGATAGTTCGCTATCCGACACCCCTAGTCCGGACTCCTCAAGAGTCTCTCGAACCAGGCTTCAATGACGATGAGTCCGCGCGTTGATTGTCTTCGCATTGCGAGGCGGGTTCCTCCTCCAAATACTTCATAGAAGGTTTTGAACACAAGGATAGTGTTCGCTCGCAAAACAAGTTCCACATAACACCGTAGAGAGAATAATTTTGCACAGATCTGCTGACGTATTCCGCGGCGTGACATCACACCACGGCCAGGCCTTTATATGAATCGTTTTTTATTGTTCCACCTCAGCGTGTTTAGCGAGGCGGTTTCCTTGGCACGTCTTATCAAAGCGTAGATCGTGGCCCCTTATTTCGGGATTCTCATCAATACGGACGTGGGTAACCCAACCATGCTCTGGCCTGCCTTCTCTATCGGGCGAGTCCTAATCGATGACGGGTGGGCTCTTGGTATTCAAGCTCTTTATGATGAGACCAAGGCCCTTCTTCTTTACACCCTCCATCGAAGTTCGCCTCGCTTCGAGTTCCAACACCCAAAGCTTCAGATTCAGCGCTTCGGACTTTTGACGATGTCCGCCTCCGACCAGACGGCCGATGGATGTCTTCCTCCGCCACGTAAGAAGACGTAAAAGCTGCGAGACGCCAGTATCCGACCGCGAGATCTCGATAGGCTGCCTGCCCAGGCAGGTCATTCCCACTCCCGAGCCCGGCGAGAACGTATGCTCATGTCCCACTTCCTTCGGGTTTAGGCTTCCGACGGACCCCTTTGTGCGGGGCTCATGTTTTATTATGGGCTTGATTTCCATGACTTGAACTGAGTCCATCCTCCATATCTCGTCATTCATTGTCGTATGTGAGGCCTTCCTCCATATTACCCCCACTTTGATTGTGGCTCAAGACCTTCAAGGTGGAGCCAAAGATGATCAAGGGCAGCAAGCGAGTGCGAAGGGGCGGTCATAAGCAAATGTGCTGATGCTCCGGGGTCTGAGGGCTCTTTTCAAGAGGAGCTTGGTTGGCAATGGGAGTGGTTTTATATCACCGCCCCTGGGGCACCAAATGGGCGGCGCCTCGCCTTCCGCCAGTCCACCACAGGGCCGGCATCATGGGTCAACAGGCTCGACTGGGGCCGCCCAAGGACGCTCTGCTGCAGGCCGATTCGAGATCTCCAGAAAGAGGGATCAATCTGCTGCAAAGGGCGCAGTTATGGTGATCCGCGCTTCAGCCTGCAAACTTCGCCTCCGCCTGTGGGAATTCAACCGAGGGACCACGAGGCTCTCCAAATTTTATGGGCACGACGCCTGGGAGATGTATAAACTGTTCTTCGGATCACAAGAGAAGTGTCCGGATTTGACCGAGGACGCAGGACTAAGCCGCAATCGCCAGATACTCAAGTAAGTAGTCCCAGAATCGACAAGCTGTTCATTCATTTATTTCATATATATATGCCCTTTAAAGGAGCCGCTTGAACAGGAGGGATAGCCAAGGCAAAGTTAATAAGGTGTCCGCCTCCCTGAGACCACGCCGATCCCATGTTGACCAAGATGTTGAAGGTCGCGCTTTTGAAGAAGGCGAAGGGGAGCGGGAAGCAACCGCCTCGGAAGGAGGATATCAAGGAAGGAGGGATTAAGAGTCCCACCTTCCGAGGAGAGAAGAGGACCGCTTAAGATCCGAGGTCAAGGCCTCAAAGAGGGGAAGGAATCTTCGGCAGAGAGTCCGCGCTGGGAAGTAACCCAGCCGCATTATTTCCCAAGGGATCAGCCCTCCACCAACAGTGAATGTAACGCCTCGGATTCGATGCGCCAGTGTCCGCCATTATTCGCTTGCCTTTGCCATGTCATGTGCTTATGTGTTCTCTTTGCCATGTCATCATCTCGCATTTCATATCATGTCGCTGTGCATTTCATTTGCATACGTGTTTGTCTCATGCATCCGAGCATTTTCCCTGCTGCTCGCTTTTGCAATCCGCACCTTATGTCTCCGGCGCCTTTTACCTCTTTTCGTAAAGCGGTGTTAAACGGTCTCGAATGGACCAACGCTTGTCAAGCTGCCTTGGTATAGCACCGTAGACCGCCTGTCAAGTTTCGGATCAATTGAGGTCGTTTATACTCCAACGTTAACCGGTAACCGCAAAAGCCTCTTTTGTTTGCAGCCCAACACCCTTCCAAAGTGGCCTAAAACCCAGCAAACTCCTCCATGCTCTCTTGGCCGTTCAATCACGATCGCAGGTCAAAACCGCACCTCATTTGGACTCTCCTAGCTCCTCTACCTATAAATATGTCTTCCTCCCCAAATCCCGCAGCCCAAACCCCGAAATCGCCTCCGCCGCCACCGACGCTGCTCGCCTCGCTCACGGACACGCCCGCCTGCCGCCTGCCAATCGAGGTCGCCACTTTGCCGCCGCCGCGCCCAACCAGAGGCGACACGTCAGCGCCAAGGCCACCACTTCGCCGCGTTCGCTAGGCCCATCCGCTGCCCGCTGGCCGAGCGGCCCGAGCCGCCGAGTCGCAGGAGCACGCCACAGCGCTCGAGCCGCCGCCCAGCTCCCGATCTCGCCGCTGCGCTGCCGCCACGCCGGGCGACTTCGCCAGTCGCGCCTTCGCTTCCATCCTTCTCCCGCCTCCTCGCCGCTTCTAACCTCCCCCTCGCTTCTCCTGCTTCGATGCAGCACTGCCGCCATTGCTTGAGAGCCTTCTCCACCATGGAGCTCGCTGCCGCCGAACGAGCCTCGGGCCAGATCCGCCGATCCAGCCCCCATCGGCCTCGCCTACCTTCTCGCCACGCCGCCGCCGGCAGATCCATGGTCAGCCTTCTCTCACGTGCTCGGGCGGGCGACGAGGAGGAGGACGATCGAAGCTCCTATGGGCCCAAGATCGCGACTGCCCAGCCCAGCCCATGTCCAGCCCTCCGCAAATTGGGCCAGGCCCATGGTGAGCCCACCTAAACCCCGACCTGCATGCTTTTATCTATTTAACGCCGCTCGCTTTTTTTTATCGAATCCACTAAGTCCCAAAGCTGCAGAATTTTGTTGCATTTTCACAGCATCATATCTCTGTCATCATTGCTCCATTTTATGCTGTAATATGTCAAAATGTTCGCCCAAGAGTAGATCATTTCATCTCAGTGCATCATTTTCATTTGAGCTCATCTTGATGCCCTAAATGCTGTTAGA